>JTEE01000075.1:144369-158183 GCA_002896455.3 Chlorella sp. ArM0029B | reverse complement strand
GAGAGGCGGGGCAGAGACAGATGTGGGGGACATGGTTCTGTGTTGCAGCGGGCAGGGCTTCAATCCAGCTGTGGGCCTCAGACATCAGTCGACATGCTTCACCGCCGCCACTCCAACCCACCGCCAGCGCCACCCGCCGCCAGCGAGGGCTTTGGAGTAACTTGCAAGGCCAGATATAGGCAGCGCAGGCTAGCGGAATGGCTGGCGTGGTGCGGCCGGGCCTGCATTTCTGCTGCCGCCGCCACGCTTTGCTGCCGCCCTCAGCGCAGCGTGCCACAGCGTGAGAAAACGCGGCTGGATACTTTTGGGGTCATTGCTTCGTAAACTATGCATACATGCATTCGCAATTTAGCAGCGTAACGCTGGATTGCTGCGCAAAGCCCAAGAAGAACGCGGCCCACACACAGCAGCTGGCGACAGGTGCAGGTGTCAATGTATGGCCGATTCCGCCCTTTCAGTGGGCTCTCCACACACAGCAAGATGTGTGGCACTTGCAATGCAGGGGCTGAGCTATGTTTGTGTGGCAACTGTAGCCTCTTCGCAGCAAAAGTGCCTGCCGCCCCCTGCAGGACATCTGCCGACTTGGCCGTGTTGGCTGTGTTGGCTGTGTGTGTCTTTCTACAGTTCATTATCGCAAGCCGCTCATCCCCGCCCGGCTCATCAGCCCCTCTCACGTCTTTCATCAGTTCACTTGAGATGCTGGGCCTCTTGGCAACCGCAGCGTGATTATCGGCTACTGGCTCTACAACCGTGAGGAGGAAGCGCAATGTTCTGCTCCTGGCAGTCGCCCTGCCTCTGCACGGCCCAATAACATCATTGGAGCCAGCAGTGGCGGCGCCGGCACCGGCACCGGCACCTACAGCCTTGCTCGAACCCCACGACCATACGCGTCAGCTACCGCTGAATGGCCCAAGTAGAGCACTGCAGCCAGCAGTGGCGGCGGCAGCACCAGCACCAGCACCCACAGCCTGCCTGCTCGAATTCCACGCCCATACGCTTCAGTCGCCTCTGCACGGCCCAAGTACAGCACTGCAGCCAGTGGCGGCAGCAGCACCGGCACCTACAACCATGCCGGCATCGCCTCTCCTGCCAACCGGCCTGCCGCACGCCACTCCCGCCCACGCCGCCTGTTCGGCGAGTTTGCGTGCACCGGGTGGAGCCGCACCTGGGCCTCCGCATTCTCCTGGGAAGGCATGGGGCAGAAGTGCAAGAAGTGCGGCGTAATGACGCAGCCGCACAAGCAGCGGCCGCTGGAGCCTCGGATTGGAGACGAGCACGGCGGGGCGCCACACGAGCAGGCGCTGTGTGAGATGTGCATCAGCCTGGACCGACCCTGCTGGACGGCAGCATAGCTGCTTTGCCGTGCTTTGGTTGTTGATTTTGAAGGGCAACTTTGCGCCGTCTTGTCAGTGCCTCCTCACCTTCCGCCCAACCGGCCACGTTTTGGGCACCCCTTCTGCTTGCTTTTGGCACCCTCCCCCTGCCCGCACCTCATCCCAGTGCATTCTTTCCTGGTGCCCGCCCGGCCAGCAAGCATCGATACTCCAATCGCTGTGTAATGCCATTTCCATACCAAGGCGGCAGAACCAGGGCTGCCATGTCACGCCCCGTCACCCGACTTGCCACTGAGCTATGAAAAGGTGTCAACTTGCCGGCCATGCCACTCACACGTGCCACAGTTGCCAAGGGGAAGGTTTGCATTTTGTGTGCTGGAAGCAGCAGATGAACAGAAGCACTAGGCTCATATGGCATGCCGAATGAGCAGAGCAGGGGGGGGACAGCTAGCGGAAGCAAGCAGAACACGGGAAGGGGTGCAAGACAAAGACAAAAGCGAACAGCAGCACTTTGCTGCACACAGGGGCACTCACTCGGCCCAGATGGGCAGGCATGACATGAAATGGGGGCTGGGCGTGTTCACAGCGCTGGGAATACAAAGGTAGGGTAGGGGGGCGGAGACGTGAATGCCAAGAAAACGAGAGTGCCAGCCACACTGGGTGACAGGCAGCCGCGACGGGGGTGTTCCGGGAAGCGGAAAGCAGAGGGCGAGGGGGAGAGGGGTAAGCGGTCGAGGGAGGAACGGGATTTACACAAGGTGGCACCTGAGTGCCAGTGGAATGGAGGGCAGTACGCGGCTTCACACACGCCGTCTGGGAGGCCGGGCCAGGTCAGCCCGCCCGCCTGCCAGCTCAGCAGACCACAGCGGACCACAGCACAGCGCAGCGCAGCGCAGCGTGGCGTCATCACTTCCAGCCCTTTTCATGCCTCTGGGGCGGTCCCCTCCGGCGCCTCCCCCACGTCCTCTGGCACCAGGCTCAGCTCCCCGCTGGACACGGGCTGGCGGGAGTCGTTGCCGGCGGCCCACGAGGCGTAGTCCGCCGACAGCTGAAGCAGGAAGCGGGGGACCGCCGTGTCCAGCACCTTTGCCATCACAGCGCAGCCTGCAGGCGTGGGGTTGGGAGGGAGGGCAATTGGGATGGGAGTAGGAGGGAGAGTGCTTCAGGGAGTGGGGGGTGGGTGTGAAGGAGCGTGCAGCCAGCAGGCGGTGCAGGGCTGGCGCATGTAGTGCTGCTGAGCTGGCACAACCAGAGACTGCCCTGCTGGCATCAGCAAACACCCTCCCGCCCAGCCCACCTGTTCGCTCGATTGTGGAGGTGGGCAGAACAAACCAGCCGGGGACCTGCAGTGACACCTGCAGGGGTGGGCAGCCAGTGGGCAAGGGCAGGGCCGGGCGGAGACGGGGCGGGCGGTGAGGCAGGCTACAGTATATAGGCTACAGATATAGGCTACAGTATATAGGCAGCCAGTGGCAAGGGCAGGGTGGGGGCGCAAGGGCGGGGCGGGCGGTGAGAATGGCACATGCCAAAGCTGCAGGCAGGTGGGGGCCAGCAGGCCGGCGGACAAGGCGTGTGTCAAGGCAGGCAGCCCTGCAGCCGGCGAGCCTGCCCGGGCAAGGTGCCACCACCGGCAAGGCAGACAGCGAGGGGTGCTGTTTTGAGGCACACAAAAGCTACGCCTGAGCAACGGTTATGCAAGGGGAGGGCTGTTGTGTCCTTCGTTCTCTCTTTGTCTAAAGTGCAAATCGGTATGCCTCTGTTCTCCTAAATGCAGCACACTGTGGCAAACCGACAGGCAGAGGGGCGGTGCACCCCCAGCCCACCCCGCCCCTCAATCAGTGATACAGCAGCACATTCCCCATGCTCCCACCCGCAGGGATGAACAAATCATGTTGAGCGAGTAACTTGAGGTAAGGAGAAGCCCCACCTGAATGAAAGTGTCGCTGACGAGCTGCTTGCCGCTGCCGCCCCCGGGCGCCTCCTGCCAGCGCACCACATTTGTCATCGTCGCGTCAAACCGCTCGTTCACTTTCTCAACCGCCTTGCTGCCACGCAGCTGCATCGGGCAGGGGGGTGCAGGATACACGAGTGAGTGCATGCAGAAGCAAGGTGCGGGTGGCGAAACGGTGGCGTCAACACCACTCATCCACTGCCGGATCTGCCTTGCACCCGGCCTTACACCCGGAAGCAAGGAAGTGGATTTGACAAATAGTAACATGGGGCCGCTCATTCAGAGCGGAGAAAGCCACGGCCCTCTGCCTTGCCGTATCGCCCACACAGCCAAACCCACACTAAGATCCCTTGCAGCTGCAAGGTAGCTGACCAGCCTGCACATATGAAGGCGTGGTTGCCCCCCCCCCCCTTCTTTCCTAAACGTGCCTCTCAAACTTCCCACGCCCCACCTTGGCTGACAGCAGCCGCAGGGTTGGGCCCCGCTCCTGCGCCGTCACCGACACACTTCCCATTCCCTCCTTGCACCCACGCCTGGCCTGCCTGGCCTGCTGCCCACCCCGTGTCCTCCCTCCTCAGCTCCCACGCCCACCTTTGTTGACAGCAGGCGCACGGTTGGCCCCCGCTCCTGCACCGTCACCGACACAGTAATCACTGGCTCCACTTCCAGGGAAAAGAGCTTCAGGCCGCCCACGTAGCAGCGGAAGGTGTCGTCGTCCAGACGCTCGATGCGCTGCGCATCCAGCACGCTGTATTGGCTGGCGGGCAGGACCATGTACTCGGCTGCGGGCGGGAGGGTCAAAGGGCGTCCACCTGTCAACCCCTCGAGCGAACCGGAAAGGCAAGAGGCGGCCAGGCAGCAGAGGGGTGCTGCCCGCTGGCCCCGTGACGGCACCAGCGCTGGTGGCATACCTGCTTCTCAACCCTGCTCAATCGGCAAGTGGCCTCACCTAGGGAACGCCCGGCCTCTGGCACATCTAGCACCGCAGTCTTAGAGGCTTGCAGCACTGCTACCCGCTTGCCTCCCGCTGCCAGGCGGCTGCCGCCGCTGCTGCCGCCAGCGGGCGGCAGGTGAGCGACTGGTGCCGCTGCGTCTGCTTCAAGCTGCTCAGTCTCTGCTGCCGCTCGTGCTAGCAGGCCGCGGGGGGCCGCACGCAGACAGGACGAGCGCCCGAAAGGTGAGCGTCGTGGAAGCCGGCGCTGGGGCGCTGCTGATGCGCTCCCAGCAAGTGCCGTGACTTGTGCAGCCACTGTGCAAGCCATTTGTGCCTCTCAAAGACGCGGGCCGCGCCGCACCAAACAACCCGCCGAATAGAAGGTCGCGAGACGGCTAGAGGTTGGTGATCACCCAGCAAATACCCTGACAATGTGCCGGCCCGGAAGCAAGCCGCAATTGGCGCCATCCCGAAATCTCGTGCTTCGCAGTGCTGCGCAGCCACGCGGCGAGGGCCATTGACACACCACCATCGGGTTCTCCGATTGCTGTGCACAGCCTCCGTCTGGCAGTGCCATCGAAGCTGTGGGCTGTCGACTTGCAAGCACCCCCCACTTGCGGGGCCACCCCTGCGCCGCTCCAGCTCTCGGCACCACTGCTCAGCCGCTGTGGACGACATCCCTTTTCGTGGGCCTAGCTCGCCTCTGGACGTCTCGCTCCTGTGCTCTCCTCGGGGCGCAAAATGGGCGCCTTTTCTGCCGCTGCCCGCTCGAGCGGGGTCTGCAGCACCAGCTACAATACCACAAATGCACAGTGGGTGCGGCAGGCGCCGCTCCAGCGGCATTTTCAACAGCAGCGGCGGCATTGCCGTCTCCCGCCACAGGCAGCGGCAGGTGCGGCGGCAGCAGCTGCCTGGCACCCAGGTCCAGCGCAGCAGCTAGCGCAGCCCCCGCTGGCAGGCCCGCAGCAGCAGCAGCAGCAGCAGCAGCACGGCTGGCGACCAGCACCCGGCCAGCAGCAGCGGCGGCGGCGGCCTGTGTGCCACAGCTTTGGCGCAAACTTGGGCGCAAACTTTGGCGAGAACCTGCGGCGCCTGACAGGCGTCGGGAAGCGCCCGCCAGAGGACTCAGGCAGCATGAACGGCAGCATGGACGGGCTAGGCAACACTGCAGATGGGAAGCCGCAGCAGCCCAGCGTGTGGAGCGACTGGCAGGGTGAGCGCCGCCTGCCTGGCTTTTGAAAAAGCAGGCGTTGGGTGGGGGACTGGTGGGCGTGTGCGGCGGCGTGTGCGGGACGATGCCGCTGGCTACCATCTCGCACACCACAATGCTGCATGCCGCAGTTGTGATTACTGCTCAGGTGTTGCTTGCTTGGGGGCTGCTGGCAAGTGCTGGGGACAACAGGCAGGGAGGCAGGGGTGGTTTGGGGTGCGGAGACGAACCAGCTTCCCTGTCCCGTGTGCCCAGCCACCTCCCCTCTGTCAGTTTACTCTTTTGCTGCCAATTCCACCCTGCAGCCACCTGCCCTCCACGCCTACCCTCCACAACACTCCAGCCCAGCCACTCTCTCACACATTCATTCCAGATTTTCCTTTCCAATTTGAACTTCTCGTGCACCTCCTTGTACCTCAACCCTGCCTGCCCCGCCCTGCCCGCCCTGCTGCGGAGATGTCTTGGCCAGATATGGGCGGGGATGGCCGGCGCTATCATCTCTGACCCAACTTGCCCGTCCCAACCTGGCATCCCCCCCGTCGCAGCTGTACGGGAATGCATGAATGAATGCATGAACGAAATGATTGACTGAGGGCCTGCCTGAGTGAATGAATGATTGAATGCATGCCCCCTTGCAGCCGAAATGTCTGACCAGGATTGGGAGGGGTGGGAGGGCATCAACATTGCTGACCTGGACGACCTGAGCGAGGTGCGCTGAGCTGGCATGCGCTGAGCTGGCATGCGTTGAGCTGGCAGCAAGTGCAGGGTCTGTGTCAAGAAGCGTGCACACAAAAATGGAGGTGGGCTGCACGGCAGGGGCAGCCTTCCTGCCAGGCACTTGGCCACCTGGCCTCGCGTTTAACGCCCCCTTGCACAACCCCGCATGCGCCTGTCACCTGCTCGCGCCTGCTGTCACCTGCTCGCGCCTGCGGTCGAGGCGCACTGCGGCTACTGCCAGGTCTCAGCCAGCTTCTCTGCAGCTTCTCTGCAGCATCACCTCAACAGCACCTAAGCGGCGGCTCCCCTGCCCGCCTCTTGAAGCCCTCTTCATGCCACGCTGTGTCAATGGGTGGGTGCTCACTTCCCCCGCAGGTGGCTGAGCTGCGAGAGCAAGTGATTGAGCGGCGGCGCATGCGGGCAGGGCAGCGGAGGAACGTGCGAGACGAGTACATGAGGCCCATTGTGGATGCACAGGTGGGGTGCCTGGGCTGGCACTGAGGGCGGAAACCTGGCTGTCGTGCCTGCCCGCCCTGCCGTGCATTCGTAGCGGTGCCCGTGTGCTGTCTTGCCCTGCGCCTGCCTTGCCGCTGCGGCTGCTGCGGCTGCAGTGGTGGGGGCCTGGAGCAGGGGGCGGGGGGCGGCATGGGTAATGTATGGGTGGGTTGCTATGGAACGTGGGGTTCCCGAGTGCCCGTTCCCCTGCGCCCGCCCGCCTGGCCCCTTGGCAGCTCACTTGCTGAAGTTGTTTTAAGTTGCGAGGCGCACTTCCTTCCCTTTCTGGCCCCCGCCCGAGCCCTGCCAGGCATTGGGAACCGTGCCACACACACACACTTGCACACCCAGCAGGCCTACCTACCCTGTGGCTGCCCTCTGCCCAACTCTGCAGAGGAGCAGGGCAGCTGGCTGTTGCTTTCAAGCAGGACACCTACATCCCTTGCAGTGCTTCTGTGTGCCCAGCATGCCCAGCGCCCCCTCCTGTGTGTGCCCCCTGGTCTCCCCTCCACCCCCTGCAGGGCATGCCCATTCCTGTGTGTGTGTGTGTGCCTCCTGGTCTCCCCTCCGTTCCCTGCAGGACGCGTCGTGCCCAGCATGCCCAGCACCCCCTCCTGTGTGTGTGCCGCCTGGTCTTGTCTCCCCTCCACCCCCTGCAGGGCTTTCTGTGCCCAACATGCCCATTCCTGTGTCTGTACGCCTCCACCCCTGCAGGGCACTGTCCACCGGTTGCAACCTTTCCAGCTCCTCCCGCACCTTGCAGTGCGTTTCGTGCCCAGCATGCCCAGCACCCCCACCTGTGTGTGTGCCTCTTCGTCTCCCCTCCACCCCCTGCAGGGCTTCCGGTGCCCAACATGCCCATTCCTGTGTCTGTATGCCTCCACCCCTGCAGGGCACTGTCAACCGGTTGCTTCCCAGCCACACACGCTCCTCGCAGTGCGTTTCGTGCCCAGCATGCCCAGCACCCCCTCCTGTGTGTGTGCCGCCTGGTCTCCCCTCCACCCCCTGCAGAACGCGTTGTGCCCAGCATGCCCAGCATGCCCACCTGTGTGTGTGCCTCTCCGTCTCCCCGCCCTCCCCGCTGCAGGGCATTGTGAACCGGCTGGCTGTGGATGAGGCGGAGGTGGAGGAGCGGGTGTTTGTGGAGGCAATCACCAACCAGTACGAGTCGAGAGAAGCGGTGAAGTACGTAGGTGAGCAGGCGCCAACTGGCGGGCCGGGGCAGGGCAGGTGACAGGGGTGCAGGAACGTGGGTTTGCCGAGGCAATCAGCAAGCAGTGACCGAGTCAGAAGAGGCCGTGGAATGTGAAAGGCCGCTGCGCCGCTGGCAATAGCGGCGGAACCAGGCCACGGGCAAGCACCGCTGCGTGCCCTCCCTTCCTCCCTGCACCCCGCTCCGCCCACCTGCCTCGTCCCTCTGCTCTCATTGCTCACCCCCTGCCCTCCTTCTTTGCCCCACAGGCATGCTGGTTGCCATTCCGCTGGTGGTGGGATTTGTGCTGTCCCGAGCGGTGGCGCAGCCGCTGTGGGGATACGCTGAGACGCTGGACCCCGCCGCCTTTGCCACCAGCGACCACCAAAAGATTGAGGGTGCGCACGAGCTGCACATTGAGGAGATGCGGCTGCGGCTGGTGAGTGCAAGTCAAGTGGGGAGGGGGAGGCGTGCTGCCGCAGGTGTGTGTGACTGTGAGCCTCGAGTGGCTATGTAAGGGCCTTCTGCGCACGGAGGCGATGCGGCTGCGGCTGGCGAGCGCAAATGGTGAGGTTGAGGCGTGCCGCCGTGGGAGGGTGTGAGTGCAAGAGTCGTATGTACGGGCTTTCAGCGCACGAAGGGGGAGAAGCGACTGAGGCTGGTGAGGGCAAATGGGGATGGGGAGGCGAGCTGCCGTGTGGGTGAGCTTGAATGGGATTGCATGCTGCTGCAGGGGTGTGAGCTTTAATGGGTTTGCGTGCTGCCACAGGGGTGTCAGTGGACGGGCGTCCAGCGGTTGTGCCAGGGTTTAGGGCGACAAAACCGAGGAGATGCGGCTGGGGGACACGAGGCAGGAAGGGGTTGGGCTTGTGGAACTCGGGGCCTGCACGAAAGACAGGCGGGGAGATGAGGGTGGGTGGGTGGTGCAGGCAGCAGTGCACCTGTAAGAGTTGCGGTGTCATTCGTTCACTCATTCAGTAATGGCGCTGCAGCAACACAACACCGAGCAGCTGCCCTGGCACCTTGCACAACAACATACCGACGTGCTGCGTTCCTGTCAACCTGCCCTGGCCCCCCGCAGGAGGCGTCCCTGGGCCAGTCCCCCCCGCTGAAGGACGAACAGCTGCACTGGCACCTGCACAAGCGGGCGGTGCATTTGGAGGAGGAGTTTCGGGAGGCCAACCAGAAGGCGCTGCTCAACGTGGTGTCGGGTACGCTTTTGCAACTTTCAGTCCGCCTTCGGCATGCGGGGTTGTGTGGCGCGGATTTGGGCTGCATGGCGGTGAGAGCAGACGGCAAGTGGGTGCTGCCCGGCGTGGTGCGGGGCTGGGATGACGCATCTGCGGCACACTTCAGTCTTGCTGCGGCGCTGTTAATGGATGAATGAATGCATGCCCAGCGACGTGCCCTCACGCCTTGCTGCACCTGGTTCATTCAGTGTGTCAGGGGCTGCATGCTGGCCCGCCCCTCCCCGTACCGACTGCGCTCCTATGCTGATCCCCCGCTCTCCCCTCCCTCCCCGACCTCCCTCCCCCCCTGCAGACCTCTGCCTCTGCCTTCTTCACTATGCTCACCCACCTTTCCATCGCTTTCTACTGTTCTCCTCATCTCCCTTCCTCCCTCCCTCCCTCCCTGCAGACCTCACCGCCACCTCCCTCTTTTTTGTCATGCTCACCCACCTTTCCATCACGCTTTAATGCTCTCCCCATCCCTACTTCCCCCGCTCTCCCTCCCCCCCTGCAGACCTCACCTCTGCCTCCGTCTTCTTCATCATGCTCGCCCGCCAGGTGCCCGAGCGCCAGATCCTGTTCCGAACCATTGGCCGCGTGTTCACCGGCCTGTCTGACACAGCAAAAGCATTCCTCATCATCCTCATCACCGGTGGGTGGGAGTGTTTGTGGGCAGGGCCTGTGTTTGTGGGCACGGTTCCTGTTTGTGAACAGGGCCTGTGATTGTGGGCACGGCCTGTGTTTGTGGGCACGGTTTGTGCCAGGCCAGGTGTGGGGTGTTCACATGCTCACAAAAGAAGGGTAACCATACTGCAACCACATGCTGCAACCAAGATGTCGTGCACGAGAGGGTACATGCTTCACAAATGGATCATGCAGGGTTCAATTTCACCGGCGATGCGTGGGGTGGGCAGGACGTGTGTGTACGTTTGGGGCCAAGGCCAAACCTGTTTTGGGGCACTCCTCCTGTACTCAGGCAAAAGCGTTTCACATTCGAACATGGCAACAGCTTCTGATGATGCACAAAGAGAGGGGAGGGGGAGAGCCGGTCGACCGCTGCTGCTTTCCCAGAGTTGCCAAGGGCGCCAGGCTTCAAACGGCCACAGTGACGCACCCTGTTGTGTCTTTCCAGACCCCACAGACACCCTGCTGGGCTATCGCTAGCGATGCGAGAATGCACCTGCCACCCTTCCACTCCCACATGCCCTCACAAATGACGATTTTGCTTCCAACATGCCTCGCTCTCTCAAACTCTCCCCCGCCCCGCAGCCACCCTGCTGCTCTCTCGCGCATTGGCTCCGGGCAGACGGCCACCCTCTCCACAAGCTACAGTCATCTCACTTCCCATTCACCTCCCTCTCTTCCTCCCTTCCTCCCTCCTCCCTCCATTCATCCATTCATTCATTCATTCCTTCATTTACAGTGCCGCAGCAACACAAGAGTGTGCTGCAGATGCGTCATCCCAGCATTCTGAAAAATCAAAACTCAGGGTGTCCCTCTTCCCTCCCCCCCCGCAGACATGCTTCTTGGCTACCACTCTGAGGAGGAGCATTCTGGAAAAGCAAAACTCAGGGTGTCCCTCCTCCCTCCCCCCCGCAGACATCCTTCTGGGCTACCACTCTGAGGAGGGGTGGACCGCCACGCTGCGCCTCTTCTCGGGGCACTATGGCCTGGAGGCAGAGGTACGGCGGGACTGCACAACAAATTTGTACTGCCATGCATTCCCTTTACGTGTGGCCAGCCTGTATGACTGCCCGGCGCCTGTTATCGAGTCGTGGAGCAGCGGCCTGGAGGCACTATTGCCTGCCGCCCCACAGAGCGGTTGCCAGCGGTTGCCTGCCCCACACACGGCCCTGTGCTGCTGCGCTCTGCAGCTGTATACACCTGTGCCTAGCCACCGCCCCTGGACTGCTCTGCCTGCACCCCTGACCTGCTCCCTCCTGCTGGCCTTCCCTACTTTTTTTCCCTACTTTCTTTCCTACTGCCTTCCCCACTCCCCTGCAGGACGAGGGCCTCAAAATATTTGTGGCCACCATCCCCGTCCTGCTGGACTCCCTCTTCAAGGTGCGTGGGTCTGTTGTGCAAGTTTCTTTCCGGTTAGACAGACTGTCAGCCCGAAAAAATGCAAGTGGGGGGCCTGGTTTCAGTGGGTGGGTCCCTTGGTTACCGTGGGGCCCAGGGGAGTGGCACCTGGTGTCATAGTGGGTGGGGTCTTTTGTGTCGGCACGGCGCCTAGCTCAGTGGGTGGGCTCTTGGTTTAGCTTGGGACAGATGGGTGGGGCGCCTGGCTCAGTGAGTATGGGGCTGATGGTTTGCGACACTTGGGGCAGGGATTGATTGAGCAGTTGGGGGCAAGGATGGGACGTGGCCGGGGAACGGCACTTGCCGGCACGCGGGCGGCGGTCGATTGCACTGCGCCACGCCAATCCCGACTGGCTGCCTGCCTGCCCTCCTGCCATGCCCTCCTGCTCGTGCCCTTCTGACGTGCTTGCCTCTGGGGCGGCAGCAAGGGGTGTGCCACCCCCGCCGCAACCGCGGCCTGCCCGCCTGCCTCTCTGCCTCTGCCTTGCACCCTTATCTGCCTGCCCGCTGCCTGGTGTCATAAACTGCTGCCCACCCCATTCTGTTGCCTCACTGCAGGTCTGGATCTTTGTTGGCCTGAACAAGGAAGACCCAGCGGCAGCAGTAACTCTTCGGCAGATGGACCGCCACTAATTCCCCTGACCCCTGCAATCTCATTGCGTGTTCTCTACCTATTCATATACTTCTCATGACTTGTAAATTATCAGGGCAAGAGAGCAGGGGCAGATCCGCAGGGGAGAGTAGGCCCCCCTTGTCAACTGCTGCCCACGCCGGCACGCCCCCCCCACTGGCAGGTGTATTTGCTGGCTCCACCTCCACTCATCGCCCTGTTCTCTCCACCCTATTGGTCCATCAGATGTTTGTGTGCATGATTTTCTGGAGCCAGTGCGTCAATATCGCAAGCTGTTCTCCCGCCCCACACAACTGGGCAATCTGCATTCATCACCACCCCGCGGGTGTCTGGGGCGGGCCCCACCCTGCCAAGGGCTCCCGCCCTGCCAGCTGTCCAGCTTTGGGCCTGCCCACGGACGGTTCCCTCCACAACGGCACCTCCACGAGCACATCCTCTCTACCTGTTCATTTGCCAGCCTCACATTCGGATTACTTTGGGCACGTTTGCCACACCCGAACGATGCTGGCACCAGGGCATGTGACCACAGTGCAAAAGGCCGTCCGGTAGGGGCAATAGATGGCCCGTGCAGCACTCCCCCCGATACAATCTCCCCAATCCTGTCCCATGAGACAGTTGCTGGCTCCCCCTGGACTTGTTTGACTGACTGAGCAGCCCAATCCCCAGGGTGGGTGACAGCCTACCCTCTCGGCGTGACAGGCGTGACAGCCCAGGCCTCTGGTTGGTGATGGGCGTGACACGGGAGCGCTTGCTTGCATTTGGGGGCTTTACATCTCATTTAGACAAGTGCGACACAGACGCCTGGACAGTGGGGGACGGACCTTGAACATGCATGCTTCCAAACAGGCCCCGAGTGCCACCCTTCCTTCCCCTCGGCAGATGGGCGGGTGCTTCAGCTGCTGCTGCTGCTGCTGCTGCGAGAAGAAGAAGGTTCCTGCCTACCGTGGTGGAAGGCATTCCAGGGCAACGTACTCTAGCTTGCCGCAGCCTAGAGTTTCATTCTGGGCACCCCACATGCGCGTGCATGAAGGGGTGCTGACCCAAGGGACTCATTCTGACAAGTATGCAGTGCCTCAGTACGTTGGGTTTAAAGACCACCAGCCTTGCCCAACACCACATGGGGGAACCCAGCGACGAAAGGGTATGCGAATTAGTGAAGGGTCGCTCTACCGGCGGTGTATCAGGGGGTCTTTCCTCCAGTACTAGGTGACACCCGGGTTGCAACCCGGGTTGCTGCTCGGGCCAGTTTTGCCGGGTTTCGCCTACGCCCACCCCGCCGCGTCTCGGAGGGGCATCACATGACAATGGACCCTAGCTTGCCGCAGCCCAGGGGTCAGGTTACCTCGGAACAAGCGGGCGCCACACGTGCGTGCACAGGCCACGAGGCTGCCCTGAGGTGGTCCTGCCCCAACACCCACAGTATCCAGGAGCCCCTGGAGCGCCTGTGCGCTGCTTCGAGGCCTGACCGCCGTAAACAGCTTGGGTGTGCATGTTAAAGCGATGCAAGCAGAGAAGCGGCTTGAAAGCGCAGGGCACCCAAGCCAGTCCGACCGTTAGCGCCCCGTGCTGGGTGTGCTGGCTTCCATGCGGCGGGCGTCACGAGGAGGCGTCAAGAGGGGGCGGAATGGACGGGTCGCCACTTCTCTCTCTGCCATTGCCATTTTGGCACGCATCCACTTGGCCACAGGTGGACGCGACAGCACCCCCTGTCACCCACTTCGCCGCCCCACCTTCCCGAACTGCGACCAGGCCTGTATTCCGCGTTTCAGTGCCCCGCCACGGTGATCAGTTCACCTGCTTGCCTGATGGCGTGCCGCGCTGGCCCGGGCACTGCTGCCGCCGGCGCTGCGGTAGCGCCAGTACCGCGCGGCACTCATGCACCGCTCCTCCTCCTGCTGCTGCTCAGCCTCACCGCCCTCCCTGGCGTGGCCGCCGTGTGCCCCAACGTGGTCTTTGGCACCGGTGTGTCTGGCGCAGGAACAGACTACAACGTCAACGACGTCAGCGGAGGTGGGTCTGCCGGACAGGGTACCGTCACT
>JTEE01000075.1:123660-134054 GCA_002896455.3 Chlorella sp. ArM0029B | reverse complement strand
GGGGGGCGGAGTTGGGGGAGGTGGGGGTGGGCGTGGCATGGGGTCGGACTGCAGCAAGCGGGAGGGCCAGGGAGGTTGCAGGGAAGGAGGGTGAGGGAGGGCAGTTGGGCAGCTGGCGGTGTTGCGCGGCACAGCCCGTGGGGCCAGGTGGCAGAGAGGCGCACAAGCGGGGGTGGAGTGCATCGCAGGCACGGCACCAAGGAACAGCAAGCATTCTGTTCAGCTTATTCGTGCTGTCACATGCACAGCTGCAGAAGCGCCTCACCGCTGTAAAAGAGGTGCTGGAACGCTGCTCTGCCGTGGCCAGGTCGGTTGCGTCGCACAGGAAGAAGCAGCGCATGGCGTAAAAGGTGTCGGCATCTCTGAACGCTCTGGGCAGGAAGAACATGTAGGAGGAGGTGTAGCGGGAGGCGGAGCGGGTGACGGCGGTGGGGTGCAGCGAGCAAGACTCCTCCGTCGTGAAGTTGGCGCAGGTGGGGAGGGTGGGTTGGAAGCCCGAGGGCAGGGTGCCCCCGGGGCCACTCGTGCACTCGGAGGTGCCGCACATGTAGAGCTGCGCCCGCCAGTTGGCAGGGTCCAACGAGGCACCGGAGCCGCTGACGTTGCACATCAACGTTAGCTGCATACACGGGGAGGCGGGGAGGCAGGGGCGACGACGTGATGTTTTGATGGGACTGTGCGCACTGGCATGCCTTGACCATGCCATGGTGCAGTGCTGCCCCGCCGGGGCAGCCCGCTGCGGCCGGCGGGGCAGGGCGGCTGGGCTGGCCACTCACCGGCAGAACGTTGTCTTGGTTGGGGTGAAAGAGGCCTGCAGGGCAGCAACAGACAGGAAGCGACAGCAGAGGTAAAAGAGAGGCGGTTTGGGTGGGCACCGTGTACCAGCAGCGCCAGCACGCGCCTTGGGTGTGGTCTGTCCCGGCTTAGTGACGGTACCCTGTCCGGCAGACCCACCTCCGCTGACGTCGTTGACGTTGTAGTCTGTTCCTGCACCAGACACACCGGTGCCAAAGACCACGTTGGGGCACACGGCGGCCACGCCAGGGAGGGCGGTGAGGCTGAGCAGCAGCAGGAGGAGGAGCGGTGCACGAGTGCTGCGTGGTACTGGCACTGCCGCAGCGCCGGCGGCAGCAGTGCCCGGGCCAGCGCGGCACGCCATCGGGCAAGCAGGTGAACTGATCACCGTGGCTGGATCACCGTGGCTGGTCCTGAAACGCGGAACAGGCCTGCTAGCAGTTCGGAAAGGGTGGGGCCCCTTCAGAAAGGGCGGCGAAGTGGGTGACAGGGGGTGCTGTCGCGTCCACCTGTGGCCAAGTGGATGCGTGTTTGCCAAAATGGCGATGAGAAGTGGCGACAGAAGTGGCGACCCGTCCATTCCCGCCCCCTTTAACTTCCGCCGCCGCATGGGAAGCCAGCACACACAGCACACGCAGCCGGTGGTCGCACACGCCGGGAACTTTGGGTGCCCTGCGCTTTCAAGCCGCGTCTCTGCATGCATCACGTTACCAGGAACATCCGAGCTGTTTGCGGTGGGCACGCCTCGAAGCAGCGCACATGCGCTCCAGGGGCTCCTGGATACTGTGGGTGTTGGGGCAGGACCTCCTCAGGGTAGCCTCGTGGCCTGTGCACGTACGTGTGGGTGCGCTGCCGGTGGCGATGGTTATTCGTCCCCTGGGCTGCGGCAAGCTAGGGTCTAGTGTCCTGGGGTGCCAGCTCGAGAAGTGGTGTGGTGGTCGTTGGCGAAACCCGCAAAACTGGCCCGCAGCTGCTCTGAGGTGTCACATAGTACTGGCGGAACCTCCCCCCCTTAGCACCGCCGAATAGACGACCCTCACGGAGTCGCATCCCCATCCGACGCTGGGTTCCCCAATTGATGTTGGACAAGGGAAGTGACTCTTAAACCCAACGGAAAAGCACAATTCCGTTGACACACCGAGGAGGAAGTAAGTAGCCCTTACTTGTCAGAATGAGTCAGTTTGGGGCCCCCACATGCACGTGCCCACGCGGCTGGACCTCCAGGGGCGTCAAGGTAGGTTATGTTGCCTTGGAATGCCTTCCTGAGGCGCACCCGGGTGGTCGTAGACGAAAAACGGCCTGCAGGCCGGCAGCCAGGCCGGCAGCTGCTGAGGTGTCCCGTAGTAAGTACTGGGAGCTGCAGCTACCGATAGAAACCCTCCTTTTGCTCCGATTGGTGCACCGTTTGTGACCGTCTAGAGCAAGCAAGCAATTTGCCAACGCCCGCTGGAGCACCTGTTTCTTCCTCAACTTCAACAGTCTGGCCAACCCAATCGCTAAGGTCGTATCTGGTAGACACAGATCACACGACAGGGCCAGCACACAGAGTGCTCGGAGGCAGGTAAGGGCTGGCAGGGGCGTGGCAGTGAAGGGGAGGGACAGTATGCAGAGTGGACGGGCGCAGGGCAGGGAACGAGGGGATGGGAACATGGGCTGAGGGAACGAGGTTCAAAAGACAAACGGGTCAACACAGCAGCGCTGGTTAGTGGGCAGCAGGTGGTGCGGGGAGCCCATCTGGCCCCCGTCCCGGTCCAACAGGGCCGTATGTGCGAAATGACTGGAACTCAGCAGATGGCACCTGGCCATCAATGCCACCGCTGAGCCGGTGCACCAAGATGATTCGCCCACCACACTTTGTCTGGTTGCCATTGGCATCAGGCAGCTCAAGGGCGACAGCGTGTTGATCACAACCTCCTCCCCAAGTGCTGGCTCCTTCCTTCCTTCCTTCCTTCCTTCCTTCCTTCCTTCCTTCCTTCCTTCCTTCCTTCCTTCCTTCCTTCCTGTTACACCGTGTACGTGTCAGCAGAGGGCGACGGTTCCCGGTGCGTCACACAGCCGGGAATAAATAAGAGACGCAAAACAAAACGTGCGGGAGAGAGAGTGTGAGGTAACAAAAAGGCCGGGAGGAACTTTTCTATAGCAGGGGTACGACTCGTAGTGAGCAGCCTGGGGGGGTGGGGGAGCGTCACCCACCCCTCTGGGCCGCGTACACTTGACCGTCCACGTGTCACTAGGCAGTCGGTTGCCCTGCTGGCCCCCCAGGGCCGTCGTAGTACTAGGCGTCTGGCTGAAGCATGCAAGGAAAGCGTAAATGAATGGAAAGCATGGGTGAAAGGGGAAGCAATGAAGGAAAGGTGGGTATGATAGTGGGGACTAGAGGGGCTGTGTCACCGGGCTTTCACTCACACCAACTCGGCTGATATGGATGCTGCTCAAGCCGCACGCACCGTGATTGAGGGCCAGTCAGGCAATGCGGCAGGTGGATCCAGGGTCCATGCACGTATGCAAGGCAGTTCAAAGCTGTGCCAGTGATCAGCTGGTCAGTCAGGGGTCACAGGCCTGCTTCTGTCGCCGCTACAACATAGGTACTTGTCACCGCTGCAACCGTTTGGGGCACCTTGGCAAACCGATTGCACACCCCTGCTGCCAGGATCGGTTGGCGGCACTGGCAGGGCATAGTTGCTCATGAGCACATGCTGATCAGCACATCGTTGGTGCCACTTGCAGGTTATATTACATTTGCACGTGCGCACTTGTTCACGGAAAGAAGGGTGGCAGCCCTGCCGCTGTGGCTGGCTGGTGTCCCACCAGGCCCACCTCTCACCAGGTGTGTCAGCGACGGGGCTTAAGTAGCGCACACACACCAGAACTGAAGAATGAAACACCTGCTAATTCTGCATGGACAAAGCGGGCTCATATTTTCGTTGGGCCTGCTTTGCCTGCTGCCCGCCAGCTCCTCAGCCCATTGGGCGGTGAGCGTGTCTGTCAGCCATCCGCGGGTAACGCTCAGCGGCACATACCTGCAGCGGTGAAGAGGGCATTCGCCACCATGTCCAGCACTTGGGTTCTCCCGGAGAAGTATGATGAGGGGCTGCTGAACGAGAAGGGCGAGCCCCTGAGCAAGAGGTGAGGGGTTGTCCGGCGGGCATGCCGGCCCCGATGGTGCTCCGGGCGGTGGGCCCGGTTGATGGAGGCTCACCTGCGCTCGCTCCTGCCCCTGCAGTGAGTTCAAGAAGCTCCAGAAGGCTGCACAGAAGGAGAAGGAGATGGCAGAGAAGAAGGTGGGGTTGGCGGCGGCAGCGGCGGCGGCGGCGGGTGCCGCCGCCGCCGCCTTGCCTTGCCACACTGTACCCTCCCGCTGACCTGCTCCTGGCGCGTGCTGCTGCTGCTGCTGTTGCCATTGCCTCCCGTCTCTTGCTGGGGATCCTGCCTCCCCAGCCTGCATTCACGCTCGCACGTCCGCATTGGGTTGCCGTTGGCCGCCGCAGGCCAAGCAGGCGGCAGAGGCGGCAGAGCGGGCGGCAGCCAAGGCTGCCAAAGGCGACCCTGCCGCTGCCCTGGAGGACGATTCAAACGAGGAGACAGATCCCACCAAGTACTTTGAGAACCGTGTCAAGGCGATCACGGCAGCCAAGGCGCGGGGGGAGAACCCGTACCCTCACAAGTTCCACGTCAGCACCCAGCTGCCCGCCTACGTGGCAAAGTACGCCAGCCTGGAGCCCGGTCAGCAGGTGGGTGCTGCACCCTGTAATTAGGTTAAGGCAGCAGTCGTAGCCGGCTGCCATGGCTGGCAGCAGTGGGCAGCGCTGGCAGCAAGCAGGCGGCCAGTGGGTGGGCTGGGAGGGTGCTGCTGCTGTTGTTGGGTGCTGGAGGCAGCATGCTGTTGGGTGCACAGATGGCGGGGGCTGCCATCCGGTAGCAGCTGTGTGGCAGCAGAGCAGAAGGCGAGGTCACAGGGATGCGCAGCACCCAGCAGCTTGGCCATGGCAGTGTGCAGGCAGGCGTGTGGTTGGTGGGGGTGCTAGGCGGTGCGGCAGACGAGGCGGCCACATCTTCCCGGGTTGCCATCCCGGGCTACCCTCCCGGGCCATCCTGTCCTGGACTGCCTCCCTGCATGCCCTGCTGCCTTGAAGTCTGCCCTGCCACATATCCTGCTTTGCTCGCAGCTGGCTGCTCAGCTGCTGTCAGCACCGTGGCAGTCCCTGCGAATAATGTGTCCGTGAATACATGCGGCAAAAAAATCTACACACACACACACACCTGCCCCACCCGCAGGTGGCCGAGGACGTGCTGCCCCTGGCCGGCCATGTGATTTACGGTTCTGAATTGACTATGATACACAACCCAACCCTACCATGGCACACCATCTCACCCAGCCACGCACACATGCCCCACCTGCAGGTGGCTGAGTGGGTGCCGGCCCTGGCAGGGCGCCTGCTTCTGAGTTTGTATCACACTCAGACCGTCACTAAGTAGCCCCTCCTGCAACCTGCCCCACCCGCAGGTGGCTGAAGGGGTGCTGGCCCTGGCAGGCGCCTGCTTCTGAATGTGTAACTAAGTAGTCCATCCTGCAACCTGCCCCACCTGTGCAGGTGCCTGAGGAGGTTCTGACGCTGGCGGGGCGGGTGGTGCGCAAGGCCGCCTCTGGCGCCAAGCTCATCTTTTTTGACCTGCGCAGCGAGGGGGCCAAGATCCAGGTCATGTGCGATGCACGGTGAGCGAGGGGTGGGGATGGCACAAGCTTTATTGGTAATCTGGACCTTCGAAAACATGGATCCAGGTCATGTGCGATGCGCGGCGAGGGCGGGATTGTTGAGATAGTTGGGGTGGTTTCTTGGTTTTCACCGTCTCGAGTCAGGGCTGGGTGGGTTCATTCATTGATTCACTCATTCCACAGCGCTGCAGCAACACAACAGTGTGCCGCAGATGCGTGGCTGGGCGGTTTCATGTCCCGGTTGCGTGAGCCAGAGGTGCGTGCGTGTGTGGACCAGCCTCTGTTGGTTGTGGGAGCAGTGGGAACGCAGCAGAGTTCAACCTCACAACTACACCTGCCCCCCTGCTGCTAACCTGCTAACCGCTATTCGCTTGCGCTGTTCAAACCACCCATGCTGCCCCCCCGGCTGTCGCTCACCCTTCCTCTGCGCTGTATGCATCCCCGCCTGCCTCCTGCAGCAACTTTCCCCTGCGCTGTTCACACCACCCCTGCTGCCCCCCTGCTGCTGTTCGACCTTGCCCTGTTTGGGACCTTCACTTGCACCGTCACCTTCACCCCCTGCCCCCCTGCAGCAACTTTGGCGGCGAGCTGTCCGACTTCCAGCGGCTGATGAACAGCGTCAAGCGCGGCGACATTGTGGGGGTGACCGGCTTCCCCGGCAAGTCCAAGCGCGGCGAGCTGTCCGTGTTCCCAAAGGCGCTGCAGGTGCGCGCAGGGCATGGGTGGCGGCAATTGGGGGCGAAGGGGCAGTGGAATCTGCCGGTCAGGGTGTGGAGCGTGGAAACGGTGGGGGCTGGTGGGGGGCTGCCCGTTCCCAAGGCGCTGCAGGTGCGCGGGGCGTGGGCGATGGCAACTGGGGGCGGCTGGGCAATGGGGGGCTTGAATTTGGCGACGAGGGTGTGTGAGCATGCGAAAGGTGGGGATGGCGGTTGGCTGTAGGCGTTCCCCTAGGGGCTGCAGGTGCGCAGGGGTTGGGGTGATTGGTGGGGGGCCATGGGGTGCTGGGAGCGTGGGGGCTGCGGCTACGGGTCGGCGCATGCGGGGATGGGGATGGCAGGCCGGCTCTCTGTGTTCCTCAAGTGCTACAGCTGCGCAGGGCGTGGTCATGGCAGAGGGGAGGGAAGAGCTTGGGGGCCAGCGGCTACGGTTTCGAACATGCGAGAGGTGGTCTTTAAGGCGCTGCAGGTGCGCAGGGCGTGGTCATGGCAAGAGGGGAGGGAAGAGCTTGGGGGGTCGTGGCGAGGATTTGAAGCTTGCAGAGCCTGAGGACTGAAGGCGGCGTGTGGTGGCTCCTGAAGGCGCTGTCTTGCTGGTGCTGTTTGTAATGTGCAAGTGTCAGATTGTCTTGCTCTCCACCTGCGCCGAACCACCGCACCAGCTTTGACTTTGCAACAGAGCACATGCCTTCTGGAACAGCCCCGCCGCCGCTGCTGAACGCACAGCCTGCGTGCGCCCCTCCCACGCCTGCCTGCTTTTGTGCGCCCCTCCCCTGTTGCCTGCAGGTGTTGGCGCCCTGCCTGCACATGCCTCCCGGCGCGCACTTTGGCCTGAAGGACCAGGTGGGTGGGCAGTACCATCTCAATGGTACCACCAAGGGCAACAGCCGTGGAAGCAGGACTGGGGAGGGACCCGTTTGACCCTGATTGCGGCCCGGCCTCCTGTACAACACATGCATCACCTATTGCACAGAGGAAAAGCGTAACGGATCGCCATCAGCAGACAGGGAAGATTGCTGTGCCCTTGCTGCACGTGTGCACTCCTGGGTCACAGCTGCCCATGCTTCCCCGCACTGCACCGCTCATGGCACTGCCGCCCTGTGGTACTGCAGGAGACGCGGTACCGCCAGCGCTACTTGGATCTCATCGTCAACCCCGATGTCCAGGTGAGGCCTGCCTGCCGGCCAGCTTCCCGCTGCGTGCCTGCCGGCCGTGGTACTGCTGGTGGGGCGGGCACGGCAGAGGCATGCACGCGTAGACATTCTAGTCATGAAGCTCCTCTGACCCCGCACTTGCTGGCGATGTCAACAGCCCAGCACCCATGCTGCCAGCCCTGCACCATGCACCATGCAGCCCCACGCCTCCCCCGCTGACCCTCACGGCCCTCTCCTGCCCCCCTCCCTTTCTATTCCATGTGTGCAGGACATTTTCCGCACCCGCAGCAAGATCATTGCGGGTGTGCGCCGCTACCTGGACGACCGCGGCTTCCTGGAGGTGAGGGCCGGGTGGGGTGCTGGGGCACTGCATTTGAGGTGCGGGTAGGGTGCCGAGCGATGGCAGGTGGTGTGCTGGGAGACGAGAGTTATGGGAGACGACATAGGAGGTGCGGGTGGGGTGCTGGGACACTGCGTTCCAAGTGTGGGTGGGGTGCTGGGACACTGCGTTTAATGTGCGGGTGGGGTGCCGGGAGACAGCATTTGAGGTGCGGGTGGGGTTCCGGGAGACGGCATGTGAAGGGCGTGTGGGTTGCTGGGACTGTGCATATGTTTGTGTGTATTCAACATTGGAGGGGAGCAGGGCGTGTGGGCTGCCAGGCGGGCCAATTTACACCGGCTGTCCTACGCTGGCTGTGTATGTTATGAAATATATGGGGCGGGCCTGCACGCCGCGTGACGCCCCGTCAGTACCCTGTTCTCGGCACCCTTTCCCTTCTGGAAGGCAACAACACGTAGTCCTTCTCCCGACTCTTTCTCCGCCCCGCCCCATCTCTTCTCCCGACCCCTCCCCCCCTCCCAGGTTGAGACCCCCATGATGAATATGATTCCGGGCGGTGCCACCGCACGCCCCTTCACCACATACCACAACGATCTGGACATGCAGGTGGGGCGGGGTGGGGTGGTCGGGGTGGCAAGATCTTTGTCACGAAAATGCAGCAGCAGGAAGGTGCCGGTCACAGTTACCGTTGAAAGGTGTCGACTGTGTTCGAAAGATTGACTGCACATCCTGCTTTGTGAGGCATAGCTGACTAGAAGCTGTGTAGCACAGCACGCCTCGTGCGGGCCGCATTCGCCACGCCCATGTTGTATTGCCAGCCCCGCGGTGCGCATACTGTGCCGCCCCCCGCCCGCTCCCCATTCTCCCGTACCTCGGCCGCACCTCAAGAGGCTGGTGGCACTGTCCGGCTGTAGCGCTGAACTGTACTGCCCCGTTGTCTGCACTGCAGCTGTACATGCGCATTGCGCCGGAGCTGTACCTCAAGATGCTTGTGGTTGGCGGGCTGGACCGTGTGTACGAGATTGGCAAGCAGGTGGGAAAGACAATTGGATTTTTGTGTCAAAGGAAAGTAACGTGCTTCCTGTACTGCCAAGTGTACTTGTTGTCAATTGTACGAGATCGGCAAGCAGGTGGCGGGCCAGGGTGGTGTGGGTGTGCCTGGCTGCCTTAAAGTGTAAGTGGTGGGTTCCTTCATGGGCACCCTTCCATGCCTCTGCAACACCCATCCTGTAGGCTGCCTGTCGCGCTGCATCTGCACCTAAACCACGCCCTGCCATCCTTCCAGCACCATGTGCCAACTTACGCCTGCATCATGTGCCAGCTTACGCCTGCTGCCTAGTCTCCGCCCTCCCCTCTCAACTCTTGCCCTGCCACACCCTGCTTCGAACCTCCCGCCTGCCACCACTGCCCCTTGCGCCCGCCTGACCATCTCTCCTCACACCCTGCCGCTGCCCTTGGTGCCCGCCTCACCACCCGTCCTGACACCCGGCTGCCTGTTCAACCATCCCTCCTCACCACCGCGTTGCCCCACCGCCTGCCTGCCTGCCGCTGCCGCCTGCCTCCCGCTCCTTCCTCACACTCTCCTTCCCCTCCTGCCCATGTTGTTCAGTTCCGTAACGAGGGCATTGACCTGACACACAACCCAGAGTTCACCACCTGCGAGTTCTACCAGGCGCGTCAAGGGGTGCAGGCTGTTGCAAGCGGTTGCATGTATGTGCGGGGTGTGCAGCTGTTGCATTGTGTGTGCGGGGTGTGCAGCTGTTGCATTGTGTGTGCGAGGTGTGCAGCTGTTGCATTGTGTGTGCGAGGTGTGCAGCTGTTGCATTATGTGTGCGGAGTTCACCACGTGCAAGTTTTACCAGTTGGGTCGACGGGTGCACCTGTTACACTGTTACACTGTGTGAAAGTACAGGTGCATGTTCAAACATGCAGGCATATGCAGACAACAACGACCTTTGTTATGTATATCAATGCATACAACGGGATGTGTGCACGCCCCTGCCCAACCTGCAGGCATATGCCGACTACAACGACTTGATTGCCATGACCGAGGAAATGATCAGCGAGCTGGTGCTGAAGATCAAGGGCGGCTACAAGATCCAGTACCACCCAGAGGGACGCGCCGGCAAGGTGGGCTAATCTGTCCGGTTTCACGTTGGGATGGGTCCTGTTGCCTTCACGTTGGGGTGGGCCACGCACGGTTGTGTTCGGATGCTCTAGCATGTATACCCAACGCAAGGCACGGTTGTTTTTGGATGCTCTTGAAAGCATGTGTACTCATCATAAATCAAACCCTGGGAGCTCCACCGGCCTCCCCAGGGTGGGAGGGCTGGGTGGATGTGATGGTGGGGTGGTGCCTCCTCCTCTCTCCGTGCGCCTGCCCCCGCCGCAGGCCATTGGCACTGCTTCCCTACCTTCCCACCCACCACCCCCTCACTGCCCCTCCTCTGCCTCTCCTCTCCTCCTCCTACCTGCCCCACCCCAGGCCATCACCCCCTTCCCGCCCGCCACTGGTCCGCCCTCACTGCCCCTCCTCTGCCTCCTCCCCTCTCCTTACACCTGCCCCGCCCGCAGGCCATTAAACACATCTTTACCACCTTCCCAATCTGCCCTGCCCCGCCCCCTCACTACCCCTCCTCTGCCTTTCCTCTCTCCGTACGCTCGCGCCCCCCCCC
>JTEE01000075.1:100822-112683 GCA_002896455.3 Chlorella sp. ArM0029B | reverse complement strand
AACGAGGGACACTGTCACCCTGGGGTTCAGCAGGGGATTCCCTGCAAGCCACCTGGGGTGCGGGCAGAGGGTTGGCAGGAGTCTCTTTGCAAGCCTGGCACTCGAGGCGCCGAGAGCAGGCACTCCAATTCACAGCCATTGGGGTGCGAGGAAGCAAGGCAAGGGGGCAGCAACCCACAGGTAAGCCTCCACGGCTGCTGGCCAGCTGCCAGACCAGCTGGCAAGGAAGCTGCTTGGCTTGGCAAGCAGGGGCTTTTAGACCACAGGCATGCACCGCGTTTTGGAAGGTGCCACCTACCGCCTGAAAGAACACCCAGGAGAGGGCCTCTGAACGTGCGGCACGGTTGGCCGGCAGCAGCGTGCGCTTGGGGTCCCTGCAGGAGGCGAGGAAAGAAGGCAGGGTATGGCTATGCACAGAACAGTGCAGTCTGCACGGCCCGACCCGCACCTGCTTGCTCCAATCACCCCAACAGATCTCCTGTCTCATGAGACCATCACCTGGCTCCCCGTGGACATTAAGTGCAACAAACACACAGTCTGCGCAACACCCTTCTGTGGCTGGGAGGCATGCTATGCAGGTATAGGCCCTGGTAGGGCGGGGGCACAGTGTCACGGATGATTTCTTGTGGCTGCATGGCTGAGTGGACTGGCCACCTGTCTGCCAGGTAGAACAGGATGGCCCCCGACTCTGACAGCACAAATGGCGGGGCGCCACCCTCTGCTGGGGAGGCGTCGTAGTCAACTGCGGCCAGGGCGGGAAGGGGAGGGAGGGACGGAGTGGCCGGCCTCAGGGCTGGGCTGCAGCTGTTGCTGGCAAGGGCTGCGATGAGGTTTGCTCACCATGTAACTGTTTCAGCACGTGCAGGGAAAGAGTTAGCCCGAAGGCATGGGGGTGTTGACGGGTAACAAGAGGCTGGGCCCAGGGCAACGGTCAGCCAGCATGAATCGGCATTTGGGGGAGTGTGCTAGCAGCGCACGGGGCTCACGCCTTTGGGCATGCACGTGTGCCTGCGTGCGGGCATGCTCAGCAGGCACCTTGCTCAGCACGGGTGCATCACCAACTCACCCAGCACAGGTGTGCGCCCAGCGGGGTTCAGCTTCAGGAAGTCGGGCTTCTTCTGGTCTCCTGCTGCCAGGTCAACCTGAGCCCGGCAGTGTGGGTGATCATGACGTGAGTGGCCGGCACAGGGTGCAACGGCTAATCAATCAATCAACCACTCAATTACACTTAGGGTCCACAGAGCCAGCAGGGCTCAACGGTGCAAACGTCAGGTGGTTGCGGGCTGGTCAGGGTGGCAAGGGCGATGTAGGCCCTGGGGTTTAGGGTTTAGGGTTTAGGGTTTAGGGTTTAGGGTTTAGGGTTAACCCCTAAACCCCTAAAACCCCAGGGTGGCAAGAGTGATGTAGGGCCCACATCAACGGGGCCCGGTGGCAGGCACAGCGCCGACACCCGGCAGCGAGGGGTGACGTGGCAGGGGAGGCAGGCAGCGGGCAGGGCAAAGGAAGGCCTTCCGCCAGAGCAGGCTGCGACAGTATGTTTAGCAGGAGGGTTCGATTCTGGGTAGCATAGGGAGAGATAGAAGCATGCCAAAGCATGGGCTGGGCGCATGCTGGGGGGTGCCCGCTCAGCTCCTCGGACCGCCGCCCCGCCGGCCCGCCCCTCGGACACCCCCTGCCGCAGCCCCTGCTCCCATGCCTGGCCTCGGTCTCTCCCCGCCACCTACGTTGTGCAACGCGTGCGGCACCCCGAGCTCTGCAAGAGCTATGGTGGCCTTATGGCCGTTTGGAGTGGCGGCGGCGTAGACGTGTAGGCCCTCCTGCTGGCCCTGCTGGCTCGCCGAGGCCTGCATGGTGGCGCGACTCAACGGGGTGCCTTGGACTAGGCGGGAGGTTCGCAAATGCCGGCTGAGACGGATGAAGCGTCGTCCCGAAATACAGGTGGAGGCAACCTTCGTCTCGATGAGGTTGGCCAGCAAGCGAGCGACCTGGCGACTGCTGGTCTCCCCCGCTCCTCCTCCAAAGCATGCTGCGTGCTGCCTGCTGTCCACTTCTGGTGTCTAGCTACGTGCGCCACATGTGCACCAACTGACCCGATGTGGCCCACAACGGCATGAGCACAACAGTTGCCTCTGTGTCTGCAGTACCATTGGCTAAGTGCCCCCTGCCCGGCAGTCGCTGCATGGCTTTCCCGGCCACGACCTTTCAAAGTACTCTCTCTGTAACGAGCTCTCAGCCGGCCTCGCAGCCTGCGGGAACGTACCAGCTGGCCCAGCCCCAGGGAAAAGCGGCCGCTTTACATGCCAGCAACAGGCATGCACGACTCAATCTGTGCCGCAAGTTCTCAGGTACGGCAGTTACATTCTATACACGGTGCAACGACATGCACGGCTGACGCGTAATGAAGCCAAACGAAACACAAGGCGCAATGTGTGTGCGCATGGTAGCATTGGCAATTAAATGTACCCTCCTCCTCAAATGCCGATGTGTGTGTTCTCCCCAGCGGCATGTCCAGAAGCCTCACACAGTCATCATGTACAAGCTTTTATGAAGCTAAGCTACTATGAAGCATCACAGGCGTGCCCGCCGGGCTCCCGCCAGCTCAAGCTTGGCAATTGTTTCCAGGTGGACAATGTCGGGGCCGTCTGCCAGGCGCAGGGTGCGAGCCCCAGCCCACATGTGTGCGAGCGGGGTGACGTCGCTCACGCCTGCGGCGCCGTGCGTCTGCACGCGGGGGAAGGAGGGGAGGACGGGCAGGTACAGGGCGGGTGGGAGGTGGTGGCATGTGGCATGGCGAGGCTGAGGGAACAGCGTTTGTCAAGAGCAAAACTGCAGCGATGATGCGGGGCGCACTAAGTGCTGTGTGAAGCAGGCAGGGCTGCACGCCTGGCTGCCTCGCACCTCCCCCTCTCTGTGCAGCCCACAGGCCGTGCCGTACTCTGGGAGGCCCACCAGCCTGCTGGCAAGCACCTGCCCGTTCATCCATGCACGCCCCCTTAGGTATGCCCAGCAATGCTTCAAGGGCCCATAGTGGGCTTCGCAGCAGCCTAGCAGCCCACTCGTGCCTAGCAGCGGTAGCACACACCTGTATGGCGCGGTCCAGAATGGCCAGCACCGCCGAAGGCGCCAGCGCCTTGGCTGCCGCAATCTGGCCGCGTGCAGCCTTGTTGCCCACACAGTCCAGGGCGTGCGCCGCCTCCAGCACCACCAGCCTGCAAGGGCAAATGCGACAATCTCAAGGCCTTCACACAACAGGAAACTCTTGAGGCAGGTTGCGACGATGGCGCAGGGCGGAAGGGTCGATTGGCAGGACGCCCGACAGGGGCCGCACGGGACAATGCGAGCAGTAGAAGCGCAGCTCCCTCCTCTTCTTCCCCATTCCCCCCTCACACCTCGACCTCTATGTGACATGCCCACCTGGCTGCATCCTCTCTCCCCCCCAGCACATAGCATGCCACTACTCCCGACTACTGTAACAGAAGGCAAGTGCTGTAAGCAGGAAAGCAGCCCACCTGGCTGCATCCAGCTCCATGCGGCTCCGGGCAATGTCCAGCCGCACCGCCTGGTGGCGCCACAGCGCCTGCTTGAACGCCACGCGCGACTGGGAGCGCTGCAGGCCGGAAGGAGGGGTGCGAGGAGCAAGGGCGTAAGGAAAATTGGGGTGGGAAATTAAGCCTGGATGGGAGCACGCCGGTGCTGGCCAACAGCAAGGCAGCGGCACTAGAGGGCGGCAGGTGGAACAAATGCTGTGCTGTGCTGTGCTGTGCTTGCCTGCACCATCAGGGCCAAAGCGCGCTCGCCCATGCCGATGAGGCGCATGCAGTGGTGCAGGCGTCCCGGGCCCAGCCGCCCCTGGGCAATCTCAAACCCTCGGCCCTCGCCTGCATGAATGGGGTGTGGGGTGTGGCAGCGAGCAAATTGAAGGGGGCGACAAGGGACGGACGGTAGAGAATAAGGGCAGGCGGCACAGTGCAAGGATGCCTGCAAGCCTGCCTCCTCCCTGAACCCAGACTGGCAGCAAGGACCCACCCAGCAACTCATGAGGCTAAGTTGTTGAACGGCTTAGCGGGCACCTGCACAGGACAAGCCCCAGTGTCACCACGCAGATCCTCTTGTCCACACCACCAACCACGCACATGCCCACCCCAGCAGCCAGAAGCCACCCAACAATGCACTCACAAAGCCACTCGAAACAGCAAACGGTGCAAAGCCCTCCCACCCAGCCAGGAGCATGTTGGAGGACCCTGGCACTGTTCCAACGCGCAGTCCTCTCGTCCACATGCCCGCGACTCACATGTCCGCGCTAGCAGCCAGCTGCGCACACAGCAGCCCACTCCCGAGGCCAACCTTTGTAACTCGCCCACCCACCCAGAGCAGGCTGCAGCCAGGCGGCCGCCCACACCACACCGCACTACACTACAGCCCGCCCACCCACCCAGCAGCATGTTGGAGGCGGGCACCCGCACAGAGTCAAAGCGCAGCTCCGAGTGGCCGTGTGGGGCGTCGTCAAAACCAAACACAGGCAGCGGCCTGCCGGGAGGGAGGGCAGCAGGCACCAGGGCGGGCGTGGGGAAGGAGTCGGGCAATTAGCACAACGGGTGGGCGGGTGCCTCTGTTGCTGGCTGACACAACACGGCAAGGAGCTGGCAAGCAGTGGGCAGGAACCGAGAGGGGGGAGATGAGCAGGCACCGGAGCGGTGAGTCCAAGGGGCCCATGCCTCGGCCGTACCAGAGCACAGCAGCGCTCTGTGCCTGCTCGCCTCCCTGGCCACAGCGCGTTGCATCAAACATGCTTTGCCACCCTCACATCACGCCCAGCTGGCAACTGTGATCCCTTGGGTCCTCATAAGTACCAGCACCATAAACTGCTGCCTGTGCCTGCCCGCCTCCCTTGCTGCAAACTGTCACAGCTGTCCCACCCTCCCTCCTGCCACGCCCACCTGACAATCGTGATCCCCTGGGTGTTCATAGGCACCAACACCATCGACTGCTGCCTGTGGGGTGCCGCCCCCGGGTCTGTCTTGCCCATGAAAATGGCCACAGCGCAGCGCGGGTCGCTGGCACCAGAGGCCCACCACTTCCTGCATAAAGCGTTGTGAGCGGGCAGCCATGGGCATGCTAATGACACGTCTGCAAGCAGCACGTGACAGGCACATGGCGGATCGCTGGCGCCTCCGGCCCAAAACTTCCTGCATAAGGCGGGGTGGGTGGGTGGATGGATGGGCAGCTGGGTGGGCAGCGGTGGCAGGCAGCCGACTGCCTAGCAGAACAGGCGACACACCGACAAAGTAAAAGGGTATCCACAGCTGGCAACGATGGGCCTCCATTCCTGGGGAGCAGCTAGTATTGGGAGAACAGGAGGTGCTCCTGGAGACTCGTGTGGCCCCGGCCCAGCTGCCGCCAGCCTTACCACACGGCCCCATGCCCAGGAAAGGCAGTTGCAGGTATTGCAAACGTACGAGGCCCAGCTGGCCTAGCCCACTCCCCACCACACCCCCCCGCTCCCCGCCCTGCTCACACAAACAGTCTGCACCAACCCCGGCAGCACTCCAAACAGAGCCCATCCCGCACCTGCCGCTGAGCACGTAGCCCTCTCCCTCCCGCACAATGCTGGCTTGGATGTTTGTGGCATCAGAGGAGGCCACATCAGGCTCGGTCATGGCAAAGCAGCTGCGGATGTCGCCACGCAGCAGGGGCAGCAGCCAGGCGCGCTGCTGGGGGCGGGAGCCGTAGCGTGCCAGCACCTGCACAGCGTGGGCAGCGTGCACATCACACAGCATGATTTGCGTGGTTGGCGTGCACAGCATGGTCAGCGTTCACAGCATGAGCAGCATGCGCAGCGTGACCAGCGCTCACATCGTGGTCAGCGTGCACGCACTGCACGGCGTGCGCAGCGCGCATGTGCACGACGTCATGTTAGTTAAATCAGAGAAGCAGAGGGGCCGGGTCTAAGCTGTGGGAGCGCTTGCAGGCCAGCACCCGCTCATGCGCTAGGTTGGCAGCCTGTCCAGAGAATTGAGAATAGCAAGTCGATACATGCTCAATACATGTGATGGTTGACAAGGGCAAGTATGAAATGTGCCTCAACGTGCACGGTGTGCTGAGGTCACCAGTTTCCGACAACGGCCTGCAGTGCAGCACCGGCGACGAGCCGTTGAATGACGCCGCCCAGCCGGCAAAAGGCGAAAGGCTGTGCAGGCGGGAATGCAGGCGGTGCGCAGCTGGGTGTCCGGTAGCGTAGTTTGCCAAATTGAGAGGCCTTTGAAAGGCGTCCCAAGTTGCCAACCTAGCCAACCGAGCACCCAGCTCAGGGCAACCTGCTCTCATGCCTGCACAGCCGCTCGCCTAGTGCCAGCAGGCGCAGAGATCGATGGCTTGCCGCTGGTGCTGTTAAACAATGGGGGTTGGGCTGCCGGGATAGTGAAGTATTGTGGATAAAGCTGGCCCGGAGAATGAAACACACATTAAAGGTGAGCTGTAGCACCGTAAATTCACTACCGACTCTCGAGCACTAGCGATGCTGGGTCTGTGTCGCAAGTTTCGTTGCGGAGAGCACAAGTGCAAGCTTGTAGAAGCAAGCTCCTCTGTTCCCTCCCCTCTTCCACAAACTTCCCCGGCTCACAGGCTCTGGCCCGGTCAAGCCCAGCGGGTCAAGTACAGCAGGAACTTAGCTGGGCCAGAGCCCCAGTCTAGCAGAGACTCGGCCCGCCCGTCAGGCCGCAGGCACTTGACATGACCAGGCCAGAAGCGTTGTCTCGCAGCGACTCGACCGCCTGTGAATCCGCAGGCACTGGGCATGGACTCACGGGCGGAGAAAGTGCTGAAAGACGACGGCTCTGGCCCGGTCATGGTAACCGCCTGCTATGCTTTGACCGGGCCAGAGCCTGCATCACCTCCTCTGTACATGTATGGTAGCCTGCTGTACGTGACTGGGCCAGAGCTGGTCATGGTAACTGCCTGCTATGCTTTGACCGGGGCACAGCCTGCATCACCTCCTCTGTACATGTATGGTTGCCTGCTGTACTTGACTGGGCCAGAGCCGGCAGCACGCAGGGAGGTGGGCAGGGCACAGCGTTGCCGTCCTGGAGAAGAGCGTGGCTGTGCTCACAATCAGAACTGAGCAGCGCTTCCCCAGAGGTGGGGATCGTCCGGGAAGCGCTTCCCAATGCTGTGGGGAGCACAGATTTGCCCTTACTAGAGGACAGCAACTCACAGACCTGACCACATGCCTGCAACCCTGTCTGGCACCACGGCCTCAACATGCCCCACTTGCTCTGCCCCCCGCCACCCTGCCACTATGTTAAGCGTGCGACTGGAGCACAGGGAAGGCAGGCAGGCACGTGCTGTGCTCCGTGATGCAGCGTGGTGGCGCCCCCGATTGGGAAGCTTCCACCACCCTCACACCCTACCTCAGCCAGCAGCCAAACAGGGGCAGCATGCGCCTCGTAAGCTTCCACCCACCTGCGCACCCGACCCCCACCGCCAACCAGCAATCAACACTGCGCCCCGGAAGCTTCTAACCTCCCAACACCCAGCCCCACCAGCAGCCAGCAGCCAGCCAGACGTACCTCCATGTTTCCGGTGTCGGGTGCGGAGCAGTTGAAGCATTCGGGGGCCCACACGCTGCGCCCCATGACCTCAGCACAGTGGGCATACTCTGTGGAGGGAGGAGCGGGAGGGTTGCAGGGGGGAGGCAGGGTGGGGAGGCAAGAGGCAAGCTTCGGGGGAGGATAAGGGAGGGCAAGCAGCACGACAAACCGCGGCGGGCAGGGCGTCTCGCACAGACGGCAGCTCCGTCTGGCAGGGGCGTGTAATGTGCAGATGCGCCGGCCGCCTCCCTGCCGCCCACCACTTCCCTCCCTCCGCTCTCACCCACTCACCCAGGTTTGTGAGCCCCGCCCCGAGCAGCAGGCGCCGCTCCTCAGGGGAGGTGGAAGCCTCCTCCAGCAGCGGTCCCAGCGCTGCCGCCATGTCTGTGCATGAAGCAAAGGGACAAAGCACACAGAGGGGGAGGTGAGTGATGGACACGAGGGGAGACAGTTCAGGGAAGCTCACAGGGAATGAGGTTGAAGCCTCCTCCAGCAGCAGTCCCAGCGCTGCCGCCGTGTCTGAAATCATAGAGAGGAGAAGCACACACAGGGGAGGTGAATGGCGCAGAACAGAAAGGCATGAAGCAGGGGAGCAAGCAGAGGATGAGTGAGTGGTACCAGTGGAGGAGAAGGGAAAACTATAGCCTCGTCCTGCAGTGCACCCCTGCGCGCCGCAGCCGTGTGGGAAGCAGGGCCGGGAAGCAGGGCCGGGAAGTTGGGGAGGCACCCAGGATGATAGCAGAGATGGAAGGAGTTCAATGGAGCGCTTACAAATCAGGCAGCAGATGCACATTCATTGACGCACAGCACAGCTGCATTGATTGGATGGCCATCCTTTCCACAAGCAAACATGCAAGGCACTGCCTGGCCTGCGCTCAGGCACCTCCCAGCACATCCAAGAAGCCACAGGCTCCACAGCCCCTCCCGCTTTGCCTCCGCCTTGACCACGCCCAGCCCTCTTCACTTGATCAGGCGCCAATATTTCCTGGCCCTCGCACCCAAAAACAAACGAATCATCAAGGCAGTAACCTTGTACATAGGAAGGACACTGCCCTGGCCGCACACACGGCCAGGCATTGAGGCGGTACCATCATGGCCAGGCAACTCATTCACCTGCGGGCAGCCACAGGTTCCACAGCCCCTGACGCTTGGCCTCTTCCTTCAGCCGCCCTTGCACCGGATGGATCGTCCAGCGCAGGTCGGTGCCCGCATGGGCATTCAGAGCGGCCTCTGCAGGCAGGGGCAGAGGGAGGGCCGCAGGAGGGAGGTTGAGTGGACGGTACAGGGTAGGGAACAAGCAGGCCGCTAGGGGTGCGGCCGCGGGGTTCAATGCAACCAGGCTGATTCTGACTTGGGCAGATAAGACAGGCAGGCAGACAGGCAGAATGGGAGGCAGCGTCACGACTGCTGTGTTCCATCAGCTGCAGGCCGGCAGGCAGGCAGGCAAGCAGGCAGGCAGGCAGGCAGGCGGGCAGGCAGGCAGGCAGGCGGGCGGGCAGGCAGGTAGGCCGGCCGGCCGGCCGGCAGGCAAGGCAAGGCAAGGCAAGCACCAAGACCCTGGCTTTTACACACAGCTGGGCTGTGTCGCACCTGCTGGGTACACATGCTGCTCCATGAACTGGTGCAGCTTCTTCAGCAGCAGCTGCACACGTGCCGAGGGCCCCAGGCCCGTGGTTGCGCCGCTGCTGCCCACCGCCGCTGCGCCAGTGCCAGGCGCCCTGCCTCCCCCACTGCCGCCGCCGCCGCCACCCCCGCTGGCGCTGCTGCTAGTGGCGGCCACTCTGGCAGGCAGCTGCCTCTCAGCTTCCTCCAGTGCCCGCTCAGCTTCCGCGGCCGCCTGGCGCCACTGCGGGCTAGGGTTGGCGTACTGCTCGGATGGCGTGCCTGCCATGATGTTGCTGCTGTCGTCTGGGCGTGCGCTGGGGTGGCGCGGGTTGGCGTAGGGCTCGTAGGGCGTCCCCATCAGATGGCTGCTGCTGCCGCTACTGGCGCCCGGCCTGCTGACATTGCTGCCCATGCTGCTGCTGTCTGCTGCCAGCCCAACAATCTGCAGCCCCTTGCAGGCCAGGCCGCGCACCACGGATTCAGCGCCCACCTGCAGGCGTTCAGGGCAGGGGCAGGCAAGCAGGCAGGTGGTCAGGCAGGCAGCCAGCCAGCCAGGAAACCAGGCAGTTGGTCAGGGCAGGGCAGGGGCAGGCAGCCAGGCAGCCAGGCAGGTGGTCAGGGCAGGCGCAGCGGCGGTGGCAGCACAGGCAGCAATTGCCAGGCATGTCAGACGTGCTCTTGGCGCAAATGGCAGCACATGCAGGGGGTGCCACGGAGAACTTCAAAGCCAGCAAGGGCACGCCTACTGCGTCCTCTCCCATCTCGGTCCAGGGGTCGGTTGTGAGCTGGGTGATGAAGGTGACCACATCGGGATACCCCAGAGCGCCGGGTGGCAGGGGCGGCCTGGGGTATCCCGAGATGGTCACCTTTGTCACCCAGCTCACAACCGACCCCTGGACCGAGATGGCCCCAGTGTTGCATCAGGCAGCCAACAGACAGCCAACAGACAGCCAACAGACAGACAGCCAACCTAACAGCCAGCCAGCCAACAGGCGGCCACCCACCTCGGCTGCGATTCGGGAGGAGGCGTTGCCCTGTGCTGCGCGTGCGCCCACGCCAGCCAGGATGGAGGCCAAGCGGAAGATGGAGAGGGCCTGGTAGAAGGGCCAGTTGCCCTGCGGGGCAGGGAGACAGCGTAGGCAGAAAGGCAGGTGGCAAGATGAGGGCGGGGCGACCTGACAACGAGTACCGACGAGGCTGGCAAAGAAGGCAGACAAGCACACAGGGCCCGGGGGTATGAAGGACATCTGGGCCGCAAGCCGGACGCCGTGGGCAAAGGCGTACGGTGGCATGGCATGGCAGGTCACAGAGCAGAGCTGGCAGCGCCGGATAGGCAGCCCCTGTTTTCACTGCTGAAGCGGCTTGCCTGCAGAGGGTAGGGCAGGCCTCGGGCCTTGCAGTACTGCTGGATGTACTGCTGCTCGTCCGGGATGCCAGCTGGCAGCGGGTGCGGCAGGCTGGCCAGGGAAGGCATGCCCTGCAACACAATACGTGTAGGGTGTTACATTTAAGGGACTTGTAATGAGGGTGGGTGCACATGCGAGCAGAGTAAAGAGGCGTGCACACAGGATGCAGCACTGAGCAGGCAAATCTGCCCACCGTGACAGAGCATACACCCCATGCCCAGTCCACCTCCCTGCCTCCCCCTCACCGCAGGCAGGTGGTAGGGCATGCAGTTGTATGCCAGGTCAGCCAGGGGGTCTCCCAGGGTCGACAGCTCCCAGTCCAAGACTGCCAGCACACGGTAGGGGTCGGAGGAGTCGATGACAAGGTTGTCCAGCCTGGTAGCGGGAGGGGAGGGGAGCAAGCACAGCAGTCAAGGTCAGCATGCACAGCGGGGCAGCAGCATGCAAAGTAAGGGTGACAAGTCGAGGCTTGAACCGAGCTTGTCCAGGCGGGCAGCAGCGGGGGGGAGCACAGCAGGCACAGCAGGGTTGGCGGAAGGCACGGTCGGTGCGGCACACTGGAGAGGCAGCTGACGGGTGGGGCACATTCAGGTGGCTGACCAGCTTGCCTACCAGCCAGTCAACCAGACAGCCACAGTCAGCCAGCAACAGTCAGCCAGCCATAGTCAGCCAGCCAGCCGGCCAAAGGCAGCCAGCCACTTTATTCCACCCCACCGCCGCACCACCTGTAGTCCCCGTGCGACATGCAAGCCAGCCAGCCACAGCCAGCCAGCCAGCCGGCCAAAGCCAGCCAGCCACTCCATCCCTCCGCCGCGGCACCGGTAGTCCCCTAGTATAGTCAAGTCAATATACACACTACAGCGATTCACCAGTAGGCCCCTTGGGAGATGCAAGCCAGACAGCTACAGCCAGCCAGCCAGTCAACCAGCCAGCTACACACTCCATTTCACCCCACCGCCTTACCTGTAATCCCCGTGCGAGATGCGTGTGCCGACGGGGTCGTCGTCGCCGGCAGGGATGTGCGCCTCCAGCCAGGCGTGCAGCCGCAGCATCTCGGGCATCGGCTCCCCCTGGAGCGTGGGAGGGAGTGAGCAAGGGAGGGAGGCGAGTGTGGGAGGGAGGCGAGCAAGGGAGTGTGGGAGGGAGGTGAGCAAGGGAGTGTGGAAGGGAGAGGAGCAAGGGAGTGTGGGAGGGAGAGGAGCAAGGGAGTGTGGGAGGGAGAGGAGCAAGGGGGTGTGGGAGGGAGGCGAGTGTGGGAGTGTGG
>JTEE01000075.1:77498-93909 GCA_002896455.3 Chlorella sp. ArM0029B | reverse complement strand
TTTTTTTTTTTTTTTTTTTTTTTTTTTTAAATTTTGTGATAAGAAAAATTGGTATTTTTTTTTTTTTTTTCGCTGTCGGTGTGCGCGGAAGGCAGGTGGCATGGGGAGGCGCACGCCAAGCAGCACTCCGCGGCCCCGTCACTTTGAGCTGGAAGGCTGGTACTGCTGGGAACCAGGTTCTGTTGGGAGCACAGACGTGCCAGGTGGCTCGGCAGAAGCGCCCCACATCGCCCTGCTGCGCCTCTGCCTGCCGTTCTGCCGGTGATGACACGATACGTGATCTGACCATGTACGCACACCTGTCACGCCCCACCACGTAGAACTACCTACTGACAGTTCTGCCTATGGCTGCCCTCTGTCGAATTTACAGGTACATGAATCTGTACGAGCTCTTCCACGCGCGCGCCTCCATGCACCGCCAGGTCTGCGCCCCGCCCCGGCAGCCCCACTCCTGTTGTGCCCGGTTGCATCAGTCGCCTCTTGCAACCTGCCTCTCTCTTGTTGTGCCGGGATGCATCAGCCCCTGCTAGTAACCTGCCTGGCTGGGGCACACGGCAGCCAGGTCAGCACCCGCCTGGCAGCGTCTGCCTGGCAGCCCCTGCCTGGCACGGCACTGCCAGCGTGACCCAGACCCACCGGCCCCCGGCTTGCTCACACCTGCACACACATTACACCTTCACCTCTTCTTTGTATTGCAAATTCGATCTTTGATTCTCACCCGCCCGCCCGCCGGCAGGCCGCACCCACAAGAAGGCCAAGGCCCCGGCGTGCTGGCACCTGTGCACACACAATGCATTCACTTCGTGTTTCTATCGCATTTGCACTTGCACAACAAATCTCCTGTCTCGTGAGACCGCTTCTGGCTCCATATGGACATGCAATGTAACTAACTATCTAAACTGCCCACTTGCCCGCCCGCCTGCAGGTGTACACTCACAAGAAGGCCAAGGCGATTGAGTTCATGGTGGTGGATGCCCTGCTGGCGGCCGACCCGGCCCTCAGAATCACGGAGAAAATCCACCGACCCCAGGACTTCCAGCTGCTGGACGACTCACTCATAGACGTGAGTGTGTGTGTTGTGTGTTGTTCTTTAGGGTTTAGGATTTACCCTATCAATCAATCAATCAATCAATCAATCATTCACACGATCAATTCTGACACGGTTGTGGGTTATGAGGGAGGTGTTGTCACGGTTTTTCAGTGGGCGGGCAGGAAGGCAGGAGGGGCTGTGGGAGGGGCCTGCCTTTAGAGGAGAGACTGCTGGACCGAGGGAGGGTTACACGCCAGTTCGGCACACGCCTGCGCTGCTCAACGAAATCAAGCAAACCGTGCGTGGGTGTAGGGGATTGGAAGGTCCCCACCCCCTCTCACATACAGCACGCCTCTCCACGTGTACCCCTCTGTACCTTCTTTTTATCACGGAAGGTCCCCACACCGTGACGCACACCCCCTCGCATACAGCACGCCTCCCCCTCATGTGCCCCTCTGTTCCTTCCATTCATCACGGAAGGTCTCCCACACCCTCGCATACAGCCTCACACTCCCTGGCATACAGCACGCCTCCCCCTCATGTTCCCCCCATGTCTTTCCCACTTGTGGTGGTCGCAGATGATTGAGAACTTCGACATGTTCCGCCACATGCTGTCGATAGAGGACGAGGACGAGGCGGCGCTGAAGGAGGCTCAGGCCATCATCGCCCGCCTGCGCCGGCGGGAGCTGTACAAGTATGTGACCGATGCGCTGCTGCCCCAGGTGAGACTGTTTTTATATGAAACTATATGGAAGGTGATCCCTAGATCTCTATATCTGTTCCGTGATCTCTATTTCTGTTCGTATTTAGATATACGAATGAAGGAGGTGTGTATGGGTTGCTGTACAAGTATGTGACGGACGTGCCGCAGGTGAGACATCTAAGTAGAGATACGATTGAAGGCAGTGTGTTGGCGCTGCGTATGGGTTTGTTGGGAAATTTTCGAGTAGGTCTCCCTCCACCCATCCTGGAACCTGGGGGTGCAATTCCCTCTTGATGCCGCTGCAGGTGAGCATTCCTTTCACGTAGTGAAGAGAGTGTGCTGGGAAGTCTTGTGCCTTTGCTGGGAGCTGCATGTGGCTGCTGCGCTCATAGGGCACTGACGGGGTGTCCGCACGGTTGAGATACACACGGGTGGGTCACAAGAACACACGGGTGGGTTCACAAAATGTGCTGCAAGGGTGAGGCGGGGGCTGCACCAGCGCCCGCCGCCGAAGAAAGCGCCCCTGTTTTTGCCTGAAGTCCAAGGTTGTTTGAGGCCCAAGCTCGACCGCCAACATCGTTTGGTTTGGCTGTCCGCAGCTGCCTTTGGCTTACTTTCCTGTCGGTTTGCCCAACCCCGCTTCCTCGTGCTGTAACCTCCCTGTTCTTCTGCCTCTTCTGCTTCTGCTGCTTCTTCTGTCCGCAGGAGGTGGTGGGGAGCGGGAACTGGCGGGCGCCCACGGCCGAAGACATTGTGAGCAGCTACCAGGGGAGCGAGGTGAAGCTGCGGGTGGAGGACGTCATACTGCAGGCAAGCGATGGGATGTGCTGTGCTGCGCTGGCCCGTGCTGTGCTGCGCTATGATGTCATGTGATATGCTGCGCTTTGCTGGGCTGAGCTGGGCTGCGGGTGGGGGACGTCATACTGCAGGCAAGGCTGTCACTGTGCTTTGCTGTGCTGTGCTGCGCTGTGCTGCGCTGTGCTGTGCTGCGCTGTGCTCTGATGCCCTGTGCTGTGCTGTGCTGTGCTGTGCTGTGCTGTGCTGTGCTGTGCTGTGCTGCGCTCTGCCGAGACGTGCTGCTCTGGGATGGGATGGGATGGGCTGCGCAGCGCGGCGCCGTGCTGCGCTGGGGTCCCACGTCCTCCAGTTGCATGCACCTGCCGCCCTCATGCGTACCGCAAGCTACGGTCATGCTCAACCGATACATCAATGAGCTGAGCACGACAAGAAACCACGTGTTCCTGTCCTTACGCGCGTGCACTTTCTCACAGCACGCGGACGACCACAGGCAGTGCGACCAGAACCCAAACCTGTGCCATGTTGCCATGCCTGTGTTTCGTGTGTCGACACACATCTCCTCCGTGTGTTTGCTGGCCGGTCCGCAGGAGAACAAGATCGACTACAGCAAGTGCGACAAGAACCCGTTGGACAGCGTGCACTTTTTCGACCACCTTGAGTCGAGAGACAAGCGCAAGCTGCGGCCAGACCAAATCAGCTCCATGGTGGTGGCATCCTACCAGGTGACATCTCTTCTGTTTCCCTGTTTTGTCTTTGTCTTTGTCTTTGCAGGGGCATGGGGCAGAGGGGTGAGAGGGAAGGGGAGATGAGCGGTACAATCCAATGGCACCAACAGCTGTGTCCACCAGCTCCATAGCAGTGCCATCCTACCTTGTGGGGGGTGGCGGCTGGGCTGTGGTTGCGTTTAGGGTGCGGGGGAGAGGTGGCAGGGAGGCAAGCTTGCCACTTGTCGAGCCTCTGGCATCGTACCAGGTGGGGTTGCCCCACCCACCGTCCCCTCAGAAGAAGAAGAAGAAGAAAATATGCCCTTAGGCGTGAGTTGAGGAAACCAGCGGAGGTGTGGGTCCCCTAGTGGGCCCCCCTCCGCGGGCTACCGGGCACCGTCCCTCTCTCACCTCTTGCGCCCCACCCCCACTCACGCCCTTGCTTCTCGCCTCGCCCTCGCGCAGGAGAAAACTCTGCGTGTGTATTCGCGCAACGCATCGACGCAGCATGTGCGCGCTGTGCACGAGGCGTTTGAATCTTGGATCCGCCGGCGCTTCGGCTCCAAGGTCACCACCAGCACGCCATGCAAGCCGCCGCGCCCGCCGCCCCCAGCAGAGCTGCGCAACGCGGCTGCAGCGCTGCGGCTGGGCGCGGCGGCGGCAGGAGGGGCGGCGGTAGCGGCGGCAGCAGCAGCAGCAGCGCAGCCGGGCGGCAAGCGCACGAGAGAGCTGTTTAGCGGGGGCATTGGGATCTTGGGTGGAGGGAGCGGAGGAGAGGGAGGGGAGGGGGATGACAACACTTCACCTAGCTGCCTGATGAAGACGAAGCAGCAGCGGCAGTGAGGCCCTGTGCTGCCTGCTGTGCTGCCTGCTGTGCTGCCTGCTGTGCTGCCTGCTGTGCCGGGCTGATGTTGCTTGAGCCCCTTTGCGTGGCAATTGGCATCTGTTGACACCACATGCCATGCTCTGCCACATTGTAACCCCACCCGACTTTTGAATCCGCCTTCATCGTCCGACACGATCAACCTCAACCAACACACATTTTGGTCGGCCGCCCCAACCCTTGTATTACAGGCGTGCTTCTGGGAATAGTTCAGGTGTGTCATCAAATAGCTGTCGAAGTATGACTGCTTGTTCAATCGATCAATCACGTTCAACACATGTGTGGCAAAACCAGTCCACAACGAGGGGCTGGGGTGAGGGGCTGCTGCCGCCGCCCGCTGCCAGCCTCGCCACCCTGCCATTGAAGCGCTTTGCCTGCACTCTCCGAGCCTTTGGTCCCTCACATGTGCGCGCGCCTTGCTTCTCTGCATTTAAAACCCCCGTGACAGGGAGCTCGAACCCCTGCTGCTGCGCCCTGCTGTCCCTGCTGCCCTGCCTGGGCGCATTTACAGCTTCGGAAGACTCCGAGCGACTGCTACACTTCGTCTGGCCGCCACGCTACCTCCTTACCCGCCGGGCATGCGTACCTGCTGACAGATCCCAGGCTCCCCCAGCTTGTCTGGGGCCAGCAACCCTGCGCGGCAATGTAACAGCCTCACCCTCCGCGTCCCTTATTTCGCGGCCCAGCCGCGCTACAGCGGCGGCTGGAGCAGAGGCGGCTGGTGGCGGGGGCGGCCCGAGGGCGCATCTTCGCCGCGAATCGGTTTACTTTCACATCTCGGGGCAGCCCCCGCTGCATGTCATCCATCTCACGCAGCGCGGTCTGTACAACCCTGATCAGCGTGAATGGGGCGATGGGATTTGAGACAGAGGATGGGTGCTGCAGCCAGCAACTGGAGGACCTGCCGGAGGGCGGGCATGTGGCGTCTGCCACCGCACCACCCAGACTCGAAACAGGTACGCCTCTGGTTGCTTGCCGGCGTGCACACTGGCCATGGCCCTTCATTGCACGCAAATGGCGGCCCACATGCCAGCTGCCTTGCTGCCCAAGGAAGGATGGGAGCGCCCGGCTCACTCGGCACTTGCCTTGCTTTCCTGCCCTCATGTGTTCGCCTCCGTGCTGCAGGCGCGCAACCCCGTGCAGCATGCGATTGACTTTGGCGCTCGCAGCGAGGAGTGGAAGTTTGGCGCGCACCTGCGCACGCTTGCCCGCACCGAGAATGCGGGGTCTGTGATCATCCCGCTGCCGACGGCGCCGTTCACGGACGCTTATGGACAGGTCAGCTGTGCTTGGGCGCCGCCCTTACAATCAATCAATCAATCAATTACATTAGGTCAAGTCCAGGGGGAGCCACCAAGGTCTCGTGGGACAGGGTGGGGGGTGAGTGTATCAGAATTTAGTTCGTAGCAAAGAAAGAGGAACAGCTGCGCCGGCTCGTGCACACCGCAGACGCCAACGCGGCGACCCTGCTGCCTGCGACAGCTTGATTTGCTGCCTGCCCCCTGTTGCCTGGGTGCCGATTACTGCTGCCAGCACGACTGCTGCCGAGCACCGTCTTCCACCGCCAGTACACCTCAGGTGTGCCCCCCCATCTCCCTCCCACCTCCTGCTACGCAGGATTACGTGCAGTTCCACGCCGCCTTTCGGGCAGGCGACACGCTGTACTTGGGCGAGATGAGGCGAGTGCTGGGCGTGGCGGCAATGATCGACCTTGAAATGAAGGTCGCCTTGATCAGGTGGGTAGGCTCACTGGGGGGGGGCAGGCAGGCGGCCAAGGACGCCCGCGGGCGGGCGGGGAGGCGGGGAGGCGGGCAGGCACAGAAGTCGGGCAGGCACAGGAGTCGGGCAGGCACAGTGTGTGTGTGTGTGTGCCAGGGCTGAGCTGCTGCCCCTGCTGTTCTCACATTGCTGCTGGTGCCCCACTGGAACCGTCCCTCCTGCAATGGCATGCAGGGGGGCGCTCAAGGGCGGCGGATCGCCCGACCTGGCAGCAGACCTGCAAGGGGTGACACAAGCCAAGCTGTTTCTGGGCGGGGAGGTGGTGGGGCTCGGGCTGACGGAGCAGGAGATGGTTGCCATGGCGGCAGAGAAGGGCATGAGCGTGGTGCTGCCACATGAGCAGGGGCGTAGGGTCGTGGGCGCCGCCGCCCCCGCCGTGCAGATGTAGCGCTCGCGATGAGTACTTGAAACTAGGGGCTTGGTTTCGTCAACACATGTTTGTATTCTGATTCGTGCGTTGTGTTGAACACGTTGCGGCCTCGGTCCGATGCGGGTCTGCTCCTGCATGGCTGGGTAGCGCATGGCCCAGCGCAGCGCGCCCAGTCCAGCGCAAATCAGCGTGCATTGCCGTTCTGTTGCTGTACCCTAGAGGAAACACACACATACCGCTGCCTCTGTTCTCAGCTGCACATTCTCCCATGTTCTTAGCTGCACATTTGGTTGCCCTCTCGTCTCAGCGTGGTCCCTGTACACTACTTCTACCTTTCTGTGCACACGTGTGTGCCTGCCAAACGCGGTCCAGCCTTGCCCAGCAGGCCCCTACGGGGGTCCTCCCAGCAGCACATTTGCTTGCTTTCACTGTGCCGTCGGCCTGCCCACACCCCCCTGTTACTCTGCGACTCATGTGACATGGCATGGCACTGCCACTGCCATAATCCTCTCCCTCCTCGAGCCTTGGTTTTGCCCCACAGTGTGTTCCCCGCAACCAGTGTATCCCCCTCCCCCCATGCAACAATCAAGCCACGGCGAGCGCTGGGCACAGCAGTGGGCGGGGCAGTGCTTTGGATGGGTGAGGGTGGTGACACCGACACAACCAGCAGCGGTGCGGGATTGAAGGAAGGCTGGTAGCGTGATTGTCTGGGTGGGCGGGCCACAAGCGGGGTCCGCTGCGTCACACTGTCTCGTTTGAAAATCCGTCGAGTAGAAGCGAGCGGAGCAGTCACTGTGCTGGGACCAATGCACCTGCGGCCCCATTGCGCCGCTCCTCTCAAGCGCCCTGCTCCCCACCACCCCATGCTCTCAGCGGTGCCATCTATCCCACCCTGCTCTGCCGCCCCCAAAGTGCACCCCTCACATTTTTTGCCCTCAGGGGCAGGTGCTGCGGGGTGCTGCCAGAACATACAAGCTGCCTTTCAGGGGGATGTACCCTGCCAAAGAGCCACTGGCAGCAGTGCACCGTGTCACTCAATTTTAGCACTCTTCTGCCCCGATGTCTCCTTTGGAAGGCTGGGCTGCGCCGGCTGGCTGTGCATTTGCATGCCCAAAGCCAGCGCGGCTCTTTCTACAAGGGGCCGCCCACTCTGGCCGTCGCCTCCATAACTGAGCCCACTCTGCACACCTGCCCCCAGCTGCCTGTCTGCAGGCCCGGCATCAGTCGCAGCAACATCAGATGCAGCTGCTTCGTCTCCTGCTGCTGCTGCTGCTGATCCAGGGGTGTAGCGCTTTGCTGGGTCGACTGTTGCCGACAGGCGTGAGGCGGCGTCGGCCCCGTGAGTGATGGCGCGCCTGAGAGCAGTTTGGAAGGAGAGGAGCAGCATCAGAGTCAACACAATAGAAGCAGAGAGCAGGGGAAGCTGCGCGGCATCTGGGCATGCAGCCTCATCATCAGATCCCCGAGCAACAACCTAATGGCGGCACCTCAAGCAATCCCCCAGGGCACACGACAACTCTCGAGTCGAAATGTCCCTCCACCACGACAGACTCTTCTGAGCTGCTGTACCCTCACCTCAGCACGCGCACAATGCCGCGCATCCACATGAGCTGCAGCAGGTAGAGCAGCGCCAGCAGGGCGTTGGCCGTCCAGAAGATGCCGGGGAAGTCGGCGGGGACATGGGGAATGGTGTGCCTGCATCAAGTGTGGAGCAGATAGTGAGCCAGGGCAGTGGGCCTGCTGCACACGCTGAGCTCAAGCGCACGCGGCAGAGCCCTTCAGTTCGTGCCGTGCTGTGCTGTGCTGTGCTGTGCTGTGCTGTGCTGTGCTGTGCTGTGTTGTGCTGTGCTGCGCTGTGCTGTGCTGTGCTGTGATGGTGCTGTGCTGTGCTGTGCTGTGCTGTGCTGTGCTGTGCTGTGCTGTGCTGTGCTGTGCTGTGCTGTGCTGTGCTGTGCTGTGCTGTGCTNGTGCTGTGCTGTGCTGTGCTGTGCTGTGCTGTGCTGTGCTGTGCTGTGCCGTGCCGTGCTGTGCCGTGCCGTGCTGCGCTGTGATGTGCTGCGCTGGCACACTCACCAGCTGTCCCACAGGGTTGTCTTCAGGATGGCCCACGGCACCAGCAGCACACGGGACAGGAAGAACACCTGCAGCGGGGAGGGTAGCCAAGGCAGGATGAAGCATCCGTGAGAGGGGTACACGTGCTGGTGCCGGTGTGGCAGAGCATGAGCTCTGGCAAATGCAGGTGGCAGGTAGCACGTGTTGAGGTTTCAGGCGGGCTGCTGGGAACTAGGCCAGAGTGCGGCACAACCCAAACACCCAGCGAAGGCTCCTAAGCTCGCAGTGCCACCAGCGTGGACTCCTACCAGTGCCGGCAGCCCAGCCATAATGCCACGGCAGCGCTGCAGCAACACTGCATCTGCAGCACCAATCCCTCCACCACGATACAGCCAACCACGGCACCACCAGTATGTGTGTCCCCCCCTAGTCTAGTCTAGTTGTTGCAGCTGTGTGCCCCCTCACCAGCGCAAATGCTGCAAAGCCGCCGACTTTGAGGGGCCCCAGGTTGAGCTGATTACAGATCTTCGCGGCGTGCAACAGCGGGTTGGAGAGGGCAAAGGTGGCCAGCACCAGGACCCCAATCCGGGTGAAGCCCGCGCCTGTACAGAACGAGTCGAGAGTGGGTGGAAAGCGCACAAGGGCAAGGGTGGACACGTAGAAGGGCAGGTGGTTGAATTAACATGACCCACGCTTTGTAAGAGCACGCCGAGGGTGTGGCAGGCAAGCCAGTTGATGCGCATGTCGCACCCAGGTGCCTGTCCAACTCGAGCTTCACCGAACCACAACCCACAGCTTGCTACTCGCGGCACGTACCGCAGAAGTAGGAGGAGGGTGAGGGAGGCACCGCAGTAGATACGCATGTCACACCCGTCCCGCTTCAGCCCCACACCCACCCACCCACCACGCCAGCAGGCACGCACCGTAGGAGAGCAGGATGAGGGCGAGGGAGGCGAGGTGGTGGACCACAATGTCTCGCCCATCCTTCAGGCCGTACCGAAACAGGGGCTTCAGTACCATGTGCAGGTACCATGCCAGCTCAGCCTCGTAGTCTGCACCTGGCTTGCAAACAGCGGTTGATGGGCAGAAAACTGGGCAGGCAGCCAGGCAGCACAGCAGCAGCAGCACAGCGCTGGTGCAGCACAGCACAGCACAGCACAGCACAGCGCAGCGCAGCGCAGTACGCGCAGTACCCGCCGGCGCAGCCCAGCGCAGCAAAGCTTACACAGCTTGGCGGTTGGGTGAAGCTCGTGGTTGGGCCAGCCAGCCAGGCAGGTGGAAGGGTTGAAGTAGGAGCAGCCGCCGTTCCTGCACGGGCGGGACAGCAGGGACAGGAGAGTAACTAGCTCTAAAGAAGGCGCCGCAGAGAAGTGGGGTGATGGGGGGCAGGGCGCCGGAGAAAGCGTCATGTCACAATAGGCTACACAAAAGCCTACACTACACTGCTCCTCTTGCTCCTACCTGCCCCCCGGGTGCACCCTGCCCCAACGTGCCGTCCTCACCGGTACAGCATGACGTACGTCGAAGCGCACAGCATGATCACATTCCCCAGCAGCACCCAGCACTCCTCCAGCAGCCGCCTGCCGTCCCTGGGGCAGTTGAGGGGCAAGCCAAGGGCAGGCGGGTGAAGAGCGCAGGCCAGGCACTGCCTTGTCCGGCCACTGAGAAACCCCTGCCCTTCTCTTCTGAACCCTTGCCCTTTTCTTCTGAATAATGGCTGACTCAGTATTGCGGGGGGCCTGCTGCAGCAGCAAAGAGTTGACCACTAGATCATTTGTCAAATGAGCAATCAGGCAGCAAGCAGGGCCAGCCAGACCTGTGGTGCGCATCGCTGCCCCGCTCTTCCGCCAGCCGCTTTGTGGTCCGCGCAAGTGCCCCGTTGAAGGCCAAGCGTGCCGCGATGATCACCAACAACAGACTGCACAGCGTAAGTGGCCAGAGCTGAGTTGGCAGAGGTGCGTTCCCCAACCAGCTGCCAGGACTGGAGCGCCGAGGAGGAGACCAGCAAGCAGCGCCTGGGCAGCGGCGCCGGCGCCACCGCTGCAGCTGAACCCAGGCTCATGCCCGTGGACCCCCTCGGACCGTCCCACGACACTGCTTCTGTGGTGTTTGGCGGCTAAGAGAGTCTGCAGTGATGTAAGCGGATGATCTGACTCCAGCGCTGAACTTCGCGCGAGTGCCGCCAGCCGCTTTCGCCACAGAGGCGGTCCCCACCTGCTGGCACCAGTCCTGCCCAGCACCAATTCGACGCCAGCATGACCGCCGTGCTTGGCCTGCAGGGCGCCGTAGACATCGGGCCGGTCCCGGCCACTGAACAGCCAGGGCAAGAACAGCAGCATGGAGGCCCCCAGGTGTTTCGTTCGAACGAAGCTTTGCAACGAAGCTTGGGTTTTGCTTCCTGCCAAGGCTCAGCTCGGCTGGCACAGCGCGCACAGCACTGCCCCAACATCTAGTGTGTGTATGGCCAGGTTTGACTTTCGTGGATCACGGCCCTGTGGCAGCCCGTGACACTGTGCTGTCGGTCGGACCAAGCAAGGGGTGCCTGCTCGCCTTCCGCCCGTTGTCTTGCATCTCTCCAATAGGCTGTGCATACGCTTACAAGGAGTTCCGATCCTCGCTACCATTTGGAGGCAGCGGCAACGGTAGGATGCTCGTCTTCGTGGAGGAAAGAAGACAAGCAAGAAAGTGCATCCTTGAGCGTGGGTCAGGTGCCCAAATGCGGCGTGGGCCCCCAAAGTTGGAGGTCCCTCTGCTGGCTATTATGGCGATCCTGTGCAATGCATGTAGTGTGGGTGTGGTGGAAGATGCAGCGGATGTCTCGGTGGGAAATGAGTGGTTACTAGAGGGGAGAGGGAGCTTCACTGGGACTGGCAATAAGCTTAACGTATGCAAATGGACGCTGTACTCATGTGAAACGCAGCTCATGAAGTCAATGGGTGAAGGGAACTTGTATACAATAGCAAAACCTGAGCTGCGCGTTGTGTTAAGTTGGCCAATGGGGGGTCGAGGAGGCAAGGGCGCGAGAAGCCAAGACTGCGGGCAACGTCATCTGTGGCCCCTCGCAATGCCACCCGCCCACGGCGGCCGGCCAGCAAGGTCTGCGGCTGATTGTTCTTCTAGGGTTTGATTGGATTCGAAGGGTGTCTGGCCACTCCCGCCCCCGCCGCAGGAGCTTGGCCTGTCTCCGTCTTCTTTCTTCTGGCGCTTCCAGTGCGCGCCGGCTCACATGTACACGCCTCCCATTGGCATGACAGCCACCCGGCGCTGATCTATCGGGCAGAAGCAGATGCAGGGGAAGAGGAAGATGCCGATGAGCAGAGAGATTGGGCCTGCAGGGCAAGAGGGCAGGTGGAGGAGGGCAGTTTGGAGGCTGTAACATTTGAACCGACGCAATGCTGGTAAGTGCTGGTGCCATGCCTCAATTGTGAGGAGCGCCAATGTGTCATGCAGCGAGCGGTGCCAGCGGGGCAGCGGGCCTCAAGAGGAGCGACAGGCGGGCACAATCTGAGGCTAGAGTGCCACCCGCTTACTTCATAGCTGCAGTCACAGACCATCAAAGAGCTTCCAGATAAAACAACAACTGGAACGTGAGCTTCACCTGCAACAGCCTGCACTAAAATAGGTGTTCCTGCCCGGCAGCAACCCCCAAGCCCTGCTGTCCTCACCGCAGTACTGCTCTGTGCTGTAGTAGACAGCACCTCCCCCGCCCATCCCCGCGGCAATGTTGTTGCTGACAACAACGGGCGCGGGGGCGGGGTGCTGCACAGAGGCAGCCGCCAGCTGTGCCTTCACATCCATCTCCCGCCGAAGCTCGTTCTTCATCTTCTGCACTTGTGTTGCGACGAGGACGGCAGAGCAAGCGGGCGTATGAGTAGGACATTTGGGAACCGCAAACGTGGGCTGCGGGCACCACAGCATTGGGCAGAGCAGTAGCCGCTCATGTGCCAGATAGGACGTGCCCCTCTGTGCCAGCCGGCGCGGGCACATGGTGGGAACAGCGTGCCTACCAGTGCTCAGTCAGCCGGCTCAGCCACGAGCCCAAGTGCTTCCGCGCAGCTGCTTCTCATCGTGCCAAACAGGTGGGCCACCCACTGCAGCGGGAATGACGCAGTACCACGCTGCCGCTCACTGGCCACAGTGCCCGCTCACCTCCCGGTCCATCTCCTGCCTCATCTGCTCCAGCTGCACCTCTGTGCTGGAAGGTGGGGAGGCACCCATGCCGGGCTGGGAGGGGTAGGAGGGCATGGGCTGGGAGGGGTAGGGGGTCATCGGCTGGGAGCCGCCGCCCTGCATCTGAGGCGCAGGGTACACGCCCGGCGGCGGCGGGTAGGCCGCGTAGGCTGCATTCGAAGGTGAAGGCAGGACGGCGGCGGGGTGAGCGGTGTTCAAGCGCCAGCGCCGGCAGCATGCTTCCGTTTACTACTGTTACAAGCGCTGCAGAAACACACACATGTGCCGCAGTGCGTAGTCGGCAGGCTTGGAGCAGCCTCATCCCAGCGGGCCTGGCAGGCTGAGGCTGGCCCCAAGTGCGCTGCTTGCGTCCCCTTGCTGGCCTCACGAAGAGAGTGACATGGCCCTTTGACTCACAGGCGGGGACGGGCTGCCCGGTGACGGCGCCACCCAGCTTGCCCACCTCAGCCATCAGCTTCTTGGCCTGCATGGGGTGCCGTCAATATGTCCCGTGAGATCTTTGCTGGCTCCCCCTGGCTTGAAATGTAAATGGTTTGATTGAATACAATCTGCTTGGGGTTCCGTGCTCCAGACAGTGAGGGGGCCTTGCACGGCCAATTGCGATGTAGAGCAGAACCCGGACGCAAAGTGGGTCAGCGAAACAGACGTCAGGAAGGCGAGGCAGGCAGGAGCCCATGAGAGCCCCAGTGAGGGCCCCCGGTGGGAGCCACGGGCATCGCTGCAGAAGGCCCGCTCGAGCTGCGCTCGCCCGGCACATCTGGCGAGCGCTGCGACGCACGCTGACACCCAGGGATGCTTCGCCGTTTAGCACTGAGTAGCTGTGGAATGGCATCCAGGCAGGGGGCAGCAGCAAGGCCCGTACCTGAAAGGTGGTGCAGCCCAGGGAGCCCGTGAGGTCGTCATACGTCAGGGAGTAGAGGTCGGGGCCCGTCACTGCACGGCAGGTGTGGTGCGGAGGCATCTCAAGCATGCCACACTGGCTTTGTGCAAAGCAATGGTCGCCTGACGCAGCAGGCGTCTGATGCGCACTCCCTGTGCCGGGCAGCCGCTGCGGGCCCACATCGCCTGCCAAAAGAGCGCAAATAGTGGCAGCTCAACGCTCCTCACATCTTCTCCACCGATTCTATAACATCGTGCATGCGCAGCGCTAACAACCAGCGACGCCTGCCATTCGTAGTGTACGTTCTGCACCGGCGGGCCGCTGCACGTCAATCCGCTCATCGCCTTTTTGAGAAACGCCCGACTCCTCATGAACACTTTGTCCACCACCCCCGAACCGCCACCACTCACCTCCTTGGCTGTGGAAGGAAGGCGCAAGTGGCTGCAGGTTGAGACTGGCCAGCCAAGCGCACACATCGTCCTGGGTCCAGGAGCTGACTGCCTTGGAAAAGAAGTCCGACATGGGCGGTGCCGCTGGGCCGGTGGCGTGTGATGAAGCGTGCTGTGTGAGCTGCTGTCTCTGCGGCTGTGCGGGTTGCTTTTGCTGCTTCTAGGGTGAATAAGCAACTGGTGCCGATCTCCTGCAACAGACAGAAACATTCACATGCGAGTTGGCACGGGATACCGTCGACCGCCGCCGATGGAGATGGCAAGCAGGCACACACCGGGCCCAGCCGCATGGGCTGCGGTTGCCACTTGTGCGCTTGCGGAATGCACTGGCATGCTCGTAGACACAGCATGCGTTCGGGTCGAGCGCGCCGTAATTTGGCGACTTGCTGCCGCCGCAGGGCCGCAGCTTATTGTTGTGGTTCATGTGCTTGCGGTGGCTGCCACAGGGCCAGCACTTGCCTGTGAAAGCGCTGCAACACCGGAGGGCCACCTCGCTGAGCCGGTCGGCAGCTGGGCGCTGCGGTCAGAACGTTGCGTGCGGTTTGTGATTGCAAGCAGTGCATCGATTGCGTGATATGTCGGCTGTAGAGGGGATACTGGGCGTTGCGTGAACATGCAGCGGTCGGGACACGTCTCCGAATCATCACATAGCACGCACAGCAGGGGCGCAGGCGCCCAGCTAACATCACACTACATGTGGCAGTGCCTGGAGCGGAACATGTGCTGCATGAAGTTTTCTCAGCAGTAGCTTACGTGGCAGCTTGCTCTCGCTGCGGACTCGGGGGTACTGCTGGTACTGATTGGCACTGTGGGGGGCATGCAGAGGCGACCTTGACAGGAGAGTGAAGCGCAATTCAGAGAATGTGGGGCAAGGGAGAGCATGCTTATAGGCAGGGCACAGGAAGGTAGAGTGAACATGAGTGAGGAAGGTAGAGTTGCAGGAACATAGGTAAGAAAGCACATCAGAGGGAGGGTACCGCTGGAAGGTACCAACAGAGGGTGGTGTTGCGCGTGAGCGCAGCATACCTTCTGCTGACGTGCCGTTGCTTGAAGCTGCTTGCGGCTCAGTCAAGCCTGTCCAAGCAACACATGAAAGCGTGCCCGCCTGTTCGGTAGTGGCATTTGCTGCTGTGAATGCTGCCTCCCGAGAAAGCACGCTCTCGCAGTTTCAGCACGACCTGGCAGCACTGCGGCTGCCTCCTGGCCTGGCACTGCCAGGCAGCCTAGCAGCGGTCGTGGCCGGGCCAGTGCACCTGCCACCGCACCGGGAGCCGGCAGCGGCACCTGCAGCTGTCGGCGCCTCTGGGCCCGTGGCCAAACAGCCCCTGCGCTCGCCTGGCAGCTGGGCAGTGCCGCTGCTGGCACAGCGTGGCGTGCCCTCACAGCAGCCCTCGCCGCCAGTTGCTGGCATGACAGAGGGCCTGCTGCCATCGGCAGAGGCAGAAGTGCAGGAGGAGGTACAGTACTACAGCCGGGCAGTGCAAGATGGTTCACGTGCGCAGCACTGTGGGTCTCTGTGCCTCACAGCGCACCGGCGGCAGCTGCAGCAGCAGGCAGCGCACAGACGCGGCACGCAGGCGGCAGCCAGGCAGCATCCCCTCTGCAGCCGGGGCGCCTCTGCTGGCAGCTGACAGCGCGGCGCGACACGCTGCGCCACCCCAGGCAAGTGTGGCATGGCTGCCTTGTAGTCCCGGCACTGCTGCCCACCTCCTCCGCTCCTCCGCCCACTCTCCTTGCCCTCCTGCCCTGCACTGCCTGCTGCAACTCCCGACCTGTCGTGCTCACATGGCTGCACACCATCACTGCGCTACAGGCACGTGCACCCGCCGGCGCCGGCGCCAAGGGACCGTTGGGTGACAGCAGCAGCGGCGGCTCAGATGCACCCTCTAGCCAGAAGGCAGCAGCTGCTGAGGTTGAACCGCATGTGGCTGCAACCGGCGGCAGCCCCACCGGCTTTGCCCCTGGCGGCCTGATGCCCGGAATGCACCCAGGCCCTGCAGGCGGCAGCGGCACAAGCAGCACGGTGGGCCTGAGCAGCCCCCTGAAGCGGCGGGGCGCTGCGCAGGCAGGGCCGGCGTCCCCCAGCAAGCGTGTGTGCGCTGTGCACCAGGTGGGTGGGCATGCACCACCGTCAGCTTGGCCATGTGCACTTGAGACAGGGGTGCACCTGCCAGAGACACAGCACTACTAGTAGGCACAATGGGGTGGCGAGGGTTCTTCAAACTTCCCACGGTTGCACGCGCGCCACCTCCCTTTCCGCCTCTCTCACACCTGCCTGCCGCAGCTGCCCGGCACCCTCGTCAACTTCAACCTGAGCAAGGCGGGGCGGCGCAGCGGCAAGGAGGTGTTTGGTGTGCAGCAGGTGTTCAAAATCCAAGCATTCACGGAGCGCGTGGTGAGTTGCTTTTTCCCGGTCAACTGGAGAGGGGGGTGAGTAAGCCAAGTGAAGTGTGCCCGCGTAGCTTGCACTGGCGTCATGCATCAAGATCAATCAATCAATCAATTACATTTCAAGTCCAGGGGGAGCCAGCAAGGTCTCATGGGACAGGGTGGGGGGTGAGTGTATCAGAAT
>JTEE01000075.1:34451-45371 GCA_002896455.3 Chlorella sp. ArM0029B | reverse complement strand
GGGGAGTGGCGGGGTGGCGGGGCACAGCTTTATGCTTGACTGTGCGGCTTGCTCAAGGGATCACACAACACCAAACGGCCCCGCCCCGCTCCGGGCACCCTCACCTGCACAGCACATTCTGTGCCCATTTCACACACGATGACATACGCATGCATCTGCGCGCTGTTATGAGTTACGAAACCAACACATGACAGCACTCGCATCTCTGAGCGCTCTCACCGGTACAGCACGTTCAGCTCATACTTTGACACATCCACCACATGCTGATAGAAGTAGAAAGTGTAGACGAGGTCTGTGGAGAACCAGCGGCCGGCGCGGTGCTCAGGCCTGCTGAAGTGGGCCTTGCGCTGCGGCGCGGGCAGCGGGGAGCCTGCGGGGGTGCCAGGGAAGGTGGGGTGGGTGGGGTATTGGACGGGGCGGCAGAAGCACGTGCTTCGGAGGAAGGCAGGGAGGCTTGGGCTGCGGGGGGACGCATGCTGAACACATCCAGGGCACGCAGCAAGGCAGCCAAGCAGCAGGCCCAGGAGGCAGGCTGCATCAAGCGAATCCGCAGACACTGTTGACCAAAATGCCTCGCCAGCTCAGCCACCGCCAGCTCAGCCACCGCCAGCTCACCCCCTCCTGCTGATGCACATCCCACCCAGCGCCGCCTCACGCAGCGCACCCTCAACCTCAGGAACGTGTGTCAAACCAATCCCCCCACCGTCTGCCGTCGCCAGCACAGCATCCCACAGCCGCAGGGGGAACTCTCAACCCCTCTCGAGGAGCCTCCGCCAAAGCGTGATCCCCTTGGACCCCCAAACCCTTGGCTCCCAAACTTTGGCCTTCCCCTCATTCACACCCCACACCCACAAACCCTTTTCATCCCCCCAGCAACCTGTTGCTCCCCATGGCACTCACCGTCTGCCGCCGCCAGCTCAGCATCCCACAGCCGCATGTCCTCCCGTGGCGCCTCTGCCGGGTGTGGCTCCTCCCCCGGACGCGACACCGTGATTTCGCTGCACCCCGCGATGACGGGCATGAGCATGTTGGGGGCGGAGAGGGGGCCCACCTGGGAGGAGGGGGTCATGGCACGGGCCACCTGCACAGCGGGGGGGAGGGCAGGGGGTGGGGAGAGTGTGATGTACAACACGTGTTCAGGGTGTGCGACTGGGTGTGGGCACTGGAATCAGGTTGCGAGAGCGTGCAAGGGCAGATGATGGCAAGGGCAGGGGGTGTGAGGTTGGGTTGAACAATGAGACGGGTGACTGAGGGGCACTCGTGCATACATCAATGACAGCACGGGGCAGCCTGCACACCCACTCTCCTGCCCTCTGCACTCCTTCTGCCGCCCAACCATGCCATGCCATGCTTGCCACCCTCCCCCCCCTACCATGCACTCCTGCTTTCTTCTGCGAGCCACTGAGCTCGCCATAAGCACCCTCCTAGAGCACCCCATCAACACAGTTCTATCTACTGCTGACTTGCTTTGCAAACCCCTGGAGCACCCCATCAACACAGTTCTATCCACTGCTGATGTCTGAGCTCACCTTGAGCAGCACACCCTCCACCAGCCACTTGGGCGGCAGGTTCTCCACCCGAGCAAACTCCTGCCCCGTCACCAGGTCGTCCACAGGCACGGACTGCCGGAAGCGGCCCTGCACCGTCACCAGCGTGCGGCGCCGGCGGCCGGCAAACAGGGCGTCGGGGGCGCCCGGAAGGCCGCGGATCCACACGCAGGCCCGCCCGCTGAACATGGGGGACTCAAACTCAATGGGGCTGCAGGGAGGGAGGGAGGGCAGGGGAGGGATGTAGGTTGCGGTACTTGGACACTGCCTTTTCGTAGGAAAGAGAGAAGCGGGGTCGAAGAGCGCCAGTAAGAAAAGGCAGTAGGAAGGGGGGCGGGGTGGCAGGGGCAGCACCCACCAGAAGGCAAGGCGGTCCCACGTGCTCGTCCCAACAGGCTCGTCCAACCTGTTCAGAAGCTGCATTACCAGCGCCCACCTACCACCGTGTAACCACTCTGCCCCTCACCTGCCGTTGTTCACAGGCAGGCAGCTGGCGTCTCCCGACAGGATGCGCTGGTAGGGCAGCTGCACGTTGGCTGCCACCAGGACAGGCGAGCTGGCAGAGGCCTCCACCTCCTGCCGGCTCGGGCGCCAGCTGTCGCCGGCGGTGCTGCTGCTGCTGCCCACTCCGGCTGCTGGCACCTCGCCGGCCCCCGGGGTGGCTGGCTCCACCTCCAAGCCCGCCAAGTCGGCAGCCGAGCCATTGCTGCTGGAGATTTCTGAGGTGGACAGAGGGAAGGATTGCAAAACGGACGCCAGGCTGCCGGGCTGGGCAGCGGCGGCGGGAGCGGCGGGGGCGGGTGCCACGCCTGCGGAGCCCGTGCCTACCGGCGCCGCGGCAGCCGCGGCTTTAGCGTGCGGTCCACTCATGATTTATAATAGGTGGCCAGCAAGCTTGCAGTTGGTGCGGAGCGAGTCGGTGGTCCCGTGCCAGGCCAGTCAATTCCGCTTTAGGGCCTTGCGACGAGAGCGAATTAGCGCAAAACAAGTGGCGGAAGAGTAGGGCCGGAGCGTGATGGCGCGGCATGGACCCGCCGCCACCTGTTCAACGGCCGCTGAGCCCGCCCCAGCTGCCGCCCCAGGGAGAAGCCCTTCGAGCCGGTGGCACGCTGGCCCCCTCACCCGACGCCCTTGCAATCCCATCCTACTGTAAATCCTCATCAACCCTCCCTTCAGTGCCAGCATGCTGGCACCCAGCAAGTCAGCTTGGGGGCACACGCATGGGGTGCCCCAGCGCCACGGTGAGCGTCGGGTGCACATGCGCAGGGGGCCTCTGTCCATCAGTGCACAGGGTTACAGCCAGACCCAGAGGATCTACTGAGCAAGTGGTCACGTTTTAATGGGTCCCTGCAAGACCACGTGCTTGCCGTCCTGCTGCCTCACGTGGCCAATCCAAGCACGCTAGTTGAAAAGGCTAAGCTGCTGCTGACGGTGCTGTAGGCCCTGTAGGAAACTTGTAGAAGATGCTGTCTGGGCCTGCCTCCTTTCGTTCTCCCCAGCATCCCACTGTGCACCACCAAAGCATCCCTGATGTGCTCTTATTAAGCTTGAAGCTGACCACCTGTAGGCGTCGCAAGTTTGTTTATGTACCACCAAGTTGCATGGGCCTGCGGTTTGCGCCGGGCTCAACCCTGGGCCGTCCCCACATCTTTCAAAATCACAAGGTACCACTATGCAGCGCCCGACTGCAACATACTCCTCAGCTCCTGCGCTCTCCAGGCCTAAAAGCACCGTCTGCATCTGTTGGCTGCTGTTGCCAGGCTCGGCAGGCCCTGCCGCTGCCTCACCGCCCTCCCCTGCCGCTGCCGCTGCCCTGCCGCTCCCCTGCCGCTGCCGCTGCAGGTGCCTGGGGATGCACTGCCTGCTGCTGCTGCTGCTGCTGCTGCTGCTGCTGCTGGTGCGCCTGCTGGGGCGCTGGCAGCTGCTGCTAATGCATGGAGGGGTGACATGAGGGTAGGAGACCGCGTGTTGGGTGCAGGCAGCTGAAAAGAGGAGAGGAGTAAACGAAATGGATGTGTGCTGAGAACGTGGTTGGGTGCGCTGGCAAAGCAGGCGTGATAGGTAAGAGAAGAAGGACTAAATACGAGCTACGATGCACGAACAGTGGGCGGGCGCGTCTTGGTCGCAGCGCCCAACCGTTATTGGGACGATTCGCTGGGAAAGGGAGGGGCAGCAGGGCGCAAACTCAAGGCAGCAAAGCTGAAAGCTGAGAGGACACGGGTGCTGCAGGCACCAGGCATGCCTAAGCTCGATGAAAGGAAAGCGTGGCCAAGCACGCCAAAAGGACACGTATCAAAAGTAGTATGGCATGGGCGATGAACTGTCGACAACCAAATCGCGCTGTTGGCTAGCGCGCCGCAGCACTGGCAGCGGGTGCCTGCCCGGCTCCCCCAGCGGCAGGCAGCACCCACCAGCACTCCTTGCGCATGCCCAGGTGCAGGCGGCGGCCGCGTGCGCTGCGCATCACCTCGGCGACCGCCTGCTGGCTCACACCGCTGCCAAACAGGCGCAGGTCAGCCAACATGGGCAGGCCATGCGCCAGGTGGTGCAGCCCCAGGCCGCTCACATCCAAACAGTGCTCCAGGCTGCAGGGGCGGCAGGGCAGGGCGGGTGGTGAGGCGGGGGGCGGCGGGAGTAAGAGGGGTGGTGCACTGGCAGGAGTGGGTGCAGGGCAGCGAGGGCGGTGTGCTGTGGTGGCTGAGGCACCACGTGCAACAAGGGGCAGCTGTTGCATGGCATTGCATGCATGGCACACCACAGCACGCCGCAGCAGATGGGGGCTTGGCCTGCGTCCTACCACATCCTACTTGCATGCCTGCGTCCCCCACCCCGCCCCGGCCCGCTCACCCAGGACCCCCTCCCTCCCCTCCTCCCTGCCCCCTTCTGAAGCCTGCCCAGCCCTCCTCTGATCCCCCGCCCGCTGCATGCTGCCCATGCTGCGCCCCTTGCTGCCGCTGCTGAGCACCTCTGGCAGGATGTGCATGTTGGCGGCATGCAGAAAGCTGGGTCCCCGCTAACAACATGAACACAGTTTCCCCAGCCTCACCCGAGCCAGCAGAGGCGGTAGGTGCCCTCCACTCTTCCCTCCCCCTTCTTACATGGATAGCTTACGTTTCTTACATGGATAAGGTCCCCCTTTCTTAAGTGGATGGGGTTAAGGTTGCCTTCTTAAGTTTTCCCAGCCATCCCCAACTCCACACCCCTTCTGAAATGTGCCTGCCCAGCCTCACCTGAGCCAGCGCAGGCGGGGAGAGGCGGCTGCCAGCAGGGCGCAGGCGCGGTCGGACACCCGGCAATCCCTCAGGTCCAGGTGCTCCAGGGAATGGGCAGCCGGCAGCAGGGCCTCAATCTCTGTGTCTGCAGGCAGGGGAGGGAGGGCGGGGTTGCACGGAATGAAGGCAGATCAATCCTGTGCCTGCAGGCGGTGCAAACAGACATCGAACAGCCAGGTTGGGCGGCGCGACGAGCATTGACAGAACAAGCACAGCAGGCCGTGAGCAGATGTGGCAGGGCGCAGCCGTATACAGCAAGCCATTCGCTGCCCCCTTGCCCTGCCAGCCCTGTGCTCCCGTCCCTGTTGCAAGACCAGCCCAAAACGTGCGCCTCCATCGGCTCGCTTCCTAGGATTTCAGGGATTTTAGGGTTTTCTTGAAGGGTGCTTTTGGTCCAAAGCTGAGGCTGCCAATTCCCCGACACCTGCACCTGCACCCCACCACGCACCGGTGATGGCATCACAGCCTGCCAGGTCGAGATGGCACAGGCGGGGCAGGCCCCCCACTTGCAGGCCGATGCCGGTGATGTTGCGGTGGCACCCAGCCAGCTCCAGCCGGCTCAGCCTGCAGCCGAGGAAAGCGAGGAGGGTAAAGGCAAGTGCAGGAGGACAAACTAAGGGGCGGTGGGCAAAAGGGGCAGGGAGGTTTGAGGACCTCCTTACTAACGGAGGCCTGAGGGCTGCAGGGAGGGTTGATGGCTGCGATGCTGAGGCGGCACCGTGCCTCTGCTGGCAGAGTGGCAAGCAGCCAGCAGCGAAAAGGGGCAAGACAAGCATGGGGAGGCACAGGGAGACGGGCAGGCATGGGCAAGACTTAGAGCAGCGCAACTGGCCTTGCACTGGCCGGATGTGCAGCACATGACCCAAGCATGACAACCCACCGCGCCCGCCCCTCACCACAAAACCTCACCTGCTTGCTCCCCGCAGCACGGCCGCCAGCCCGATGTCGGTCACCCCCTCGCACCCGCTGAGCACCAGGCAGCGCAGGCCTGGCGCTAGGGGTGCCAGCTTGAAGAGCGCAGGGTCTGCCAGGCTGGCACAATCTGTGAGCTGCAGGCTGCACAGAGAGCGCAGGTGGCGGGCCAGGGCAGAACAGCCTGCCTCTCCAAGGGCAATGGCACCTCCCAGGTGAAGGGAGGTGAGGGTGGAGAGGGAGGCCAGGGCGCGCACCCCGCCATCCGTGACCTCAGCGGGGCGAGTCCTGTGACGAAGACAGGAGTGGGGGAGGGAGGGAGGGTTTGGGGTGGGGTGAGTGAGTGGCGCAGGGTGTGCAGGTGAGTGGGGGAGCGGTAGGTTGGGGAGCATCGCAGCACAGCACAGCTGCACAGCTGCACATATCAGCTGGGTTCATGTGCCTGCCTGCCAGCCGCCTGCCAGGCAACCGCTTCCCACCCCCAGCTGCTGACACGCCGTTCTGCCCACCTGTCCGACCAGTAGACACCCTCCCACCCCAGCTGCCCACAGCCTGCTCACACCCTTCGCCAGGCAAGGCCCTCCCACCCCAACAGCTGCCCACAACTGTGTCTGCCCCAAACTCACCAATTAGAAGCCCTCCCACCCCAGCTACCCACAGCCTGCCCACAACAGTTCCCTCAACAGTTACAGTCCCTCCCGGCCCCCAGCAGCTGCCACCCCAGCTGCCCACACCCGCTCTCACCAGCTGATGCCCGGGGCGCCTATGACGAGCTTCAGGTGGCTCAGGCGGAGGCAGCTGCTGATATGGCGCAGCCCGTCATCCGAGATGCCGTGGTGCCCCGTCAGCGCCAGGCTGGTGAGCTGGCACGCCAGCGGGGCACGCGTCAGCGCCGCCAGCCCCGCATCCGTGATGCCTTCCGCCCCCCGACCAAAGCTGGCGCAGCGGGCGATGGACAGGTGGGCCAGGCAGGGCAGCGCAGCAATCTCAATGCATGCAGCATTACTGGCGACCTCACGACAGGTCAGATCCAGGCGGGTCAGAGAGGACAGCCTGCCCAGACCTTCAAGCAGCCAGATGGGGGCCGGCGGCTGTATCACCGCTGCAGCTGCCAGCGCTGCTGCCACTGCTGCATCGGTGTCCTCCTCTGCCTCGGCTGCTACAGCCGCTGCTGCCGCCGCCGCCGCACCGGCGCCGGGCCCGGGGACGACGGCGGAGAAGCGGAGGTGTGCCAGGCGGGCGAGCGGTGCCAGCAGGGCAGGCAGGCTGCCCTGCCAGCCGCCCAGCTGGGCCCCGCACGCCAGGTGCAGCTGCGTCAGCTGGGGCAGCTGCTGAAGCGCTGCTGTGTGGCGCAGCCGCAGTCCGCTGAGATCCAGAGATGCCAGCGAGGCCACCCCTGTCAGGGGCAGCAGGGCACGGCAGTCCAGCTGCCCACCTGCCGCCGGCGAGCCGTGAAGCGCAACGCTGCGCAGGCGGCGCAGCGAGGCGAGCGCGCCCAGCGGCGGCAGGCGCGCAGGCGCTGCCAGCGCATTGCTGCTGCCGCTGCTTCTGCTGCTGCTGCTGCTGCCAGGGGTGCCGCTGCCCTCGCCGCTGGGAGCACCCCCGGGCGCAGCAGTCAGCCTCAGGTGCGAAAGGTGTGGGAAGGCAGCTGCCACTGCGGCGGGCTGTGTGCCTGCAGCCGGTGCCAGGTGCTGCAGCAGTAGGTCGACTTCCCGCCGCCAGCTGCGCGAAACCAGGCGGCAGGCGGCGACGTCGCTGGGTGACAGGCTGGCCAGCACGCTCTCGAATGCGTCCCCACAATCCTCCAGGCAGCTCCAGGTGTAAGGCCGTCCCACGGGCGCTGCCATGCTGCCCGCTGCTAGCTGCCGACAGGTGCGAGGTGGGACCTCTGCAGGGGGGTTGCAGGGAGGCGGCGTGGAGGCAACTGTCACGGCAATGCTTGGGGAAGAGGGCGTGAAAACAAGAGCTCGCAGCAAGCAAGCGTGCGGCAGGCAAGCCGACGCACGGCAGGCGAGCGAACGAACGACAGGCGGCGCCGGCGGCAGGCAGGCGGCACCTGTGCTCGCGCAAGGCAGCGCGTTCGGTGCGGCGTGCCACGATTCTAGCCGTCCGGAGGCAGCTGCACAGATGAGCAGGGCAGGAGGCAAGAGCGCGTTTCAGGGTTCTGCCCACTCCACTCGCTGGTGGGCCCTGCCCCCCAGGTACCGCGGCGTGTCGCTGGTAAAATCCCAGTTACATCAAACCGAACGCGGAGACAGGCTCACACAGCTCGGAGACAGGTGCGAGACGTTGGACCCCACATGGCTGCACATGCGGCCCGCAACTCACCCTGCACTGATCGCGTGCAACAATGAGCTCGTGTGGCGCAAAGGGTCAATGGGTGGTCGTGTGTCTCGCCGAGCAGGGAGCGAAAAGCACTCAGCCTCGACGAGACCGAGCTTGTGGGTACCGTAGCACGCGAGTTTGAATGATTGGTGTGTTTTAGAGCGGAAGTTGCAGGCATCCATCCAGGTTCCGAGCCGCCATCCACCGCGCCTCCTCATCAGCGGCCGCCGGCGAGACCGGCGAGACGGCGCACGACTGGCCTTATGCGGCAAGCAGCGGGAGGCTGCTGGCACGAGGAAGCCACTAGCGTAGCGTGCTGTGTATCGGTTAGCAAGCCTATGCATGCTAACTTGAGCGGCCTTGAAACCATCTGGCACGTGGCAGCTTGCCTGTCGAGCCACCGCCATGCGGCAGCCAACATGTCGCCTTGCGTTCCAGCCACTAGCACCGTGACTTTCACTGGCGTCCGCTCTGTTGCATGTGGTACGTGACGGATCACGGTCGGATCAACTGTCAAGGATATATGGTTGCTAGCATGTCCAAACAACACGCGTCCAAGGTGGCTCCACAGTGCCAATGAATACCCACCAACCCACCAACCCCACCCTCAGGCTCACTACATGGCTCTGCTTGGCACCATGTCGGGCCCTGGATCGCTGCTGGCTCTGGCCGAGGGTGTCACGCAACCTAGACGCGCCTTCCGGCTGGCAGTGACTGGGCAGGCACAGGGCAGCAAGGGGCGTCCTGCGCCTGCCAAGATCCGGCGGCCGGCAGCAATGTGGATTTGAGAATGCGCCGCTGCTGCTGTGGCCATCCAGCGCGGCAGCATAGGCAGCAGTCCTGCGGTGCAGCAGCAGCACCCCAACATCATAAGCAAACGCTAGTGCGGCGCAGGCAGGTGCAGAGCATCACGAATACTCTGTGCTGCTCCCCTCACACAAGCCACGCAAGCATCTCGCTTCACGTTCACTTCTGTCCCACCCCCTGTCCCCGCCCTACAGGGCCCGCACCGCATACGGGTCCACAGCCTCTGCATCCCGCCCCCTCAACTCATCCTGCCTGCCTCACCCATCTCTCCCCCGCTTTACATGCATGCACTTCACCTCAAGCCTCACAAGCCAGCATGCAGCCCACCCCCCGCCATGCCGCCACCGCCCCTCACCTCATGCGGTCCACCTCCACCTCCACCTAAAGCTGCTTGGCCAGGTCATAGTCCTCCTCATCCACGGCAGCCCGCTTGCGCTCCTCCAGCTGCGCAACCGAGCCCCCCGCCGCTCGCAGTCGGTCCACCGCCACATTGAGGCGCTTGGCCTCGTCGTTATCCGCATGATCCACACCCTGAGCCAAGCAGCGCCCCCCACCCTGTCCCATGAGACCTTGCTGGCTCCCCCTGGACTTGAAATGTAATTGATTGACTGATTAGCACAACACATGGTTAGCACTTAGGCCGCCGGGGAGCAGTGCAGCGGCAGGCATGTATCAGGGCAGGAGCGGCGGGGACGACAGCGGCAGCGACAGCGAGTGACTGGTACCGATGAGCTATGGGTGGCTGTGGCGCGCCTGGTTCTTGCTGTATTTTAGGGCGACAAGGTTCGTCAACATGAACAAGTTTGAAGAGAATCTGTGTCGGGTCCGCGCAGCAGCGCACCACCGACGGGCGAACCGACGCTAGCCAGTGTCATACAGTCTTTGAAGTGGCACAGCAGCTTCTTGTGATTTTGCAGCCAAAAGTCCCTGGTCCTTCATGGTCTCCAGGCTTGAGAGAGTGACTGGCCGTGCAGCTGCACGCCCGCCGCCGCTGTGCCGACCGCAGCAGGGGCGGCCGCCTGCAGGAGGCCTCACCCCAGCGCCGACAGCGCCATTGAATTTCGCAACCTTGCACTGCTGCATCGCCTGCACCATGGAGGTCACGGCTGTCTACTGGGACGCCGTCCTAGGTGCCGCTCGCGGCGCCGGGTGGCCAGAGGTAACCGGGGCTGGCTGTTGTGCTGCGCAGAGCTACGTCAGGGATCGCTGGCCTTGCTGAACCGCCTCGATCGCGGCTTCCCTGCCCACCGCAGGACCAGCTGACCAAGCTGCGGCAGCGGCAGATACTACGCTCGCTGGCCGCCAAGACGGCGTTTACCAAGGCCGCGGTGGAAGTGGTGCGCAGGTGGCGGGCAATAGACACATGGCATGTGTGGCGGCAGTGGCGGCGCCGGCGGCGGCCGGCAGCAGCCATCGGCACGCTTCGCACCGGCTGGCTTGCTCGGCACCTCTGCCTGCAACTGGCATCGCTCCCCCAGCAGCAGAACTCAGCAATTCAGCCGCTCTGCTTGCCTACCCTCCTCCTCTGCTGCCGCCCACCCTGCCCTCTACAGCCCTGCCCCGCACCCATCCCCCCACCTGCTGTCTTGTCTCGTTGCCCTGCCCGCCTGCTCTGCAGTCACACAATGTGTCTGCGCTGCGCGCCTTCCTGCGCGACAACCAACGCGACTATGCACAGGCCGGCAAGCTGTCTGAGGCTGACCGAGACAGGATCGAGGAGGAGGTGGGCGCGTATGTGCGCTCTTGCTCGGCAAATATCGACAAGCTGCAACAGATGCTGGCGGATGGCGGGGGCGGCGCCGCTGCCGGCGCTGGCTCGCCAGCCAAGCAGCCGCCCAATGCAGACGTCGTGGCCCACCGGCAGGGCGAGGTGCTGATCCTGTCTGAACGGCTGCGCTCAGCTACCGCGCTGTTTGACCGACTGAGGAGCCTGAGGTATCAGCAGATGCAGGCAGCGGAGGCAGCGCGGCTGCGTCGCCTGCCGCAGCGTGACCCCGCCGGCGCCTCGCCGCTGCGGCAGACCACAGCACAGCTGCACAGCGCGCTGCAGCAGCGAG
>JTEE01000075.1:6098-24544 GCA_002896455.3 Chlorella sp. ArM0029B | reverse complement strand
GGGTGGGTGGCGGGCAGGCGCACAAGGTGAGAGACTTGGACAATGTGCTTGCCGGAAGAGCAGCGATACGGTACCCAGCAGCATGTGCACACAGCGGGTGATCCCTGTAAGCACTCCAGGCCTGGCCAAGGGTTGACTCTATTGACTATAAGCTGTGTCACGCTGGCTTCGACTGCGTCCCAAACAACACCATTCACACCACAGGGTGAAGCAAATTGCCTCCCTGTACTCCCCGACCTGCCCCCTAGTCTAGTCGTTACAGCTTTTCACATTCCCTGAAAGAGGATTCAACTTCAGGACGAACCAAATCCTGAGAGGTGGCGAGGCATGCACCACAAGGCCTCCCCATACTCCCCGACCTGCCTCCCCATTCTGTTGGGAGCCGTCCCGCCCACCTGGCTGCTCGGCTGCTCCCTCAGCTGCCCAACCGCCCCACCTCAGCACACCTGGGTGCCCTGCAGCCGGCGCACCACCATTGCCGCCTGCTGCGCCGACGCCAGCGTGGCGATCGCCCGCTTGACATGCCCGCCGACAGCAGCCGAGATGATGTGCAGCTCCAGCACTGCAGCAGGCAGGGGGGCGGGGAGCGGCGATGCCGGAGCAAATGGGGAGGAGGGAGGGTACAACGGGCGGTATTTGACCGGGCGGCAGCAGGAGTGCTAAATGCTAAAGCAGGGATGCTCCAGCATTGAGGCAGGCAGGTGGCCGCGCAGGGGTGAAGAGACACTCCAGCCACCTTAGCCACCGCAGCCAAGCGATTTGAGCCAATCCAGGGCCTATCTTGCCTTGCCAAAGAACCTTCACGTGCATGACCCTTCCCATCTACCCAGCCTGGCATGAATGACACCCTCCCCTGGTCCCCACCCACCCGAGCCGCCCGCGCCCCTCAGCAGGCTCTGCAGCCGCCCCGCCCCCACGTGCTCGTCGATCCCGCTGATGTGGCAGCTGGACCCAATCAGGCGCCACTCGGTCTTGGCACGGCCGACCACCGAGACAGGCACCAAAAGTGGCTCCTCGGCTGCACAGCTTGCGGCTGCCTCTGCAGCAGGTGCACACTCCCCAGGCTCTAGCTCGGCTGGAGGAGGCTCCCCAGCCCCCCTGCTGCTGTGCCGGCTGAAGGGGACAGCGGGAGGACGGCTGCCGGGGGGTGGGGCGGTGGCAGGTGAGGTGGCGGGGCGCTTGGGTGCCCGCTCACTTCCCTGCTCCGCTGCGTGCCGGCTGGCCCGCTCGACTTCTGACGTGCGAGGGGCATTAGGGAGGGTCTGCCACTGCCCTGGCCGTTCCTGGTCTCTGTACCGTTGCTGCTGGGCATGCCGTTGATGCAGCTGTTCGCCCTCGGGCTGTCGCTTCCGTTTGTTTTGCTGCTGCTCCTTCTCCTCCTCCCGCCGCTGTTTAAGGTGCCGGTCATATTCGTCCTGCCGGTGCTTCCGCTGCCTTTCCCCTTCATCCTGTTTCCGCCGCAGCTTCTGCCTGTCCTCCTCTCGCCGCCGCATCCGCTGACGCTCCTCCTCCTCCTCTCCCTGCCGCCGCTTCCGCCTCGCCTCCTCTTCCCGATGCCGCGCCTTCCGCTTCCTCTCCTCCTCCCCATCCTCCCTATGCTCTCGCTGTCTCCGCTGATGCTGCTCCTTCTCCTCCCCCTGCACCCGCTGCCGCTGCTCCTCTGCTCCCACCTCCGTCTGCTCCTCCAACGGCCACCTTGCCTGTAAAGGCTTGGGAGGCGGCGTGGGAAGCTCCGGCTCGGTCCGACTGGGCGATGCGGGGCCGCTGGGCAGTGAAAGCAGGCCGCTGGGAAGCGGCGGAGGCTTGCTGGGGGGCGGCAGCGATAGATCCTGTTGACTGCACGGCGGCGGAGGCAGCGGCGGCGGGCTGCTGGGCAGCGGGGGCTGCCCGCTCATCTCCCATTGCTGCAGCATCGGCTGCTGCTGCTGCTGCTGCACGCTGCCCGGCAGAGGGGCCAAGTTGCTGGGCAGAGGGGATTGCGGGCCCACGCTGCACTCCTGCTGTGCTGGCTGCATCTGGGGCGGTAGCGGCGGCAGCGGTGGCAGCGGCGGTGGCACCTCCTGACAGCTTTGCTGCGCTGATGGCTCCTGCTGGAGCAGTGGCAGCGGTGGCTGCTGCTGGGGCAGCCCTGGCGAGTGCTGCTGCGGCTGCAGGTCTGAAACGTCCTGATGCTGCCCTGCTGGCTGCTGCTGGGACGCCGGCAGGGGCGGATGCAATACTGACAGTGGCAGCGGCGACGCTGGCGACTGCGGCAGCACTAGTGGCGGCACAAACTGCTGCATGGCTGGCTGCTGGTGCAGCGGCGGCGACGCCTGCACGATTGTGATGCGGGGCAGGGGCCGAGGGCTGTGGTTTCCTGACTCCCCAGCCTCCCCAGCAGCTGCTCCTGCTTGCATCCTGTGAAGGCGGTCAAACCGCTCAGCCAGGCTGGACCCAGGTGGCAGCCCAGGCAGTGCCCCAGTTGCCGTTTGTGCGCGAATGTCTGCTTGGAGCAGCACAGCCACGCGCCCAGCTGGGGTGGCATGCACGCGCAGGCTGAGGCCGTCGTGTGACTGCCAGGGCAGCTGCGGTGGTGACTGCTCTGCCGCCGCTGCTGCTGCTGTTGCCGACGCTGCCAATGGTGTTTCTGTTGCTGCTGCCGCTGGCAATGCTGCGGAAGGTGCTGCCGCTGCTGCTGCTGTCGTCGCTGCTGCAACTGCTGCTGCCGGAGTGGCTGCCGCTGATGCCGCAGGCTCTGCTGCCGCTGCAGCCTGCACTCCCATGACACACTCTGCTGCTGCTGCTGCTGCTGCTGCTGCTGCTGCTGCTGCTAGCGTTGGTGACAATGCTGCCGTTGGAACGAGTGCGGCTCCGGCCGCTGGGGTTAATGGCAAAGCTGCCGCTGTGGGTGCTGTAGGAGCCGCCGCTGCTGGCGCCACAAGTGTGGGGCCCACTGCTGCCGCCAAAACTGCTGCTCCTGCTGCCGCAAGCTCTGCAGCTGCAGGCTCTGCTGTCGCCATTGCCGGCATCGCTGCTGCAGGCCCTGCTGTTGCCTCTGTTGCCAGTGCCTCTGGTGCTGATCTCACGGTTGCCGCTGCTTCTTTAGGCACAGGTAAGGCCGCCAGCTGGACGGGCCCCTCTGCCTGCACCTGCTGACTGCCTGCACCAGGCTCCTGCTGCTCTTGCAGCTGCATGCTGGTTACGCTGCCAGCGCATGCCAGCGCAGCAAGCAGGGCCGGAATGGCAAGCAGCTGCTCAGGCTGCGCCTTGCGGCCGTGCTCGGCGAGCCAGCTCAGCGCTGCCCGCTTGCGCTGAACGGCAGCTGCGGCCTGTGCAGCAGCGGTGCGGAATGGGACGCAGCGGTGTTGGATGGCGTGTGGGTGCATTGGAGCAGCCATGGCGTGCAACCCAGCTTCTATATGCAATCGTAGGCATGCATGGCATGCAGTCATGCGAGCATGTGCTCCGTTATAGCATGTGCTCCATCACAGCCTTGCCGTCCCCTGACATTTGACCCCTGCCTCACCTCTGCTGCCGTCGGCGCAACGCCGCGCCCCGCCCGCCAAAGCGCCGCCAACTCAGCAGCTTCTCCCTGCACGCCCTCCTCCCACTGCTGCGCATCCAGAGGCGGCAGGCTGTTGCTGACGCTGCCCTGGGGGATGCGTCGCTGGCGGGGGGCACACCCGGGGGGCGTCTCCTCTGGCGCCTGCATGCGATGCGGGGGCAGGAGTGACGGAAGTGATGCAATCTACTAAAAAATGGGGTGACACTGTACGCCCTCGATGCCCCGAATTGAGCAGTCGTTTGCACGGTGCTTGGACTAATGCAGTGCCTGCCAAGCCACCCCTTCCTGCTGCTTCCTTGGCGGTCGTGGCGTTTTGGGGGCTGTGCCCCACTTGCCTGCACGACCACCAGCGGCCTGGCGGCGGCATCCCCAGCGACAGGAGGCTCCAGGCGTGCAACTAGGCGTAGACGGTAGGTGCCGCTCAGTTTGAAGCGAACCAGGAGCCCAGCAGCGAGGCTGGCAGCGAGAGGGTTGCCACCACCTGCAGTGCAGGAGGAGTCGGGGGCGGAGCGGGCGGCCAAGCGGGATGGCGGCGTGAGCACACCTGCCGGCTGCAGAGCCCCCACCCGGTCTACCATCGGACTGATCACGCGGCTGCTCGCCTCTTGAAGCTATCTTTGATAGCGATAGCTCCAGAGCCCGCAGCTTGCTGAGCTCCAACTTGGAGGTCGCCAGGATGGCCAGCGTGTCTCGGCTGCACCAGGCGCCTGGATCATTCTGTTGGGATCCAGCGGGGTGCGCCATAGAGGTTGTACGAAAGGAAGCGCTGGGCGATCTTCTTCGCAATTTTCTTGAAAAGGGCCGCCGCCCGTCGAACGGCCCTGGGTGAGCAGCAGGACTCCTATGAGGTTGGATGTTGTCGGGCCGGGGCGTCGCAGAACCGTGCGTTATAGAAGGCACCCCAGTGCATCTTGCCGCAATCCAGCGGGGACGCAGCCCGCCTGCCCCGGAGGCGGCGGCATGTGCTGCTCAGATCATGTTCCTACTGATGACGTTCAGGGACACCCAGTTGGTGCTGCAGCTCATGACAGCATGCCAAGTGTGGCATCAAGGCAGCCCACCCGCACGTCTACCACATGCCGCCTACGCACCCGTCCGTGGTGGTCGGTCGTGATTTACATACAGCAGTACAGAAGGAAAGCCACACAGGGGGCGTGCAGCAAAGTTGGGAGGGAAGAGGGCAGGAAAACGGGTGGGCAGCTGTGGGAAAACACCTCGGGCATCTAAGCATACGGGGGGCAGGAAAAACAGTGCGCGCACGTGCAGCGGCAAAACTCAATGCGTGGACATCAATACGGAAGCATGGAAACTGTGGTGGGCAAGGTAAGTGGAACAGGGTGGGGCATGGTGCCAGCATAACAACTGCCGGGCTTACAATGAAAACAGCCCTCTGTCCAGCGGTGCATCTAGATACAGCAGCCGCGGATCGCCCCTTGGTGGCATCCCATCGTCTCGAAGATCTATACAAAGTGCAGCAGTGGACGCGAATTCCTCACACCGGTGAGAGGCACGCCGTCCAGGCGCCTAAACGTGCCCGTGGCCGCAAACCGAAGCCACGTGGCCAGGACCTCGTCGCCAGCATTCAAACCGTGAGCGAGATGCCATCCAGGCGCTCAGACGTGGCCACCACGCGCTCGCTGCGCCCAGAGCACACCAGGGCGTCCGCCGCAAGCTTGCCCACCTACGAAGAGCAGAATACAAGTACGCGTTGGTGCATGAAAGCCGAAGTTGCAAAATCACAGAGATGTTTCTGCTAAACATATTTGGAGCACATGCAAACACTGTAGCCAAACGTAAAGTGGCGCGCAAGCTTGCCCGCGTTCATCCATTCATTGATTCATTCACAGCGCCGCAGCAACACAAATGTGTGCCACATGTCGCCCACCTTGCGGTTGGAGTACACACGCTTGCCATACCAGTCCTGGTACTGACTCTGGCTGCGCAGCTCTGCAGGCAAGTAACGATAGACGAGGGCGACACGGATGAGGGCTGTGAATGTGGCATCAACAGCAAACAGTGGGGAAACAACAGGGGCGGGCCCAGGGCGGGGACAGCGCGCCCCACTCCCTGCCGTTCACGCTGGCAGCATGCTAGCTCGGCTGCGACCACAACCAGCAGTGCTCACGAAAGCTGCCACCACCCTGCCACCCCTGCCCGCCACCAGCGCACCCCACCCCTGCGCAGCTGCCCGCAGCGGGCCAGCTCGGCTGCGGCTGTTCCAAGCTTCCCACCACCGTACTGTGCCACTCCTGCCTGCACTGGTGTACCCCACCTCTGCCCGTCTGCTCCCTGCAGGCCAGCTGGGCTGCTACTATTCAGATCTCCCCCCTGCCCGCACCTGTGTGCCTGCGGAAGAAGGCGTTGAGGCGGAGCTCGTTGATGCGGAAGGGGGCGTCTGCGTACTGCGCTTGTACCGCAGCGATGATGCCAAACAGCATCGCATTGGCCACCGTGTACAGGCTGCTCTCGGGGCTCAGGCAGCGCTCCCCTGCGGGTGGGGGCACAGGTGGCAAGGGGGCGGGGAGGTGTGTGTGCGGAGAGTGGTGGCAGGCAGGACGAGTCGAGGGCGAGGGCGCTGGCGTGACGTCAGCAGTGGCAAGCGTCAGCAGCAGGGTGCCTCTGTTGCAGGCAGGCGGGCAGGTGAGTGCATGCGTGCATGCGGGCAAGCCGTAGAGGCTGGATTACCATCGGCAGGCAGGCGGGCAGGCAGGCAGGCAAAGCACCCACTCTCGCCCCCGACCCCATGCGAGTGCACAAATGTCTGGCCCCGCCCCCGCCCAGCCCCTCACCTGCGCCGCCCGTCACAAACAGGAAGCTGCTGCCGGCGCAGTGCTTGAGCCTGGGGAGCACGCATTTGGCAAAGGTGAAGTGCGTGGTGGCGCAGTCGCCCAGCACACGGTACAGCTCCTCAACCGACTGCTCTGTCAGGAGGCCTGCCAGGGGGCGGTGAGGGCAGGGGGTGCAGGAGGTGCAGGGAAACGTGGCGTCATGTGGATTTTGCGACACAACAGTGGCGCATAAGTATAGAACCTTTGACCTTGACCACGCAAACAGGGGGTGCATGTGCAGGCGCCAATGAGGAAGGAGGGATGGGGGCAATGACGGCGGAAAAGATCCGAGCAGACTGTCCAGCACCCCCCAAGCGCTTGCTTGTGGGGAGGGTTCAGGAGGGAGACGTGCAGGTGCCAGTGGGACGTGCGACAATGGCAGTGCGGGATTGCCCAGTGTCCCAGCATAGCATAGCATGCTGCCCCACTAGCGCAATGGCCGCTCATGCCAGCAACGGGGCAGAGCTGCCGCCAAACCGCAGGCGTGCGCACTGGCATGCACTGTTGGCGCGTGCTGCCAGCCAAAGCCAGCGGGACCAGCTGTCTTGCTCGTTCAACGTGCGCCCATGCATATGCACGTGCAAGCAAAGCTGTCCCGGCCCCAAACCCGCACCCGTCCCAAAAGGAGCTGGATTCAGGCTGTTATTTGAAAGAGACACCTGTCATCTGACTCGAGACAACCGCAGAAAGGCCCCTCCCAGAAAGCATTTACGGCAGTCAGCCGGGTGGAGTCACGATGCGTCCGTAGCGCTGCAGCAAGCCAAGAGGAAAGCAAAGAAAGCATGGCCCCTCCACTCACCTCCCTCCCAAAATGAGCCAAAGCAGCTGACGGCGTGGTCGATGCGGCCGTACCGCTGCACCACGCCATCCATGAACTCTGAGCAGTACTGCTCATGTGACACGCCCACCACGACCGGCACCAAATTCTCCACAGGAGCGCCTGCGGGGAGGAGGCGGTGGTGGAGGAGAGCAAGGTGCGCAGCGGCTCAGGCATGCAGACACTAGTTCGAAATCCCCGCCGCGGACGGAGGGAGGGAGCGAGCCGACAGGGGGTGGGGCATGCAGCACCCAGAGCACGACGAGTCAAGGAGGACGAGGTGTGCGGCAGCGGTTCAGGCAGGCGGAGACCAGAGCACTACGGGTCTACACCGCAAGGGCTGCCTCCGTGCCCGCTCCTGCCCTCGGAATCCCCCTGCTGCCCAGCCAAGGGCGCAGCTGGCGTTGAGTGACGCCGCACCTGAGCATTCCAGCTGTAGCTGCTCTATTTGGTCGTGCCGCCGCAGGGGGGCGATGACGGTGGCTCCTTCCGATAGAAGCTGGCGTATGATCCCGCTGCCCACCGTGCCGCTGCCGCCTGCACAGGCCACAATGGGTACACACAGAAGGCGGGTGCTATCAGTTGCTTCGTCTGGCGTTCTGCAGCCGCTTGATGATGCCGGGGGGCAAGTGCACGCTCGGCGTACGCTCACGACCGGTGCGGCGGCGGCGGCGGCGGGAACAGTTAAGAGCCCCGCGGCACAGCGCGTCCGGTGCGATCAGAACGATCACACTTGGCGCACATCAATGGGCTCACCGCTTACAACGCAGACCTTCGCCGCAAGACCAAGCTTGTTTTTGTTGAGCGGGGCGGAGCAGCTGAACTGGTCGAACTGCGCCATATCAGGACTGTGAAATGTGGTGCGGTCCGCCGTCTCGGGAGCCTTGTGGCGCCCATGCGGCGCCGTCCCGCCGCCGCCGTCCTGCCCCCATCGCCGCCCTCCACTTGCTCACAGTGAACGGGTGCGGCCTAAAAGTTACAGACACGCCGCTTCAGCTCGTGTGTCGTGCGTCATGCCACTCGTATCTCTGCCTGCCAGTGCACACACTCGCGCCAGCCGAGTAGCCAGCGGCGGGTGGGTGTGCAGGGCACGGGCCAACAGCTGCGCCCGTTCGGCAGGAGCCATACCTCTGAGCCACTGCACTGGCAACGGCCAGCGCAAGCTGCTGTCGAGTAGCTGCTGCGCTGCCGGACCATCCCCAGCAGCCAGCAAGTCGTGTGCCTGGCTCGCCAACCGCGCTGCTGCCGCAAGGTATGCTGCCGCTTCTTCCTCCTCTGCCGCTGCCCCTGCGCTCGTGACCGCCTCGACGCTGCGGCCCACACCGCCTGGCGGGCAGGTGCCTGCCTGCTCCTGTGCCGCAACGTGCTGCAGCATAGATAGGCCATCTGCCCATCGAGCCTGCGGCACGCCTGCTGCAGCCATGAGCTGACACGCTACGCCATCCGCCTCCCACTCATGATGCCTGTGATGTCAACAGGTGGGGGGGAGCAGCAACCTTTTGGTCAGCACCCAATCACTCGCCACTTGGAGACGAGCCCTAGTCTTGCTTTGTAAAAGCACGGCATGCCACCCTGCTGGCGTGCACTCACTCACCAGCTGAGGCGCTGCAGGCTGGCAGCCACACGAAGCTTCAGAGATGAAGCACTGCTCTCTACCGCTGACAAGCGTTGAGCCGGGGCAGGCCAATGTGGGGCGCCGCCGCCGGCCAGCAAGCAGCGCAGGGTGTACAGCCACTCTGCTGCCATGTACCGCCCGCAGAACCAGAGCATGCGGGCGCTGTAAGCCAGCGCCTTCTCCGCCTGCACAGCAGGCAAGCCGTGGTGACAGGCGGCGACAATTACGAGTCGGATGTTGGGCGGCTTAACCGCAGCAGCACCAGCCGCGTTCTTCGCCTCGCCCAGCCCACAAGGTTGGAAGCCGAGCCAGCAAGGGCTTCATTATTGCTAGCGCACCGTGTGATGGGCCAGTCCATGCGCCACCTCATGGCCCAAAACGAAGAGCAGCGCTGCCTGCCCGCCTGTACTCTGTGAATGCAAGCCGCTGGCAGTGCTGCTGCTGTTGGGTGCTGGGTGAACTGGGTGTTGGGTGCTGGGGCGGCAGTGGGGTGCCCCTGGGTGCCCCGGGTAGCAGGCCGCGATTGCCCCTGTGGTCAGAATGATGGAGCGGTGGCGGGTGCCGCAGTAGAACAGGGGGGAAGGCACCACCTCGACGAGCCACCCCTCGCCAGCCTGCAACGGTTGCAGTTCAAGACCATCTCGAGGGGTGCGATTGCCAGTGAGTGGGCAGGCTGTTCATGCTGACTGAGCACACCTGGGTGAGGCCGCAGGCAGCGCACCACAAGAATGAGCAAGAGCTGGGCAGGCGGCATCGGAATCAGCTGGCCCCCTCACCTCGTAGCGCCTGCCACCCAACGCCCGCCCCTCCTTCTCGAGTGCCGCTCCCAGCGCCACGGCGGCCCGCTCCACAGCATCACGGATGTCCGAGGGCAGAGCATGAGGCCTCTCCATGCAGCCCCCACACCAGCGCACGTGCACAAGTCCAGCAGGCGGGGCAGGCACCCTGTCAACGCCCCACTGCAGGGGCAACCCAGACAGGGGTGGGCAGGACGGGGGGAACAGGTGTTGATGTTCCTGACATCAGGCAGCAGGGCAGCGCAGCTTGCAGTGCCGGAATGTCAGCAACTTGCCCATGAGGCAGGCGGTGAGCCTTAAAGGTGGTGGGCATCTGTGATCCTACTTGGGAGGCGAAGTGGTGGCGAAATGGTTGGGGCATAATTTGAGCGAGCTCCTCAGCGGTGGGTGGGGTGGAAGAGAGGCCCAACCGACGTGCCGCCGCTGCAGGCAGTGGCTGAAGGCGTCGGCGGCCGTCGCTGCCTGGTGCCTCTTCTATGCAGAGGGCGTGGCCCGCTATTGCAGTGCCTGCGGCTGCAATGGAAGCTGCAGCACGGCCAAAGCGGAGTGCCATTGTTGGGGTACAGCAGATGCTAGGCGAAACAGGAGGATGGAACTAGCTGGCCCGGACGCATATGACTTGCAACCGCGTGGTAGGCGGTGCATTGTTCATACGCGAAGTCTGCGCGAAATGAAACCCTAGCGCAGCACGCGTGGCTCTCAAATGTAGGCGAAGAGCGATTGAGCTCTTAATTGCGATGCCTTTCAGCGGCTTCACACTCACAAGCTCACAGGCCACCGAGTGGTCCCGCTCGCACTGTTACTTTCGCTCTCAGGGCAGCGCCCTGGCAGCGCCACAGGCTGGCAGCAAGACGAATGATGGCGTGTAAGAACGTTGATGGTCGGTCGGCGATGAGCGGAAACCGCCGCGTGCATTGCCAGCAGCAGCGGCGGCGGCGCCAGCAGCGGCTGCCTAAGCAGCGGCAGCATTGACGTGAAACAGCCACAGCCATGAGCCGCAGCGACAAGGCCGCTCTAGAAGACTACCGTGTGCGGCAGCACGCGGGCCCGCATCCAGCCTTGGCCGCCGGGGCGCCTGCCGTTGGCGCAGCGGGCAGCGGCGCAGCGGCGGGCAGCAGGGAGCGCATCGAGCCAGACACGGGACGAGTCATCATTCATCTTGATGCAGACTGCTTCTATTGCCAGGTGGAAGAGGTGAGAGTGACCTGCTGTTTCAAAAGGGAATGTTGGTGGTGCTGCCCGCGTTCCCAGACACGTGCGCATGTGATTGCCCTGCCTTGCTCATGGCACCCTCTCCCCGCGTGTGCGACACAAGTGCTTGTGCAAACATAACGAAACCGGTGTGTTTCTTGTGATACAGGTGCGGGACCCCTCGCTTTGTGGCCGGCCGCTGGGCGTCACTCAGAAGTATCTGGTGGTCACCTGCAACTACGCTGCACGCCAGCAGGGCGTGACCAAGCTGATGGGCGTGGCAGAGGCACGGAAGCGCTGCCCCGGCATTGCGCTGGTCAGGTGTGTGAAACTGCATGGCTGCTGTGTTGGGGCACAACCTGCAACATTCTGTGGCCTCATGCATGCGCCTGTTGCCGCCCTGCCTGCCTGTGTGGCGGGCTGCTCCGCCGCACCCCTGGCTGCTCAATTCTCACACACACACATCTCACCAGTAATCCTGCCCACCCTTGTGCCCTGCACCCCTTCTCGGCCTGCCTGCAGCGGCGAGGATCTGACCCCCTACCGCACTGCGTCCAAGCAGATTATGGCGGTACTGCAGCGGTATGGTACCGCCGAGAAGCTGGGGCTGGACGAGATTTTCGTGGATGTGACAGCAGAGGTAGGTGGACTGGCCTTGGGTGGGCTGGTGGGCACTCAAGCCAGCCTAGCATTTCAGAGGTTGTGGAGCAGAGTGAGCACTTTGTGTTGTGTGAGAAGTGGCTGTTAAAGTGCGGGGGCAAGATGGAGGTGAAGTGAGCCATGGGGCTGTTGACATCAGGAATGGGAAAGAACGGGCACAGGCGCAGGGTGGGCCAGGGGTGACTGCTGACAGAGCGTTTGGATGGAACATTGCAGATGGTGTGTGTGCGGCAGAGGGGCTGGCCAGAGGCTTGAGTAGGAGGGAGGGTACCTGCACTCAAGACCCTTCCCATGCTTTTCCGCAGGCCCACCGCCGGCTGGCTGGTCTGGGCCCCTGCGCGCCCCTGCCACCCTGGCACGGCCATGTGCACAGCAGCGCCACACGGCTGCAGCAGGACAGCCAGCACCGGCCCATGGACCTGCGCGCTGTGGTCGAGCCCAGCGCACAGCACGCCACAGCAGGGCCACTGGCAGCAGCACCAGCATCAGCAGCACCAGCAGCAGCGCGGTCAGGCTTGCTCCCCTCCTCTGTTGACCCTACCGCTGCACCCGCTGCCCTTGACATCACCTGCGGGGGCGGTGCGGGCACTGCCAGCAGGTCCACCGCTGCCAGCATCAGCAGCGGCAGCTGGGAGGGTCTGCTGCGCATTGGCAGCGTGCTTGCGGCAGAGGCGCGCGCAGCTGTGAGGAAGGAGGCGGGGTACCGTACCTCAGCGGGAGTGGCCTGCAACAAGATGCTGGCCAAGCTGTGCAGGTGGGGGTGTGGTACTGCAGGGGGGCGGCTGTGGGTTACGTGCCCAGCTGTGTGAAAGGCTGTGACAGCGTAGGGTGGGCTGGCCAAGCTGCAACAGGCATGGGGGTGGGCTAGCATCGCTGCAAACATGTGGGGCGGTACAAGGGTGCATGTGCAGGTGTGCGGGGCGGGGCCGGGGTGGGGCGGTCGACTGATACTACCAACTTGGTGTGCAGTTGGGATGCATGGCGCGCTGTGTGGTGGAAGGGGGCGCTGGTACGGGTCACAGCTTGAGGCTCAGACAGGATGCATGCATCGTCCACCTCTCAGGGTTTGCTTCAGGACTCCTCTTTCAGGGGATGTGAAAAACCCTAACGGCTAGACTGCGCAGGATTCATTGTAAGGTGGGTGGGCGCCTGGTGGTACCGCTGCCGGGGTGCAGCTCCAATATGGTACTGCTGAATGCTCCCTGCTAGCCCCCCCGCCCAAAGTTCCCCTCCCCTGCCTTGTGTTGCAGCGGCCTGCACAAACCGGACGACCAAACAGTGCTGCCACCGCCAGAGGGCGCCGCCTTTGTAGCGCCTCTGCCTGTGCGTGCGCTGCCTGGCGTGGGTGAGTGGGCAATCTGCTGTGACTGTGCACAGGCTTCCCGCGAGGGTCGTGGTAACACAAGCCCCGGTAGTACAGGTCCCGGCAGGCACCTACGCAGGCCGTCCCTTGCTGTCAAACTGCGTCCCCTGCAGCATGGGGCGCTTGGTGCCTGCTTTGCTTTGGCATTCAACAGCAGAGCAGCCGCACGTGTGCATGACATTGTGCGATGCGCACACATCAGTCAAGCTGCACCTGCTCGGTAGTCTAGTGGACTTTGTTCCAGCACTTGGTCCACCCCCACATCGCCCCCTTGCAGGCTACAAGATGGAGAGGGATTTGGAGGGGATGGGCGTGGCGACGGCTGCTGACCTGCGGGCGCTGCCCCGAGAGCAGCTGGTGCAGCGGCTGGGAGAGCGGGTGGGCACGTTTCTCTACGCCGCCTGCCGGGGCAAGGTGAGGCAGGCGGGCAGGCGGAAGAGCGAAGTGGGTGGCTGCAGGCTGCCTGGCTGGCTTGCACCCATTCGCCTGCATGAATCATCAGATGCACCACCCAATTGCAGCGCCCCCGGTGCACTTCTGTGCCGGACGGCCCACCCTTGTCCCGCCGGCGCAGCTCTGTGCCCTCTCTTCCTCTCAAGTCTGACCCAACTCGCGCGCTTTGCCCTGCATTTAAATGCCCCACCCACCCTTTCCTGTTGCGTTGGACAGGGCCCAGCCCCGGCCAGAAGGCAGGCCCCTGACCTCTGTTCGGTCCGCTGGCGCCTCCACCCAGCAAACCCTCATTCCCTGGCGTTTGCAGGACCCAAGCCCTGTTCAAGAAAAGGGGCCTCCCAAGTCTGTGACTGTTGAGGACTCAATGAAGGCCTGTCCCGGCTACGCGGCTGCCGAGAAGGTGGGGGCAGGTTCTTTACGAACGAACGAAAACCCGACACGCTAAAACCCTGCCCTATCGGCGGGGGGGGTACAGTTGGAAGGGGGGCGTGGCATGCGGACCACAGCAGGACCACAGCAGGACCACAGCATCTGGCACCTGATCGTGCCTGACAAGGTGCATGTTGTGCGTGCCCACAGCGTGCCCACAGCGTGCTCGCAGCAGGACCACAGCAGGACACAGCAGGCACCACAGCAGCGTCCGGCTAACCATGCCTCTCACTGTGCACCGTCCGGACGCGTCCCCACTCTGCTGCGTGCATGCACCACCCCCTGGACGCCTGCAGGTGGTGGGTGTGCTGGCGCCAGACCTGCTGGCACGCCTTCGGGAGGAGCAGCAGGCAGGTCCCCTGGGGCGTCAGGTTACGGGGGTTGGCTGGATTGGGGGGGCCTGGACTGTGCCCACACGTCACATTCCTGCCCTACTGCACCTAGCCCTGCCCTAGAGTGCTGTGGAAGGCTGGGCGCAGCGTGCAGCCATCTGCAATCGGCGCAATCATCTGCTGGCTTGGGCACCTCTGTCCTGTCCTCTCAAGTGCCCCGTGCTGCCTGAACTGCGCAGCATCCTGCGCAAACCTGCACTGTGCTGCATCCTGCAAAGGAAGGGCATGCCCTCCCCTGCCAGCCCAGCCTTCTGCTGGCTCGGAAACCTCCTCTCTATAATTCTGAGATGCGCTGTCCAAACTCAAGACGCCCTCCACTGCCAACGCTGCACCTTGCCCCGTTCTGCAGGAGGAGGGGCGCCGTGCGGCCACCCTCACGCTCAAGTGGCGCCACCGTGGCACAGGCTGGCAACGCTCCAGTGCCAGCTGTCCCATGCCGCAGGCGGTGCTGGCAAGGGGGGTGCCGGCAGAGCAGCAGGTGTGCTGGTCTTTGGTCCTAGTCCTGCATATTATCAGGGAAGCTGGTTGGAGGGCGAAGCTAGCTGTGCAATGCCGCAAGGCCGCTGTGCAATGCCGCAGGCCGCGGGGGTGCTGGCAAGGGGGGAGCCCGCAGAGCAGCTGGTGGCTGGGCCTTTGCTATGCTCGCTAATAGAGAAGCTGGTTTGTAGCGCCAGCTGTACAATGCCGATAGCAGTGCCAAGAAGAGCAGCAGGTGCAAGCTGCACTTTCATGCACCCTGCCCTGCCCTGCCCCGCCGCTCACTGCTTGTGCTGCTCTGTGATCGTGGCAGGGCTGCTGGCCTCACTTCCGTCACCCTTCTCTGCAAATCCCTCCTCAGCTTTGTGATCCTACTTACCACCCCTAGCCACCCCGTGCCCCCTCCTCTCCCTGCCCAGGTGGCAGCGCTTTCCTCCGCTGCCATGTCACTGCTGCGCCGCCAGCTTCCAGAGCCGTTTGACCTCAGCCTCCTAAATCTGGGGGCCACCTCTTTCAGCGACAGCGGGGCAGCGCCAGCGGGCACGCGCAGCATCGCAGCCATGTTTGCTGCCAGTGGGACGGACGGGGCGGGCGGCGGCGGGGGCACACAGGCGGCGACAGGGGCAGCAGCGGGAGCGCGGATGGCAGCAGCGGCGGGGGCAGCAGATGGGGGAGGAGAGAGAGGCGGAGCAGCAGCAGCAGCCGCAGCAGCAGCAGTGGTGGCGGAGGGCGCATGCGCGGCACCAGCGCACCTAGCTACGCAGCCTTGGCAGCAGGCGGTGCTGGGCGCCCCAGGCAGGGCAGCAGCGGACGCCAACACACACCAGCGGCGCAGCTACAGCACCGCTCCGACCCAAGCTCCGCTGCTTTCCAAGCGGCACGAGCGGCAGCTGCGTGAGCAAGGTGCACCAGCTCCACATGGCATAGGCTTGGGCCCTGACAGTGGCTTTGGCAGCCCCGGTGTCTTGTGTGGCAGCCTGGCGCTGCCTGCCCATGTGGCACAGCATGCACAGCAGCATCACGCACCGACGTGTGAGGCAGACGGTGTAGGCTTCGGTTTTGGAGGTGGTGAGGAGGAGGAGGGGGGTGAAGAGGGCAGCATGTGGGCAGACTTGCAAGGCCTGGCAGCTTGGCGCAGCAGCAGCGGGGGCTCTGGCAGCGGCAGCAGGGAGCGGCCACATCAGCAGGCGCAGCGGGCGCAGCAGGCCCAGCAGCAGCAGCTGGCAGGGTGGGGCGGGGTAGGCGGCGCTGGCGCCGCCGGCGCGGCGGCGACTGCAACGGCAGCAGGCAGGGCGGCACTGGCCCCCTCTGCGCCTGGAAAGCAAGCTGCAGCGGCAGGGAGAGAAGGCAGAGTAGTGGTTCATGTCGATGTCGACTCGTTCTATTGTGCGGTGCGTCGCAGCTGCCTGTCCGGTGGATGGGGGGTGGGCAGGCCGCGCTGCTCCGCTTTGCGCCTTGACACCTGCCTGCCTGGCCCCTCCCTCTATTGTGCGATGTGTCGCAGCTGCATGGTGAGGTGACCGGGGCGTGGGGCGACGCGCTGCTCCGCTGTGCGCCTTGCCACCTGCCTGCCTGCCTGCCTTGCCCCCTCCCATTACTCCCCCATTGTTTGCAGTTTGAACGCCCCACTGCCTGCCTTGCCCCCTCCCATTACTCCCCCATTGTTCATGCAGTGTGCAGTTTGAGCGCCTTGAACACTCAAGGTTTGCTTTGCTTTCCTCACTTGTCTCCCATACCTCACAACTCCCTCCCTCCCGTGCATCTGCCCATCATCTGCCCAGCAGGCCGAGCTGGCAGCTGACTGGTGCCTTTGGCTTGATTTCCCGTCGGTGTTCACAACCCCACTCCCTCGTGCTGTAATCTTCTTCTTCCTCTTCTGCCCAGCAGGTCGAGCGCCTGGACGACCCCTCCCTGCGTGGCGTGCCCCTGGCGGTGCAGCAGTTCAACGCCGGAGGGTTTGTGGCCGTCAGTTACGAGGCGCGGGCGGCGGGCATCCGGTGTGGGGACGGCGCCGGGGCGGCCGGGCGAGCTGTCATCCCACATCTTGTGCACATGCAGGTGCGTGCTGTGTGGTGGAATAGCTGTTTAGATTGTTTGGTGGACACGTGTGTTTTGGTGCACTGAAGGCAATTGCTGTGCTCGGGCCCCCAGACAGTCACCCGTGCCCGCCCGCCTGCCTGCCTGCCTGCCTGCCTGCCTGCTTGCCTGCCGATTTGCGTGCATCTCTTGTTTCTGTCGGTTTCTCTCAAATCTTCTGCATTGCTCCTGCTTCTGTATTTCTTTGTTAAAGCTGCGTCCCTACCCCTCTTCCAAGGCAGGCAGCCAGCCTGGATGGGTGTCGGCGGCGCTGCCCCGGCCTGCAGGTGCGGCCGATGAGGACCGACAGATATCGACAGGTGAAGCCCCTAAATCCTAACCCTGACCCCTACACAACCCTAACCCAATACGAACACCCTGATCACTATGCATACTTGGGCAGGCAAGGCACGGCAGCCCGTGCTGCTCTTGAAGCGGCAGCCGGCTAGCCAGCACAGTGCTTAATCAATTGAACAACTACATTTGCTGTGCCGAATGAGCACCGTGAACTGGCCGGTCAAGTTGGCACCCCATCCTCTAACCCTGCAGGTGTCCCATCAGGTTCAGGACCTGCTGCGCTCGTTTGCACCCGACGGCCAAGTGGAGCGCTCCTCTTACGACGACTGCTACCTGGATGTCTCGGCAGGTGCGCCCCTGCATCTGCTACCTACTGCACTTTGCTGCCACCATTTCCCTTTGCTACATACTCCAATCCGACACACGCTCCTCCTACGATGACTGCTACCTGGATGTCTCGGCAGGTGGGTGCATGTCTGTGCTGGCTGAACATAAGGCATCCTCCACTGCGCCGGTTAGTGCTTGTTGCACATGCCCACTGCGGTGCCTGGCATTTGGTGTTACAAGGTGTGCTCAAAATGCAGATGCCTGATCTCGATGGAATGTTCCCTACATATGTTGCGCGCAGCCTGCATTGGCAGCGCCGACTCTGGATGGCCGCTGCCCGCCGGCCTGCTGGTGCTGCCCGGAGCGTCGCCGCCGCCCAGCGCCCAGCACGCACAGCACGAGCAACGGGAGCAGCCGCTGCCGCAGCAGCAGCAGAGGGAGCCGCAGCAGCAGGAGCAGCAGCCGCAACAGCAGCAGCGGGAGCAGCAATGCAGCGCAGACCTGGAGCAGCGCTTTCGTGCCCTGCCACCCGACCTCCAACAGGGCGTGCGCCTGGCAGCAGCGATGCGGCAATCCGTCCAGGAGCGACTGGGGCTCATTGTGTCCTGTGGGGTGGCTCGAAACAAGCTGCTGGCCCGCCTGGCCAGCCCCCTGGGCAAGCCCGATGGGCTGACGGTGCTGCCTGATGACGTGGCGGTGCCCTTCATGCGCAGCATGCCGCTGCAAAAGGTGCCCATGCTCAGGCGCGTGGGGGCAGGGGCTGCGGCAGGTGGTCTGGAGGCTGGGCACGAAAGTGATCCCCCGTGCGCTGCTGCTGGTGGTTTGGTGCTGCCTGCTGCCAACAGTTGCTGCTTAGGCAGTGCTAATGCTGGCAACAGTGCTGCCTGCTGGCATGGGTCTGTCACTCACTGGCCCTCCTGTGCACCCTGCCCTCCTGTGCACCCTGCCCCTCTGTACACCACACCCTGCCCTGCACCCTGCCCCGCCTTTGCACGCCCAGGCATCAACATTCACGCCCCCACCCCCGGCCCTGCTGCAGGGGCAAGTTTGGGGCGGCGGTGGCCTCCCAGCTTGGTGTGACCAGTGTGGGGGACCTAGGTGCCTACAGCAGGGCCGACCTGATCGGGCGGTTTGGGGAGGCGCAGGGAGCCTTCCTGGCCTCACTACCGCTGGCGCAGGT
>JTEE01000074.1:138382-154879 GCA_002896455.3 Chlorella sp. ArM0029B | reverse complement strand
TGGCGGGGGCGGGCGATAGCGCACGGCACGCCTGCCGGCCCCCGCTGGTGTTGTGGGCACAGCACACATGCATACACCTGATGGATGCACCTCCTCTTCCACTGCCCCGCCTGGGAGGGAGGGAGAGCACCAGAGCAGTTTCAGGCGGGACGGCGGACTCAAGAGGACAGCTTCTATTTGCCTCACCAACCTTACTCGTGCCCCCACCTGACTGCAGAGACAGCGCCAAACGTGGAACGCATTGACTGCTCCTCGTCCGACTTGGGCCTCCTTGCATTTAAGGTGCGAGCGGATGTAGGGGTGTCGCACATCTGGGCTGGCAGTCTGTGGCACAGTGGGATGACGCTGGCGAACAGTAGGCTTGCTTGAAGTCCCTCTGTTGGCCTCCCGCAGCGCAGCAGTTAGTGCCAGCTGCCGCTGATGAGATCGTACGTGGTGCTGATTTGTGGCTTGCCTCAAAAGGGAGCAGCAGGCGAGCTGTATTGTGGCGTGCTTTCACTCAGCTACGATACTCCTGCCACCCCTGCAGCCGACCAAGATGCTGAAGGCAGTCTGCGAGCCCAAGCCGGCAGCGGTGGGCAGTAAGGACGCAGCTGAGCTGGCAGCCAGCATCGATGCCGTGTGGGGTGAGGTGCGGCGGTACGGCCCGATCCCTGTGCTGAACATCACTGCTGTGTCTGCCAAGGAGCGCTCCGGGGATTAACTTTGAGGCCCCACAGCAGCACAGGCTGGCAAGGGCCGCTGCGGCTGGGTGGGTACCTGTGCCGGTGGCCCGCAGGCACCCACCGGTGACTGCACACCTCCCGTCTACCTTGCTATTGAGTTGCTCATCCTTCCTTCCTTCCTGTTACACCGTATGCGTCTTATGCTCTGTTTCCCGCTTCTTAAGTTTGTCTCTATGTTGTTTTCTCTGCTGCTTGCACAGCCTGCTCTCCGTGCCAGTGCCCGGTGGCCTCCCTGCCCGAAAGGGGGCGGGCCCGGTACCCGCCTCTTGTCTGTATTTTTGTCCAGTTCGTTTCTCCAACCTCTCGCTCTTTGCGTTCGTGTGTTTTGTGTTTTATCTACTGCTGGTTCAGCCTGCTAGCCGTGTTAGTGCCCACTGGCCCTCCTGCCAAGCGGGGGTGGACGCCGGTGCCTGTTGGTGCGCGCCTGCCTGGCGCCTACCTGGCAGCTGGTCCCCTCTGCCTCGGACCCCATATTTATGAACTATGAACGTGTGTAACATATGTCGAGCCAATGAAGCGACCTAGAAACGCCCGCTGGGCAGCTGAGCAGGGCACGTTCCGGGCCCGTTCCGGAGGAACGAGGTGCCCGTTCCCCACCGTTCCCGCTATCTGTTCGTGACGAACGAGGCAGGAGCGGGCTAGGAACGACACAAGGAATGGGCGAATTATTCCGACGGAGTCCAGTGGAGTCCAGTGGAGTCCAGTGGAGGGTGAAAGAAAGTGCCCCCCCCCCTGACGCTCCGGGCCGGTGGTGTGGGCATGCCTCCATGCATGCCGGTGGGCATGAGTAGTTGAGTTGAGCCGACCCGGTTAGCCGGGAGTTGCTGGGTTGTGGTCTCATGGAGGGTGGGTGAAAGAAAGTGTCCCCCCCCCCCCCCCCGGGATGTGGGCATGCTGGGGTGGGGTGTAGGCTGCGGATTTTGGGGCAGCAAGTGCGCATGGACAGCAGCAGTCGGCGGACCCCAACTTGACAGCCCACTGCAAGATGGGCTGCCGCTGCATAGCAGCTGCCATGCCGAGGGAGTGCAGCGGTCACCTACGAGAAGAACCCGTCTGTTGTGACCTATGAGAATGTATAATCTGCTGTTGCAAAAGCAGCAACCAAGAAGACCAAGAGGAACACCGTTGCAGCATCGCCCGTCATGCGCCCCCGCTCGGAAGGTGGCCAAAACATCGCGGCATGGCGCAGCGGGGCCCAACCGGCAGCAGCTTTTGCATTTATGTGAGGCATTTATGTGAGGTCCGCCCTCCCCCCCCTCACTTTTTTTGAAAGTCACTTTTGCCAAAACTCACAATCCAGGCGCCCCCGCCTTAGGCCGCGGCGCCTGGATCTTTTGTTTTGGCAACCTCCCTCTCTCCCTTCTTCGTCAAAAAGAGAGGGAGATACGTTAACAAAAAAAAAAGGCAGCCAAAAGCCCCGCTGGAGGCACGTGGCGGTCTTGCATGCCCTGGCACCTTCATCAGGGCCTTGGGTAGTGCTCCTAGCCCATTGATTGGAGCACATTACCCCCGTTTGGGACCTCGAACAGCCAAATTGGCAGGTAGGCCGCGCGGTAGGGCAGAGACATGCTCAGCACCAAACTGCTCTGCATCATGCTGCATGGCTGTAGGCTGCATGGCGAGGCCAAAGATGATGCAAACATGCTTCATTTCTCCTCCCGTTTGCTGAGTATGTTCATATCATGTTTAAAGGACCTAGGACAGATCCAGCCGGGCGGTTGGGCTACCTTTAGAGTCCGCCGGGCCCTGACGACAAGCGGCAGTTCGAAGGGAGTCCCAGGGCCTCGCGGCCCGGCAAGCTGAGAGGCAAGGCTAGTAGAAGGATCAGCACAGGACAGCGCCCGGTTCCGACGCTGTTTCCGCGAGCTTGGCGCTCCCACCACGCTGGCTGGGGGCAGAAGGGCAGCCGCAGCGGCCCCCCTGCGCCCCTGTTCCCTGTCTGTTCTACATGCCCTGCAGCCCTCCCTCTTGCGTTACCACTGATGCGTTTTGTGGGGGGCGGGCGGTGCAGGCAGATGTATGTGCGCACGCCTGAAGGCATGCCAATTGTGTGACCTGGCGACCCACTGCTGGGCACCGCTTGTGCGGGTGGGGGACAGCTGCGGGGCTGTTCTTGCTTGTCCTACAGCCTCCCCTCTTGCGCTGGCATTGATGTGTTATGTGGGGGGCGACGGCGCACGCAGGGCACTGCTGGGGTTTGGGGCCGCGGCCGGGGCCGGGGCCAGGGCCGCTCTCGAGCCCGAGCCAGGCCAAGCCAAGCCAAGCCAAGTCATGCCAAGACGCAGCAGCCAACAGCCAACAGCCAGCGCCGCAACAGGGGCGGCAGCAGCAGAAGCAGCAGGGCAGCAGCCCGGGTAATGCCATTTTACAGCAGCCTGTGAGGCGGCATGGGCGCGCACTGGCGCCAGCAGCGGCTGCACTAGGGAATAAACAGAGGCCTAGCTAGGCCATAGCGCATGATCTGAGTGGCCCCTAGCATCTGAGTAATTCTAGAAGGAATGCACAGACCACCACACACACTTTAGGTCTACCAGGGTGTCAATAGCCCGTTTCAAGCTTTTTTTTGTACATTGTTAACTCTTTTTGTATCCAAACCTCTCTCCCTCCCTTCCTTTTCTGAAACTCGGAGTTGCCAAAACAAAAGATCCAGGCGCGGCGGCCTTAAACACAACCACACACATCACCGTAAACAAATAGTGAGGAAAACAGGGGAGAAAAAGAGCTTGAATAGGCGGCCAGGGAAGGGAGGCTCTCATAGCAGCAACACTTTGAAAAGGCCTGAGCAACAAGTGTGGGTACGAATCGCACACGACAAACCTGCTCCATTTGCAGCGTCTGTGTATAATAACAGCCCAGCCAGGCACGCTTCAAGGTGTTCCTCACAGCACTGCAGCATTACTGCCAATAGTCTTGGCAATCCTGTGCCAATGCCTCTCCCACGATCTGCCTGCCTGGCCCCGTCTCCCGATTTTGCTTAAGCTGCCGCACCCCTGCGGCCAAGCCGGGCCGCAGCCTACGGCGCATGGGCGCACCCCTGGCACTTCACCGCTGCTACCAGGCTGCCAAACGATCCAGTCACTGCCCAGGGTTTTTTCTTTCTGTGAGCGCGCCCTGCTCTGCAAACGAGGTGCACGAGCAGCAAAACAGCGCCCGAGCAGGTGCCGACAGGCTGCTTGCAATCTTGCCATATCTGCCTGATTTATATCTGAATGATAACAACCCATGCTAAGTCGTCTCCTCTTCCAAGATGGCACCGCCGCCAGCGTGTCCAACAACTGTTGGAGCGTGCGGATGGAATCCCTGGTCTCATCCATCGACGCTAGCGGGTGTTCGATCACACTCCGAGCGCTCACGCGCGTCGTTGGACACTCCACAGGCTAGCGCTTCTTCAACACGCGTTGGCTGCGCTTGGGCTGGGCCTTCGGCCTTCGGAAACGCAGCAGATAGAGCGATGTGGAGGTTGTGACCGTGCGCCAGCAGCTGCGATAATCGGGGGCGCCACTGTAGCGGCGGCAGGCGGCAGGCGGCGCCGCAGTGGCAGCGGCAGCGGCGGCAGCAGCGGCAGCGCGCACCTCACCCACGTCCGCAGACCTAAGTTTGTATCCTACAAGCCAGTTCACAATATGGAATCGCTGGGGCCGCTGCGTGCGCGCGCCGCGCAGCTGGAGGCGGCGGCGCAGCGTGAGCGCAGCGCTGCGCTGCACACATACGAGACGAGCGCGCGCCCGGCGCTAAAGCAGCAGGCGGCCAGCCTGAAGGAGAGCCTGGGCATCATGATGCAAGAGGAGGCGGCGCTGCAGGAGCGGCTGGCGGGGATGGCGGCACGCCAGGTGGCGGGCGGCGCGCAAACAGGCTTCAACGTCATTCGCGCCCGCACCGCCCCCGATGGCGGCTCCCTGCCCATAGACGAGCTGCGTGCCGAGCGGGAGCGTCTGGTGGCCACGCTGGGCACGCTGGGCCAGAAGGTGGAGGCAGCCAAGGCGGAGGTGGTCAAGGCGGGGCGGGGCGGGCGCCACGCGGACCGGGAGATCTGGGAGACGCAGCTGGTGGCGCTGCAGGTGTGGGGCGGGCTGTGGGGGTGCCGTTCCAGGGAAGGTTGGGGCGGGGAGGTGAGGGTGCGCAGGAGACGGGGAGGGGCAGTGGTGTTGCTGTTTGGTGGAGCAGGCATGTGTCATTATTGTGCTTTTCAGATGCAGGGGTTGACATCGCAGCGGAAGCACTAGATTCATGCCGGTTGTTGAAGCTGGAAGCAGCGGGCATGTCTGCTATGGCGTATTACATGCTAGCTGCTCATTCGATCGTGCTGCCTCAGTCTGTTTGCTGTTATGTCATGTGCCACTTCCCCTGCCAAGTCCACCTCCCCAGCCCTGCTCTTCCCTGTGCGCCCTCGTAGCCCGGCTTCTTGTGCGCCCACCCAACCTGACCTCGAATTCATCTCAACCCCTTGCCCGTTCAACCCTTTGCTGCTGTTCTACAGGACACCAAGCGTGTGTATCGCGACGAAATCAGCATGATTGAAGTCGAGCTGATGGGGAGGGAGCATGCGGCGAGGGTGGCCGCGGATCGTGCTGCAGCCGAGGCGTCGGGCGCTGCGCAGCTGACGCGCCTGCAGGACCAGCTGCTGCAGACGCGCATCAAGTACAACCGAGCCAAGTACCAGGTGGGCCTGGTGGCTGGGTCGGGTTGGAATAAATGATACAGGATAGCAAGGGGAGACTGGGCAGGGTCAGCCATGGTTGACCAACAGAGTGTGCAGCTGCTTGCGGGCAGAGTGTCCTGGCAGGGCAACCCTCCTCTGCATGCCCCGGACCTGCACTGCATGTGCATATCAATCCAGCACATGCCCCTTTAACATCATGCCTTCCCTGCGCCCTCTCTGCCCGCCTGCACCCTCTGCAGTACTACTACCCGTTCGTGAAGGGGTACAAGTGAGTTGGCTGTAACAAAAAGTGGGGCCCCAAGGGCCTACTGTTGGCTGGTCCCAGCGTAGCACGGCAGCGTGCAGGAGGAGTGATGCAGGCCTGCTGCCTGCTTCAGCAGCGCTGGCGGCACAGTACTGTAAGGTCGTGCTTCGTGATGACACGGTTCGTGCTTTCTGACGGGAGCGCCAGGCAACCAGCCAAGATCCTTTGATCTCTCCTCCAAGGAGGCACCCGTGGTTACAGCCAGTGAAGTGGCTGGCTGCATGCCTCTGCTGACTCGGCCCTGCATCACCTGGAGCCATTGTCGCTCTTGTCTGCACGATACCAGCGTCCCCCAGTACCCCACCAGCCCCCTAAACAACACCCACACACAACGCCCCGCTCTGTGGCCCTCCCGCCTTGGTCCCATACCCCTTACCCTCGCACACACTTGGCTCCCCACCTTCCTTCCCTCCATCCCCTCCCTGGTCCCTTGCATCCCGCAGCATCCAGTTTGGCGGGGGCGGAATATTTGGCGCCTTCAAGAACATCGACATCTCCGAGATCAATGGCCACGTAACGCTCAAGGGGGAGGCGGGGCAGCTGACGGCGGATGGATCCGTTGCCCGCCCCGCCCGCCTGGTGCTGCAGTTCGAAGGGCCGGGGGCGCACAGGTGTGCGGGTGTGGGCTCGCGGCTGAGACAGGCAGCCAGTGCAGAGAGCTGTTGGGAAGAGGGTAAGTCAGCAGAGGCAGGGTGCCACGGAGGAGGAGAATCAAAGCACAGCAAGCGAGAAAGGCTTTGTAGGTGGCTCGCGAGTCAGCATGGCACAGCAGCACAGGTGCGGCTGTGAACTGCATGCAGGCGCCTGAGGTCCAACAGCAGGCTGCAGTGCTTGTTGGGCTGCTACCTCCCTTGACACACCCGTTCCTGCCTGCCAACACATGTGCTCATCTGCCCGCTTGCCCGCCTGCCACAGGCAGCAGAAGACCCAGCAACAGCAGACCCAGCAGCAGCCCAACGGGCCGACCAACAAGCCGCCTCTCACCCGCAAGTCATCGCAGCTGCACAGCGGGGGCGGCTCAGCTGACATGCAGCAGCAGCAGCAGCAGACGCCGCTGGCGCGCGCCTCTCCACCGCCATCCATGCTCCGGCCCGCCAGCGCAGCCAGCCGGGGCTCGCTTGGCCAGGATACCACGGAGGCTGCAGCCCGCAGCGGCAGGCCGCCCACGCCGCCACTGTCGGCGCAGCAGCAGCAGCAGCGGACGGCAGCGGCTGCGGCTTCACCACCTAAGCAGCCGTCGCAGGCCAGGGTGGCGACGCTTCGTGGCGTTCACAGCGCGGCTTCCCTCGAGTCAGCGGGCAGTGATCGCTTGCTAGAAGAGGCGGCTGCATTCGCATTAGTTGGTGCAGCTTCTTCGATGCAGCAGCAGCAGCACCAGCAGCAGGCTCAGGCGGCCGGCAAGGATGGTGGCAAGGCGAAGAGCGCTGCGATGCGCTTCCTGAGCCAACTGGGCAGCAAGAAGGAGAAGTACAAGGCCAAGGAGCGGGGGGTGGCGCTGCAGGTGTGGAGGGGAGGTGGGGTGTATGGGTTGCCAGGAAGGAGTGAGTTTGCAGGGTGTGCAGTGAGGCTCTGCTTCCCTGCAACACGTTCACCACACCGGCCCCTCTACAGCCTTCCGACCCCTCCCTCCCTTCCCTCCCTCGGGTCGCCTTCCCTCCCCTGGCCCCGTCCTGCTCCGTCCAGCAGCCCACCATCAGCGAGAATGCTGAACTGGACCCTGGGGTGGGTGGTGACGGCAGTGGTGCGGGCGGCAAGAAGAAGCGGTCGCTGGCGGCCAAACTGCTGGGGCGCAAGAGCAAGGGCGGCGGCGGGGTTGGCGGCAGCGGCAGCCTGGGTGGCAGCAGCCTGGGCGGTTTGCAGGCCAGCAGCAGCGCAGGCAGCCTGGACCGCCTGGCATTTGGGAGCCACCAGCTGGGGCGGGACGCACGGTGCGTGCGGGTGGGAGGGGGTGTGGGGGTGTACAGAGGGCACAAGAGGGGCTGGAAGGTGGGCGACTTGTGTGGCCAGTCCATTTGGCCAGATGAGCGCCGGCGGGCAGCTAGGACAGCTGCTGATAGGCACACACTACCAGCGCTTTTGCCAGCCCCGCCGCAGCTACACGCCCCGCCTGGCACCAATTTTTTGCAGTGTACTGCTGCGCCATGCCGTGCCTATGCTGCAGGCGCGCATCGGGCAACCTGGCCGGCGATGGGATGGAGGAGGGGGAGGTTGCGTCGCTGCCCTCAGATAGCATGGTGGATGACGCATCGGGTGGGTGGGTGGCTAAGTGCAAGGCTTCTCGTAGCTCATGCGGACAGCATGTGGCCCCTTTGCAGTGTGCGCATGCTGTGGTGAACAGCGAGCAGCAGCTACCCGTCAAGTGCACGCTACCTGCTTGATGGATGTCTCTGCGCTTGCTGTTGGGTATGTCTACTTGTACGTGTATTCAGCCGCTTCCTACTTACTCCTCAGCCTGCACCGATGGGGTGGGAGGTTACGAGTTGCCTGTTCACTGCCCTCGCCCTGCTGCGGGCCCCGTGAGCGCGGTCGCCTTGACTCACCACTGCCTTTTCTTTGCCTCAACCTATGCTGCAGAGGCGGGCCTGGCGGAGAATTTGGCCGGGCTTGATAACCCATCCGCCGGAATGCATGACGAGGGGGATGGCTCGCTGGCATCAGGTGGGTGGTGTGCGTTGTGTATGTGTGTATGTGCGGTGTGCCTGACCGGGATGCAATGCTTGCGACAGCGTGGTCCTTGGTCAACGCGGGCATCATGACAGGCGCCACGCGGCCCAGCAGCTAATGCAGCAGCCTCACGAAGTTTAAAGGAGTGGTGATGGCGGATTGGGCTTCAGCGGACATGCGCAAGGGGGCTTGTGCACAGCTCTTCCAGTCACACTAGCCCTGGTTTGTTTAATCATGCGTGTTCATCATTCTAACCATCGCGCAATCGTTGCATCTTCCTTCCTGCCTGCTTTACGCCTCCTGCACCGCTCATATCTATGCTTGCATGCCCGCTTACCCGCCTGCCTGCCATTGCAGACGACAGCAGCAATGACGGGGGTGGAAGGGGACATGCCCGCGGCGGCTCTGACTCGCCCCTCACCCAGGATGCGCTGCGGCAAGCGTACCAGCAGCAGCAGCAGCATCCACGGCCTGGCATGGATAGCATGGGCAAGAGCACTAGCAGCCGCGGCGGTAGCAGCTGGCTGCGTGGACGCAACGGCAGCGGCGGCGTTGGCGGCGTGGAGGGTGGCAGTGCGCTGGATGACAGCTCCTCTGTGTATTCCCTGGACCTGAGTCAAGACGCGGTGAGCGGGTTTTGGGGTGGCGTGGGGTGGCAGATGAGGAGGGGTAGGAGGGGAAGGTTGAGCGGGAGGGGGCACTAAGGCAGGAAGGGGCGTGTGGCCGAGGGCGCAATACTGCAGGCATTCTGGGTAAGCCGGGTGTAGAGGCCAACAATCCATGCGCACCACGGCATGCTGGCAGGCAGGCTTTTGCTGCCCCTGTTCCCGCCTGGCACGCATGTGTTCAGCGTGCCGCTGCTCACCTCTCGGCCCACCGCTCTGAGCCTGCCCTGTTACCCCTATTTCACCCCCAACCACGCAGTCTGATGCGTTGCCTGCTGGGTCGGCGCAGCAGGGTGTGTTTGTGACGGGGCGGCTGAACGATTTTGAGCTGACAGGCGAGCGGGGCACCAAGTGCCCCAACCTGTCCATCGGCCAGGCGGATGTCAAGGCGAACGTGTTTGTGCGCTTTGTATTCCAGTACGACAGGTGGGCGGGTGAAGGAGGCTGGGGTTGGATGGGACCTGGGCCAGTGGTGTGCCTGACGTGCTGGGGGGCAAGCATGTGGCTTTGGGCACCATGCAGGGGGCGTGAGGACACCGCCGCCTCGCGCCTGCCTTGCTTGCTCATGGCCAAGCCGCCCCACCCAGCAGATGCCTCCCCTCCCCCTCTCTCTTCCTTGAATGATGTTGTGCTCTGCAGGCAGGGCGGCGGCTGGCGGCAGGCGGACAAGCCCCAGTTTGACGTGCAGCACCTGACGTACAAGCTGAAGGGCAACAACGTGCCCATGCCCTCCACCCTGGTCAAGCACCTGCTGCGCGTCTTCATACCAGAACTGATTCAGGTGCCTGGGGAGGGTGGGGGGAGGGTGCTTTGGTGGGAGGCACACCTATCTGCAGAATGGTTTGTTTGCGACGTGAAGGCTGCTGCAGCTGAGGGGTTGGTGCAAGCGCAGTGGCGGTGGGGAAGGGCACGGTTTTTACCTCCACACCATGCCTCTCTACGCCCAAAATGATTCACGCTTACCCGCTGCGTTTCTCACACCCCTGCCTCCCTGCCCTGCCCCTCCTGCAGCGCCGCCTGCTGCCCCTGTTCCCCCCCGAGCTGGGCGACTACCTGCTGGGCAGCCAGCACGGGTTTGAGGCAACCGCTGACGTGGCATTGGTGGGGCCTGCCCTCAGGGTGCTGGATGCTGACCTGGCGTTCGAGGTGAGGCAGGCAGGGGGATGCGGAGGGCACTCGGGGGCGGGCGGGTGTGTGCCCAATACGTACTGCTGTTCTGGTGGCAAAGCATTTTCTGCAAAGTAGGGGTGGTAGGTATGGAGGCTGGCTGCATGATGCATACAGGGTGGTAGCACGGCTTGGATAAGGGTGGCAGGGGGGGTGCTGGCGGGGCTGGGCTGGGCTGGGCAACTTTTTTCTGTTGGACATGCCAGCAATAAGATGTGCTGGACGCACGCATTCAAGGCAAGGGGAATGGAAACGCAGGAAAATACGAGTAAAACGGGGGCATGTAAAGCGGGGGCATGGGGGCGGCCAAGCGCCAGGAGGAGATCACGCCGGGCAGATGAGGGGTAGGGTGGTGAAGCACTGGAGGGGGCTTCGCAGAGATTTGGCTCGGGCACGGCAGGCAGCAGGCTGGAAGGCGGGGAGGGCGAGGCATGCCTGGGGACGTGGCAGTTGTGTGCTGACAACCTGCACCTGGTTGGTTGCGTGCCGAGCCTCAAGGCGGTAAAAGACAAGAGCACGCTTCAATACGCCGGCACCAGTCAGCCACACCCCAGCCAACCTCAGCTTGCATCACTTGTAATCTCTTCCACTTACTTTTTTCATGCTTGACCTACATCCTTGCCCGCAGGTCCGCGGCCCCGCACGCACTGCGAAGGAGGCGCGCAAGCAGCAGCAGAAGTATGCGGCGGCCAAGGAGGCACGCAGCATGCTGGGTGCGCAGGGGCATGGGGTGCTTTCAAGGGGACTGTGAGAGAACATGGTGTGCCAGCCGCCAGGTGGCAAGTTCCCACACGATCTTTTGGTTGCTACTGCAGCAAGGTCGCCTCTTCCTCAGTGTCAGCCGGCATCACCGCTCGCTTTTGAATCAGCGACCTTGCTGCGCCTGTGCGTCTTAACCCCCCTGCCGCAGCACACCTCACACTCCCCACATGTTCTCTCCCGCTTTTCCTCACCGCACATCTCTTCCCTCCCCCTACCACAGGCCTAAGCCTGCCCCAGGCCCAGGTGCTGGCTGAGCTGTTCAGCGGTCGCGGCGCCCTGCTAAACCCTCCCCGCCCTGCCACCATCAAGAGCCTGGTCGACTTCCTAGCCAGCTGGGACCGACACCCGCAGCTGTATGAACACATCTGCCAGGTGAGGGCTTGGGGCTGTAGCGGGCAGCGGCGCGCTTGGGTGTGATGTGAGGGTACAAGATGGATGTGATGAAGGGAGGAGGCAGGGACATGTGGCTTGGCCAACAACACTACAAGGCAGGCGCGTGGGCACATGCCTTCCTCTTCCTATTTTGCGTACAAGTGCCTTGAAATGAACGCATGCTGCCGCCTTGCTGCACTCCTTTATACCCTGCCCTACCCTCTCTGCTGCTTTCAACCTGACCCCTGCTCCCCCATGCACCCTGCTTCCACTCTCACACACCCCGCGCTCCCCGCCCTCTTGCCCTCCACCCACACTACCCAGGTGTGGAACACTGCCTACCAGGTGGTCACACAGCGCCAGCATGGTTCTCCCGCCTCCTCCGACGACCTTAACTTTCGAGCATTCATGGATGGACCGGTGGCGCGCATCAGGCGCAAGCCAGCTCGTGCCAGGTGGGCGGTGGGGCATGTTAGAAAGCGGGAGGCTTTACGGAAGGTGCTGGATGTGCAGGCAGGCAGGCTATGCTGTTGCTGTATCAACCGGCCTGTACCTGATCAACCCTTTGCCTGCTGCCTTTTCCTCGCCCGCTTGCTGTTCCCTTCTTCCCGCCTCCTGTCTGGCAGGGTGATCATGCGCCATCTGGATGTGGGTGTGAATGCCGACGGTGTGGTCAACATGATTCGTGACTACACGCAGGTGGAGCTTGGCTCTGTTGGGATGCAGGGTGGAGGTGCAATCGTCGTTTTGGGGGGCTTGGTGGATGTAGGTGGTGATGGACCAAGCAAGTGAACATACTTTGTCAAAAAAGCGCAGCACGGGCGCTGAGGGCTGCAGGGCTGGATGGGCAGCAGCTGCCATGCAGCATCCGTAACGTTTGAGCTTAACTGCTGGCGAGCTCCCAACCGCGGAGAATTTTATGAGTGCCTTGAACATACCCGTCAGCCAACGTTCACCTCACTGCCGTCATGCCCCACCCCAACTGTCCTCCTTCTCAGCGCACCCTTGAGGAGATGTTCATCAAGGGGCCAGTGGCCAACACGCGGGACAACCCAGAGTACCACGTGGTGAGGGGGGCAGGTGGAAAGGAGAGTGAGGAGCTGAGGCCCTGGGCCGAGAGGCCTGGCTGGAAAGAGAGGGCAGGCGGGTGGGGTGCACTTGTGACAGAGGGCACACTCCGGCCTTGCCTGCTTTGCCTTACAAACATGGCTACCCCTTCTCCATGCCCTACCAAGCATCGCTGGCTGAGGCAAGGGAGGGGGAGTGAGGGCTGTGTGATGTGGCGTAGATAGGCAGGCAGGGTCGTGGCTAGTGGGGACGCGTGCTGACCTTGCTCACGTGGTTCACCATCTACCACCAGCCCATGTCCCACCCCTGCCCCTCCCTCCTTTGCAGGAGAGCGTTGAGGAGCAGCGTGAGGTGCTGCAGGCCTGGCACTCCTGGGTGCTGCGTGAGCTGGACCTGTTCAAGTCCAAGTTCAGGGGGGCGGGAGCCACGCTGCTGGGGGCGGGCGACTGCCGCGGCTTCTCCCTGGGTGCGTGTGTTGTTTTATATTGCCGCGGTCACATGGGTGGCGGTGTGGCAAGCGAGAGGCGAGGCCGCCTTGCCTGCCATCCTGGCAGCGTGGTGTGCATCGTGGGTGCGTATGCACTGACGCATCGCTGGCCGCTTGCGTTTCCTGTCGCTGTTGCTCCGCCTGCTTTGCCCAGAGCCGCCTGCCTGCTTTCTCGCCAGCCTTTGTGGGAGCCTATTTTGACCTGGAACACACATGCCCTTCCCCTGCCTCTTCACCCTTCCCGCCCCGCCCTCCCACCCGTGCCCACCCCACATGACAGGCTTTGAGAACGCTTTCTACGAGGGACCCCTGCGCCTGCGCATGCCGGTGGCCATGCAGCTGGACCCAGACGGGGCCTTCTCATTTGAGCTGCCCCTGCCCAGCCCCGACGGCAACCTGGCAGTGGTGAGCAGGGCAACTTGATTATAAGAGCTTGTTATACTGCTTGCTTTCTTGCAGTTCCTGTTGTTTAGGTGTGTCACTAGCCCGTTGTTGCGCAGCTGCCTGTTATACACTTGACCTTTGGCACCTGCTCTCGGCCATCCCTGAACTACCACAACACGACTCTGTCCCCTCTGTAACCGCCCCCTCTGTAACCGCCCCCTGCACTGTGCCTCCTCCCCCACAGTTTATGGACGGCTTCAAGGGGTTGGTCATTCCCTCACACCTGCGCCCGCCCGCCCAGGCCATCAACTGGGTCCCGCTCACCGGGGATCCAGAGGTGGACGCCGCCATGCAGGTGGGGGGGCAGGGCGGGGCCGGGCCGGGGCAGGATGGAAAAGCGATGATGCTTGAACACGGCAATGTTGGGCTGCGATGAGAGTGAGCCACCACGGGCGTGCGGCTGGGCACGCGGGAGCCATTTATGTGTGGCATGCCGTGCCCGCGGGCTGGCCCTCAGCAGCATGCTGCATGTGCCACTCCCCGGCTGCTTTGCTGTGTGTGTGCAGTCTCAAGTGGCGGGCGCCCTGGACGCCATCCGAGGGGTGCTGTCTGAGCTGGCGGAGCGCATTGCCGAGCGCGGGCTGGAGGCAGACGTGAGCAGGAGCTGGGCTGTCAGTTACAACCAATCATTGCCAGTGCTGCTGCCTGCCTGGCCTTGGTGTTGAACGAGCACAAAGCGCCCTGCATCTGGGTGTTTCGCAGCCTGTGAACCTTGCCTGCCTGCCCGCCTGGCTACTGTCTCAAAGCTGCGCCCACACAGCCCAGCAGGCGTGCTGTACCCACACCACCCCTGTGTGTGTGCCCGCCTGCCTGTGCAGGATGCCGACCCTGAGAAGGTGCTGAGCTGCCCTCGCACCAAGGTGGGCACCCGCTTGGGGCGCATGATTGTTAACCGACTCAAGGTGAGGGACCAGCAGGCAGCAGTAGGGTGGTGTGAGCAACAGGATGCACAGGTGTGGGCAGGGTGCAGCCCACAAGCCTGTCAACGCGGAAGAGAAGTCTTGTAAATGTGCGGTGTGCTTTGGCATTGCAGAGAGGCCTCAGGTGTGGTGAACCGCAGAAATAACAAGTACAGGGATTGTTGCACGGCAGGACAGCAAACACTGCGCAGGGGGCTCATTCTTGCCAGCTTCATCTCCAAGGCTGCTTCCTTTGCACAGCCTGCGCCCAAGCAGGAGCTGCCCTGCTGTAGCTCTCCCTGACATTTGCCCGCCCCCTGCCATTCCCGGCACTGGCTTCACACCACGACTGCCTTGGACCCTCACCCCTTCTTTTGACCCCAGGTGCGCGTGCGCCTGGATGAGCGGCGCATCGGCGAGATTTTGCAGGGCATCGACTCGGCCTCCATGGGCCCCGCCTTTGTGTCCACAGCAGGCCGCCTGCTGGGGCACCTGGGAGACGTGATGACGATGGGATTCACGCCCATGGCTCCCCAGGGTGGGTGGGATCATAGAAACAGGGGCTGCCAAGCTGCGGGGCGGGGTGGCAGCAGTGGTGGCAGTGCCAAGCTGCAGTGGCAGTCCATTTCATACTTATGGCCGTTTTGGTGAGTGCACCTCTGTTCATCCAGTGATGCTCAGCATTGTCAACCTGCCACAGTGGCACCGCGGCATGCTTGTCACGTCATCGCTGCTCATACCCTCCCACCTCCTCCTATGCTTCGTCCACCCTGCTGCAGACCCCCAGGCCGCCGAGCAGCCCCCTAGCCAGTACCTGCTCCAGTTTGAGAGCAGCGACATCAGCAGGCTGCGCGCCGACGTGCAAAGCCTGGGCTTTGTCAGCCTAGTCACGTGAGTGACGGGCCCAGGCAAGCCTCCTCCACCTGTTTACACATCAAACCAGCCGCACCCTTGCCTGCTGTGCCTCCCTCTTGCATGTCCGCTTGCCCTGCCCACAGCCTAGTCTGCCTTGCCCTTTGCTTGGCTGCCCACCCTGCACGCCCACCATCCTGCAGCCTGGCGTTGCGTGCTTTTTGCTTGCCCGCCTGCCCTGCCTGCCCGTCTCGTCCAGCTGAGCTGATGCCCTGCGCTCAGCTTCCCTGCTGTCGCTGGCGCCTGCAGGCCTGGCGGCATGGTGCGCCTGGCACATGCTGTGGTCACCAACTTCCTGCTGGCATTCAAGGTGGGTGGCAGGGTGGTTGTGTGGGGCAGGGTGGGGTGCATGTGGGAGACAGGGGCGGACGATGCCGCGTTCTGGTGGGTGCACATGAGACGGTTTTATTTTTCCTGAACAGTGCAGCACTGCACTGTTGCCTGTTTCCATGTGCGCTGCATCTCGTGGCTGCTGCATGCTTGAACGTGACGATTGCGCCCTGAACGGTATTTCTTCTCTCCTTCCCCTCACTTCACCCTTTTACGGCACCCGCAGGGCGTGAGCCGTGAGGGGCTGCAGCCGGTGGAGGAGCGCTTCCGCACCTGGTACGCCAACATGAGCAGGGCGGGCCTAGACATAAGCATGTGTGTGGACGTCAAGGCAGCTTTGGTGGGGCAGGACGGCGGCAGCAGCAGTAGCAGCGGCCTGACCACCCCTGCCGGCGCCGGGCAGTGCATGGTGCGGCTGAGCGGCACGGCAGACGAGGATGCTCTGCGTGAGACCTCCCCCCTCATCCTGGTGAACGACTTGGATCTGGTGCCTCTGGGCAGGGCGATGAGGGGGGACCCGCCGCCGGCGCAGAACCCCGGGCCCGGACCGGGGCCAGGCGGGCGCTGGTAGGCATGCCTGCCTACCCTGACCCCTTTCCTCGCCTTCCATGGCAGGCTGCCGTGATCAACAGAGTGTCACTGATGCATAATGTGTGTTCCTTCTTCTGCTTTGCTCTCATCTGGTCTGTTCTGTCCGTTGTTTCAGTCTCTGATGCTCTGCTGCATTTTCCGCCTGCTGAAGCAGCCTTGTGGTTGGTCATGTAGTCACTGGCGACATGCAATTCTGAGGAGAAGCTGTTACAGGTCTTAAGATGCGGGCAGCCCATGGTGTCAGGGCGTCCATGAAGGCTGTCAGGCCAAAATGGCTCCTGCCAGGCCTGCCGCTTAGGGTTGCCAGCTAATCCACTCTGGCAGGCGGCGAACGCATTATTAGGCTTAAAATAACCCCGGTTCATGAATTGCGGCTCCTTAAATTACATCCTGGTGCCCTAAGCCGCCAAAGCGGGCTAAGGCATTAATATGGCAGTTTCTAAACTC
>JTEE01000074.1:110048-134282 GCA_002896455.3 Chlorella sp. ArM0029B | reverse complement strand
CAGGCAGGCAGGGGGGCAGGGGGGCAGGCAGGCAGGCAGGCAGGGGGGCAGGGCGGAGCGGCAAGGCCTTCACCTGCGGTGCACCCACACACACGCATCTGCAGCACCCACACACGCATCCGCTGCTTGGGTCCATGGCTGCACATTGCCGCTCTTTCCAGCCAACACGCGCGCACGCGGCAGGAGGGGTGCATGCCCCGCCCTCCACACTGCCAGCCCCACCTGACGAGGCATCCACCACCCACATGCCGCCCAGCCTGGCTGCCACCCGACACAACAAAAAGTCCTTCTGCACAGCAGTAGTAGGAGGGCGGCAGAAGGGCAAGGCAGGGCAAGAGCAGGGTGAGCCGGCGCCAGGCGGTGGGCCAGCGGGGAGATGCAGGCGGCAGGCAGGGTCGAGGCCCCCAAACTCAGCAGCCTACCAGCAGCGAGCCGTGCCCGGGCTGAGCCTTGATGCTGGTGCGGCTGCCACCACATGCCCACCTCCTTGTCGGCCAGGTCCCTGGCCTTTGCTAGCTCCCCCGGCTTGTCCAAATGCTGGTGCAGGGCTTCACGCAGCGTGAAAGGCCCCGGAACAACCACGCTCCACGCACCCTCAATCTCAGCCTGGATGTATCCGCACGCCTGCAGGCAATAAGGGCAGCGGGGCGCTGACCGGCAACAGCTGTTGTTTAGAAGGAACCACAATCGAGCGTCAGCGGCCTTTTAGCACCCTGCCCTCCTCACTGGCGTCGGCACAGAAGAAAGCACCCCCCAAACAACAATGCCCTCAAAGCCCCTCGCATTACCACTCCTGTCATCCCACCCTCTCCTTCTCTGCCACCCTATCTCTCCAAACCTCCACACACTCAATGCACCAACGCAGCACCACAGCTCGCTTCTTTGCAGCAATCACCGGCTTGCATGCCACACCTTACGCTCTCACAGAGCCGCCAAAAGGCAGCGCCGCCACCAAACCCCATGCAAGCGCTGTGCCTGACCAACCTGGTACCCCCCAAACCACACGAGTCCCTGCGACTCTTGCGATGCTGGATGGCACTGCCACTGCCTTGGACCCCCTCCCCGCCCCCCCCACAGATGAGCACTGGTACTGCCCAACCTGCATCACACACAACCGCCTCACCCCAGCTGCTCGCAAAGCAGCCGACAGCCGACTGGGCCAAGCCACCTGGTGCCCCCCTGTACCTGAACATCCAAGCACAAAACTCTCACACACGGCTCTTCAGCACTCACTTTACCACCGCACATTGCCGCCCCGCACGCACCCACACTTTCATTTTGCGTGTGTCTCATGCCCCACATGAACCAAGCTGTCCACTTGTCCTCCGCCCCAAGAACCCTGCTGAATCTGTGAACCCTGCATGCACCTCGGCATGGATTGAGCAGCGGCATGGCCTGCAGCTGAGCATCTGTGCGACCTCCCCCACCTGAGCTTTAGGTGTACTATCGGTCCCAATGAAGAGCAGTCTGTTGGTGCCCTGCAAGCAGGCAGGCAGGCAGGCGGGCGGGCGGGCAGGCGGGCAGGCAGGCAGCAGGCAGGATATGGTGGGTAGCCAGGCTCTTGGAGGTGGGTAAGCAGGCAGGAGCAGGCAGGCAAGCAAGCAGGCAGCTGCAGGCAGGCATAGGGCGCGCAAGCACACGACAGCACTGGGATGCACTGCGTGGGATGTGCCGGGGCCGTGAGGGTGGGGCGGGGCTGGCACCTCACCTGCTGCTGTGAGACGTCGCGCACATTGCAGCGTGTGATGGCCAGCTTGCGGGCAGCCAGCTCGGCGCTGCACTCATACGCCGCCACATCCCACAGTATGCCAGCGCTGCACAGCACGTCGCCGCGCCGCCGCAGCCGCGCCCACACCCCTGCACTCAGCTGCGGCCGGGGAGCAGCTTCTGCCGGCGCCTGCTGGGTCACCTCCTGCTGCTGCTGTGAGCGAGGAGGCCCTGCCCCCTGCCCGCCGCCAGCCCCCGCCGCCTGCTCTGCCTCCACCCCTGCACCCGCCCACAGAAGCTGCTCCAATCGCTGTGGCAGGCCCTCACTGGCTTCATCGGCTTGTGGCGGGGAGGAAGGGCCTGCTGCGTGCCCGCCCCGCACTCCGCCCTGCTGCCTCCTCTGCTGCCGCTGCACCCGCTGCATCTCCTGCTGCTGCCTTTCCTGCCGCTGCTGCACGCCCTGCTGGGGCGCAACTTGCGGCTGCTGCACAGCGTCTTGGCCGCCGACGCGCTCAGCAGCGGGCTGCTTGGCTGCCCGCAGCGGCAGGGCGTCACCTAATGCTGCCAGGTCATTGGCACCGCCAGCGCTGGCACCTGCAGCAAGGAAGCAAGGCAGGCAGACAAGCAGACAAGCGCGCGTGGGCTGGTAGTGTGGCCCTCCAAAGTGGCTCGGGGACAGCTGGGCACAGGCAGGCCCGTGCCGCCGGTCCAGGCTGCTGCTGCGCTGCCAGCCAGTTTGAGAGCCCAGCTCCTGTTGCCACCACGACGTGCCCACCAAGACCAGCCAAACAGGCAGCACAGCAAGCCCTCCCTCCTGCACCTCACCTGACTCAACGCTGCCCTCCTCCTCATCCTCCTCGCCCTCTTCTTCACCCTGATACCGCCCTGCCTCCTCGCCCTCCTCGCCCTCTTCGGACGATGCATTGTCTCCGCTACCGCCCGGCTGCCCCTCATCACCGACCGGATGTATCACAGTGTACTCATGTGGTGCATCCGTGAAGTGGTACAGACGAGGCATGACGCCGCACCTGCAGGCCCATAGGCAACACGCGGCGGCAGTGGCGGCGGCGTTCGTACTGGCGGCGGCGGGACCGACAGCACCTGCTCTCTCCCTTGGCCCGCCACTGACCACCAGCGGGCATGTGGGCCCACCCAAATAGCCCCCATTAACCTCGGACTGCTGCCCGCTCCTTTGCTCGGCTGCTGCGACCTCCCAGGGGCTCTGCGAGGGCCGTGGGGGCACTGCCCGGTGCTGGCAGGTGCAGGACCCTCGAGAGTTACAGGGAGCGTGATCGGCAGGGGTGGAACCCCGGTTTTCAGCCGGGCTGGAAGAACAAGAAAGTCGGTTCAGCAAGAGGAGCAGTGAGCCGTGACAAGCAATGTCAGGCTGGTCTGCTGGTCTAGTGTGGGGAAAGTCGAGCAGGGGTGGGAACGGTGTGGTGGTGAACACACTACAGGCTTGTGAAGACAGGCTTCGGCACAACAGGCTTTGCAAGCAACTGGCAGGCCAGGTCAGGTTCTAGGGAGTGATGAATTCAGTTGGTTGGTATACACACATTCGTAGGTTCAGGCTGAGGGCGGTATGGGCAGCGACGCCGCTCGCCGTGGGGCCACCCCCGCCCGCCCGCCGTCGCGGCCGCCTTGCGTGTGCCAGCAAGCAGGCCAGCGCAGGGTGGGGCAGGTCAGGTGTCGCGCATGGCGGTGCGCATGGCCTGGTTCTCCTGGCATATGAGCATGTCGGTGGCCGCGCCGCCCGCCTGCCACATGGACCTGCACACAGAGAAGGGCAGGGCAGGCGGGGGGGAGGGCAGAGGGGTCGGCGTCGACGGCAGTACACGCGTGGCGGTGTGCAGGCAGGGCCGGCAACGCATCCCAGGCCCCCCTTGCTGCCCCAACCTCTTGCCGGCAGCTGAGTCGCACACCGGGAGCAGCAGGCTTGCCATGTAACACTCCCTTGCCCACCTGACGGGTGCGGGGCTGCTGTTGGCGGGCAGGTCGTGCAGCGGCTGGCGCTCGGCTGCCATCTGAGAGCGCAGCCTGCAGTGGGGTGGGTGGGCAACGGCGCGGTTCAGTCACAGGACTGGGTGAGGGGCGGGCGTGAGACAAGAGCGTGGTGGCAACTCCTAAGCACCTGTGCAATGCGGGCATGCATGAGCGGGTGCAGAGGCAGCAGAATGCAGCCTCCCCCACAGCCCATCCGCACGCCCCACCCCACCCCACCCCACTCACTGCGTGAGGGCGGCCTCCTTCTCCGCCAGCTGCTCCTTGAGCTGGGAGCGCTCCACCTGGCTGAAGTGCACCAGCTGGTGCAGCATGCCGTTGCCCTGGTGGGCCATCACGTTCAGGTGGGTCAGCTGCGCGGTGGCCACAGCGCCGCCGCCCTCCTTTGGCTGCAGCTGCGCTGCCGTCCCGGGGTGGCCCCACATCGACAGGCTGAAGTTTGAGTACGGCCCCGCCATGGGTCCCAGGAAGTTGTCCACCAGATCTGAGGGGCAGGGCAAGGGAGGGGCACATGGGGAGGGCGATAAGCCAGGGGACCAGTGCATCAACGCTTGAAACATGGTGCGCGGTGCATGGCACATGTGCCACCAGGTGGGTCTGATGAGCGGATGAGATGAGACAACGCAGAAGACTGGGTCCCCGCCCCGCCCCCGCCCCACCCTACCCTACCCACCATCGCCAGCGGGCCACCCCTCGGCATTGTGGCGGAACACAAAGGCGGTGCTGCCGTACATGGCTTCCATGTGCCGCCTGACCGCCAGGGTGCGGTGGAAGCGGTGGCGCACGTTGCTCTTGCAGGGCAGCAGCAGCCCCTCCTGCTGCAGGCTGGCGGCCCCTTGCAGCATGGGGTCCAGCAGCACGTACTGCAGCGCCTCCAGCACCTGCCGGGGAGGGTGGGGTGAGGGGAGGAAGCGCATGTGGGGAGGCAAAAGGAGAAGGCAGGGTGGACGGGCAGAAAGGGGAAGGGGAGGGTCTGGCAGTCAGATGAGGAGAGGAGGGGGGAGATGAGCGGGCGCCCTATGCAGCGGTGAAGACTCCATCCCCAGCTGCAGCCCTTGTGGGCCAGCTGAGGCCAGCCATCCCAGCGCTCTCTGCCCCTCCCTCCCCTTCTTCCCACTCTTGAGCCCAGCCCAGCAACCCAGCCCCTCCCAATCTCCTCCACCCCCCACACCCACCTTGTCGCTGTTTTCGATGACGGCCATCACCACGGCGCGGGAGCAGTTCTCAAAGATGATGTTGCGAGGGTAGGAGTTGTTCAGGATCATCATGGGCACGCTGCGTTTCACGACGATGCTGATGCGCTCCATGGCGTCGGAAGCCGGGTGGCCGGGCTTGAGGTCCTCTGGCGGGGAGGGGAAGGTGGGGAGGCACAGCAGGTCGGGTGCTTGCAGGGCACAAGGCAGGAAGGGGCGAGGAGAGGGGAGGGCAGAGGCAGGCTGGCAGTGCGTGTGCCCCGGGCTGGGGGCCGCACTTGGGCAGGAAGGGAGGAAGAGGAGGAGCAAAGGCAGATGCCAGACTGCCAGGTGGTGGTCGGCCCCCCGCTGAGCTGTCCCACCCACCCAGCCTAGCCTGGTCGCCACAGCTGTTCATCCCCTGAAACAAGACTCACCTTCAGGACGAACCAACTCCTGGCAGTTTGACGATGCATGCACCAAAGGCCCCTTGAAGACATGACAGCACGTAAAACGCCACCCTCCCAGCCTCCGTGCCCACCGCCCATCAACCACACCCTCACTCACTGGCGCAGTCCAGCAGCAGGGGAGCAATATACAGCGCCCCCTCCTGCAGCCGCCGCATCAGCGTCGCCTCCATGTCCCCAATCATCTTCAGCTGCGGCTCGAGGCTGATGGCGCTGTCGGCTGCCATGGTGGTGCTGAGCAGGACGGGGGCCATGGCGACCAGCTCCTGTGGGCGAGGGGGGAGGGAGGGCGCACGGAGGGGCGTCAGCAGGCAGCAAGGGGCCGGGCCCTGCGGTACGCGCGTGCTGCTCGCTCATGTGCTGTTCCTCAAGGCTCCACTGCGCTGGCACAGCCCGGTAGGCCACCCACCCGCTCGCCCCCAAGCACAGCCGCATGCCTGGCACTCTCAACGGCAACATGTGTTTGTCTTGCCAGCCCTTCACCCCGCCCCGCAAACAAGCAAATCCCCCACTCACCGCCTCGGACGCAAACACAAAGAGGTCGGTGTAGTGGCTGCTGCGAGCTGCGTGCTTCAGGATGCAGCGGACGGCGGAGATGGCCTTGTCCAGGTCGTCAGGGTGGCGGGTGTGCAGCACGACGTCGAGCCACTGCACAGCGTAGGGGTACATGGGCTGGCTGGGGTCGCAGCGGGCCAGCGTCGAATGCAGCTCCACCACCTTGACTGGCAGGTCGTCGCGCTCCTCTTCCTCCTCGCCTGCCAGCAGGTCTGCCAGCTGGGCCAGCAGGGCCTGTGGGGAGGAGGGGACGGGGGCACAGGAGACGGTTGGGCAATCTGCAGCGCAAGCAGGCCGTGCTAGCGGAGCAAGCAGCGGAGCAGGCAGGCCGCGCAAGTTGAACTAGCAGAGCAAGCAGGCCGTGCAAGCTGTATTCGTCAAGCCTCCCTGCCCAATGCAGGTGTCAGCACCTGCACCCTCCCACGCCCCTCTCACTGACAGACCGCCACGGGGCGCCCCACCCACCCACCTCGTGCTCTGCCGCCTCCTGCGCCTCCACCTGGCGCTGGTCAAACTCGGTTGGATTGTTAATGAGGTCGGCCAGCTCCGGCAGCGGCGCGTGGTGCACCTTGGCACCCCGCTTTTGCGTGGCTGGGGTGGCGTCCCTGCAGGGCGGGGGAGTGGCCGGGATGGGTTGGGGCAAAGGCGGCGGCGGCGGCGACGGCGGTGGCGGGTGCCGCTGCTGCGGCGTCTTGACCGGCTAATTCAGTGGCCCACGGGGCCCGCGAGGTCACGTCGCAAGCTCCGAGGCGCCCCCAGCAAGCGCTCAGCGCTGCGCTGCCACTCACCCCGCGGGCGGTTGCTCGGCCTTGTCCTGGCCTTTGCGCTTGCTCTTGCCCGTGAAGAGCCCCATCATGCCCAGGAGTGACCGCAGGGGCTTGGCAAGAAACGAACGACAGAATAGGAGGGGAGGACCAGCTCAGGCACAACACATGTCGAGTGGACCGGTCAGCGCGCACAGCACGGCGCGCAGCGGCACGCTAGGCGGCTTGAAATATGCACGCATACCCTGGTGGGAGGGCTGTTGCAGAGCGGAATGGAGGCCCCAAATCGATTGCCAGACCTTTCTCCTCCCCTACATCGCTACATCGACTCGTGCGCTTGTGCTGATCTCACTGTAGTCTGCGGTTGTGGGTGCTGGCAGAAGGTGGGTGCTGGCATCGCCCAGCACCGCAGCCAGTGTTTGAGCAGCCCGGTGCTACAAAGAATGGTCGGCACTGGGCACGCCAGGTCAGCGCATGTGTTCTGTATGGGTTGCTGTCGGGTGGGGTGCGTCGGCCGCGTCATCTGAATCGGTAGAGGGGGTGCACCCAACAAACAACCCTCCCTGCTGCTGACGCTGCGTGCGGCCATGCCCTTGAGACACTCGCCTGAGCTGCCGTTCAAAATGCCCTGTGTGACGCGACACGGACTGCAAGGGCAGCCCGCTTGGTCAGGGGTTGAGGGGCGACAGGAGTTAAGAACGTGCCTGCCCCAGATATCGACATGATTCACGGTGCCGCCGCTGGCAAGCTTGGAACAGCTTGATCTTCTACCCTCGCCTTGCGGATGTATTGCGCCATGCAACCGGGTTCGGGGCGTCCATGAAGGCTGTCAGGCCAAAATAACTTGCCAGGCCTGCCGCTGGCGCCGCTCCGTCCCACCGCCAGCGCCAGGTCAGCGCAAGGTTCTCATGGCCCGCCGCCGCCAGCGCACCCACTACGCGGGTTGGCTGTGCATCGGGGCACAGAAGGACTCGGAGACGCGCGCTTTGCACTCCACTTCAAAACCCTCGCACCCTGCACCTCATTGAGGTCCTCAACAACCTCGCTGCGCGATCGCGATGGCGTTCTTGCAGCCAGGCATCCGGTGCGCAGCAYGATGCAGGCGTGCATCACCGCCAGCACAGCTGACAGCTCTGATGACGGTGCTCATCGCCGCCGCCGCCGCTGTTGACGGCGCAGGCCCCACTCCATCAGCGAGCCAGCCCTTGCGGCACGAGCGTTTGGARGGTTGGCAGGCAAGTAAAGGTGTGACAAGATAGCCAACAATCGTGTGTGTGGTGTACGGCTGTGCTTAGTAAAGCTTCCTCCGTGCTGGCTGYTTGCGCACCCACCYGCACCCGGTGTTGTGCCCGGGCCCGCASGCTGCKTTYTGCTCAGCAGGTGGTGCCACCCAGGTGTGCATGCATGCGCGGGGAGGAGGCCCATGCTTCCCCCACTGTCCACACACAAAGTTGTCATGCCTGCTCACATATTTTGCCTGCAAAGCACTGCCGTGCCAAACCCACTCCGCCTGCCCGCCACAGCACCGCTGCATGCATGTGAGCGGTTGTGCCTGCCGAGGGTGCCTGCCCAGTCTCCCTCTGTCCAGCCCTCTGCCCTCCGCTCCCAGGTGAATGCCCACACATGCAGCCCCTCCTCATGCCCGCCGCGTGCGGGCCTCCCTTCCGCCGCCCGCCCCAAGACCAGCTGCCTGCCCAAGCCTGCCCTACCTCCCCCCAATCCGTGCCTCCCCTCGCCCCTCTGCACCCCTGCAGGTGGAGACAGGCATGTACCTTTATTGTTGAGCGTGACCCTGCCCCAGCCCGCAGGCACAGGTCACCTGGGTGAGCGGTGCAAGAGGGTCGGGTAGAGTTGTGGTGGCCACGCCTTCGTGCTGCTGGGGCTGCTGGGCAGATAGATGACGTGGCGCTGGGATGGGTGGGTGGGATGCTACACCGGTGGAGCGGCGCACTCACCCTGCGCCCGACAGTGCGCCATTGGGGCGGGCCCCGCTCCCAAACGGGCCTCGCTCTTGCTGCCAGCGCGCTCTGCTTCCTCAGCGCCCTGCTGTGCGGTCCCCACACCGCCGTACAACCTCCCTTTTGGTGGGCTGTGACTCGCTGCGACGGGCACGCACCTCGGCACCTCTCGCACTGCTTCATTGCCCCTGGGTACCCACGGCCCGCATCACATGGCCACCCGCTGCACCTCCAGGCCTGCCGCCACTACCCTATCCCGCTCCCTGCCACCTGACGCCCACCACTGCGTCCCCTACAACCTTGCTCCCCCTCCCTGGGCCCTCTATTGTACCTGCTTCCCTCGCTCCCTGCCTCCCAGCACTTGCTCCCTCTCCACCTAGGCCGCTCCTCGCCCCTGCTCACTCCACCCCCCGTTCCCCCACCACAGCCCTAGGCCACGCTCTGCTTGCCACCAAAGATRTGTACACCCCGTCCTCGCCGCCTGCCCCGCAGGTCGCCACCTGGCAATGATCAGCGGCGATGAGCCGGGTGGCAGAGCAGGCAGTGGGTGGCTGCTGCTTACATGAGGTGAGGACARGAGGGGGATGCATGGCAGTAGAAAGTGGGCTGGGTTGTACGACTGGGGTGCGTGGGTGGGCGGTGGGTGCAGTACTTGACGTCGGATTGTGTGTGTGAGGGGCACGTTGGGGTGTGGGCGTGGAGACGGCAAGGGCATGGGTGGATGGCACCCCTCACTTGTGCGAGGCTGATGCCCCATGCTTTGTTTGGTAGTGAATGTTGGGGCGGTGAGGGGCAGGCAGCTGGGTGCAAGGGGGCAGTGAGGGRGAGGCACGCCTCTTGGCACGCCTCTTGGCATCCTGTAGCTTGCCCGTCACACCTGGTGCCCTGCTTGCCTGCCTTGATTCACSCCTGGCTGCCCTGTCCCTTTTGCCTCCCTACCCGCCCACGTGCCCTCGCGCCCATGCCCGCCTGCCCGCCCTGGCCTCTTCCCTGTCCCGCTGTTCCCCATGCTGTTCTGCTGATCTGCTCGCTCTGCTGCATCCGTCTGTCTTCCCCCACACTGTCTGCGCCCTGCCCACCCCTGGTGTGCAGCTGCTGGTGGGGGCGGGCAGTGTTGCACGGCGCTGCCGCCTCACCCCGTGTTCACGGCTTTGCTGCTGGCGACGTGAGGTGTGTTGGGTGGGAGGTAGGTGGAGGGTGCCTGGGATTTGCATACGGGTTGGTTGGGCTTGGCAGGGGGGGCTCCAGGGGTGGCAAGTTGTGGGGTGGGTGGCAGGGGCCAGGGTGAACGAGCATGCCTTGGGTAAGCCTGCTCTCATCCCGTCCTGCGATGCTTTGCGCCCGCATCTCAGTGCTTCATTCATTCCTTCATTCTGTGCTTGAATGATTCATTGAGCAGCACAGGTTTTTGCTGAACCTGACGTGTAACCCGCTCTCAGTCAGTCAGTGAATGGGTCTGCATGCCAGGTGGCATAGACAGCAGGCGTATGCATCAGCTGCTAGCGCCATCCCTCGCTCCTTTGGCTGCCCGCCTCAACCCTTCCTCGATGGCATTGTGTTGCCCACCCCAGCCTAACCCACCGTCTTCATTCTCCACTCACAACGCTCAACTGCAGTCACCCCCTCACCGCATCCCCTCGCTCGCACCTCGTGCTCCCGCCCTTCTGCTTCCCCTTTGCCCCCTCGCTCGCACCTCGTGCTCCCCCGCCTGAGCCCTTTACCCCTCCCTTCCTCGCCTCCGCCCCCGCCCCCCTGACCCGAGTATTTTGCCACCACCCCTGACCCTCCCGTCCCCCTGCCCAGACAAGCTCGTTGCCTTTGGGCTGCCCCGGCATCATCTTCCAAACTTGWGTTGTCGGTTGGTCTCCTGCATCGGCAGGCCGGGCGCGCGGTGGGGGCTCAGGACAGGCGGCAGGGGATGGGGGCGCGGCCGTTTGCGATAGGTGAGGCGTGAGTGGTGAGGGCAAGCTGTATGCTAGTTGGCTGGGGTGGGCAAGCGTGCTGCTTCATCCCCTGCACCAATCTGGGTGCCCGCCCGTCCCCGCTGCATGCTTGCCTGCCAACTTGCCTGCTTGCCTGCATGCTGCCTGTTTACTTGCTGCTGCCGCCTGCCTGATGCTGCCGCCTACCCGCCTACGCTTCTGGCCCCTGCTGCTTGTTCCCTGTCTCTCTCTTTCTCTTTGTTCAACGCCTTGCCGCACTCGATCCGGCCGCTGCTGCTGCTGGCACAGCTTGCAGGCCTGGCATAAATCTGCGTCTGTTTCCTGCTTTGGCCCTTTCTGTCTGCCAGGCGGCCATTGCAGCTGCTGAGGGCATTCCATCTGGGGTCATTCCCGCCCTGCCGCAGCTACAGCACAGCAGCCTCAGCATGGCAGTACAGTTGGCAGCGGCAGGTGCGCTCAGCAGGCTGTCTGCATTTCAAGCACCTGAGGAGGCAGCGCCAGCATTTAAGGGAGTCACTAGAAGAGGGGAAGAAGAAAGGGCGATTAGCTGTGGAGGGAGCAGGGCAGGAGGCAGCTTGGGAGGCGGCAGCGGGGCAGGCTGCAGCAGCAGAGGAGGCGGCAGCGGGGCGGGGTGTAGCAGCAGAGGAGGCAGAAGCTGGGAAGGCAGCAGCAGCAGCAGAGGGCAGCAGCGGGGAAGGCCGCAGGGCAGGAGGGTGAGATGGAGGCTGCAGCTATACGGGAAGCTGCGGCGCAATCAGCAGAAGAGGCAGCGCTTGCCGCTACCGCACGCCCGCTGCCGCTCCCAGGGCGTGCGCAGCCAAGGGCTGCACCAATACCCACCACCTTCGCTGCTGTGGCGGGTGAGTGATGCAGATGCGGGCGGTGGCAGCAAGGGTGGGGCTGCATGGCTGCCAGTGTCTGAGGGTGCCGCCCAACCACTTAGGCCTGTGCTCTGCTCGGCGTTCGGTATTGAAGAGTGTTTGTTATCCCCCTCCCTGCCGGGCCCTGCCTGCCCGCAGGTGCCGGGTGGCGCGGTGCTGCAGCGAGGCATGCAGCGACGCACACTGGCAAGCACACAAGGCCGAATGCCGTTGCATGCCGGCACCTGCCGCTGCCGGTGCCGGTGCCCCATCCGAGCCCTCCCCATCCTCATGACCTGTTGCGCTGCAAGCACCCCCTGCCTGCACGCCAATTGCAGTACCTAACAAAACCTCCCTCAATTGCGTCGCCTGTAGCTCTGCCTGTGTTCGACCGCAAAGTAGGCACATCCCTCACACTTGCACACTATGCGCTCTTGTGCAGTGTGCGGCGCTGCCATGAGCACCCTGCCTGCACCATACAGTCTCCGCACCTCCTCCCTCTCCTCATGACCTGCATGCATTCATAGCGAGCGCCTCCGATTGTACCTGTCTGTTTGTAACACTGGCACAAGGCAGTGCAGGCTGGCTCACGGCCCACGGTTCTCCCTACAATGATCGTTACATGGGTGCATGTGAAGAGTGAATGAGCGCGTGCCGCACGGCAGGCAGGCAGGCAGGCGGCAGGCAGGTGCCCAGGCGTCGGGAGCGGCAGATGGAGATTAGACTTGAAATCTCTAACAGCACAAGCAAGCTGGTGTGGGGCAGGAAACAGAAGACTGCCTGCTGTGGAGGTAAACAGACAGTGAGCACCTCAGCAGTGGGGGCAGGCGGCAGTGGCAGGGCTTTACTTGTGTGAAGGCAGGGCAGGGCATTGTGCGTGCCGAGCTGGTGATGGGGTGGACTAGAGTGCTAAGGAGGCGGGCTGTCACAGGCGGGGCGCCACAAGCGGCGCGTGCAAGAGTGGGGGCTTTAGCTCAGCAGACGCAACAAGCACGCATGTGGCAAGGGACGCGGCGTGCATGCCAGGGAGGGCACCCTCTCTTCGGCGGAAAGCCACGGGGTTGTGCAGGCCTAGGGTCAGGTGTGCGGGTCGATGTGCACAGTGCCGACCAGGCGAGGCGCCAGTTGATCTCACGTCGGCCGGCACTCTGCCTTGTGCGCCCGCCAGTGCTGGCGCTGGCACTCGGCGCTGCAGCATGGGTTGTGGCAAGGAGCGGGGCACGTTGGCTTGCAGCGGGGCACGTTGGCTTGCAGCTAGGCCACCCAGACTTGCAGCTAGGGCACGCTGACTAGCACTCAGCCTGCTCTCACCCGCCTGCCCCACTGGCACACATGCAAGATGCTCCTACCCGCCTGCCCCACTGGCACACATGCAAGATCAAAAGTGAGCGGGCACAGCACGGCACGACACGCCCACCTGCAGCACCCACCTGCAGTACTGTGTCTTCCTGCAGCGGGCGCAGCGGCGCAGGCCCACGGCACTCTTGCCGCAGCCGGTGCAAGCCCCGGCTCTCCCCAGCCTCTCCACAGCCTGCTGATCCTCCATGTCTGACCACGTCAGGCGCTGCACCTGCTGCCCCTGCAGTGCCGCCTGGACCCTCCGAAGCAGTTGGCCGACCATGGGATCGTCCATCTGCAGAACGTCGACCCAGAGCTGCGGCAGGACACGCTTGACGCGGGCTACCGCCTGCTGCGCTAGCGCATGCCCCTCAACTGCGCCCTCCAGCTGGCCACGGCTGACGCTGCGTGGGTCTCTGTGAAGTGCGCCTGCCACATCAGCCAGGATAAGGTGAGCAACTACCGCCAAGCTCCAGCCATCCCGCTGCTGCTGCGCAATCCGGAATGCTTGCCTGTGGAATTCGGCAGCCTGCTCTCTGCGGCCAGAGCGCCGTGCTGTTGCGGCTGCATCCAAGTAGCTCTTGGGGTTGTGCGGCTCCAGCACCAGCAGCTGTGCTGAGCTGCGCCGCCCTGCTGCCAGCAAGGCTTCCAGGTCGGCCGGAGGGGTGGCCATGGAAACAAGCTGGTGGAGCACAGGTGGCAGGGCACGTCCTTCTGCCGCCGCATCCCGCTGAAAGTCGAGGCGGCATGCCAGGTCATTGGCTGACTTTGCTGCATTCAAGCAGCACAGGTAGTGCAGCTGCTGCACGCTGAGCAGGGTCTGCGCTGGCCCGGCTGCCGCTGCCAGCTGCTGCAGCTGCCTGCCCACCTCTCGCCGCCCTGCCTCATCTTCCAGCAAAGACGCTGCTGTGCCAGCCACCCGTGCCCGGGCCGCCGGGTTTTGGCTCATTTGGTGTATGCATGCTGTGCCCCGCAGCGCGCCTTCCAGCCGTGAGGGGATGACCTCGTGCTGCCCAAACTACCCGCGCCAATAGGCTGCCAGGTGCCTGTCGTGCGGCCTGTCGCACACAGGCAGCGTTGGGCAGACATAGCAAGCCCTGGCATACTTGAGGAAGGCCAGAAACACCTGCTGGCGGACGGCCGGCACCCCACGCTGCAGCACAGGCCGCCCGTCTGCTGTCACCGGCAGGAGGTCGCACATGTCGCGCAGCAGCTGCACCGACTCCACAAACGCCGCCACGTCGGGCGGGCGCTCGGCGGCGGGAATGGCGGCGGCGCGTGCCAGGCGGCGCTGCAGGAACTTGGCACCCGGCAGCTCCTCTGGCGCCGCCATGCTGCAAAGCGGGAGAGGACAGGTTGGGATGCATTCAACGTCAATTGATTGCCAGAGACCGCACTTGCAGGTGCACCCACGAGCAGCGGAAAGGGGCCGCCGCCGGCAGGCGCAAGGGCGGGTGGCCACCCTCCCGCCCTCGGGCTGCAAACAGCAAGCCTCCTGCAGCCATCCCATGCCCTCTCGCCAGGCAAGCAGGCTTAATACGCACCCCGCCGCCGTGCACTCCTCACCCTGCTCTGCGCTCGGAACGGAGGCGGGAACCTTGGCGGGGAAGGTCGGCTTTTGGCAAGCTCAGTCCCGGGCGAAGAGCAGGAGGCAGGTGGTTCGANCTGTATGCTAGTTGGCTGGGGTGGGCAAGCGTGCTGCTTCATCCCCTGCACCAATCTGGGTGCCCGCCCGTCCCCGCTGCATGCTTGCCTGCCAAATGATGCATACGTAAATGTTGCCTGGCATGGCCTGTGCTGGTGCTGCACTGCGCTGGTGCACAGAGAGGGTCCTTGGAGACAGAACAGAGGTCCGGCCTGCATCCCACCACCCCCTGTCCCCACACCCCTGCAGAGCGGTGGGGTATTGGGAGCTGCCAGTTGGGGGAAAGAGCGACTGCCTGGATGCATCAGGCGGGGTGGACGAGAAGGCGGCGTGGGCGGGGGCAGGATTGTGGCAGCGGCAGCCTGGCAGCGGTAGCCTGGGCAGCAGCTTTGAGAGGTAGCCGGTACGCGATCGGCGGCAACCAGCGCTGGCATGGAGGCTGCACCGGTAGTGTGTCACATTGTGAGGAGGCCTCGCAACAGCATGACCTGTGTTCCACTCTGGTGCGGTTCCGTCTTCTCTGCTCTGCCCCTGCTTCTTCTCTCTACCCTCTCGCTCTGCAGCCCACTTTTCTTCCCCTCTGGTCGCCCCCTCTGCTCCCTTTTTTTTCTGCACAGCATTCAATGTTGCGCTTTTTAAAAGTCACCAATGCTGCCCTGCCAAGGTCTTGTTGGTGAGAGTCGGTACATGCCACAGGTGCAGTGCGCCGTTGGCGTCTGAAGCCTGGGGACTGGCCAGGCCAGGGTGCGCCTGCGCCCAAGGGAGTGGGGGCGCAGAATGTTGCCCTCCCCTGCCCCCTGCACGTCCGCTGTCGTGCTGCCTGCCTCTGCCCCCCTGCCCCTACAAGAACGCTGCCGTGCTGTCTCCCCTGCCCCTCAAGACTGCCGTCAGCGGGCGCCTGATGCGCCACAGCCTGGCCTGCTGCGGGTTGCCTGCTGGGGGGCGGCTGTCGGCCACAGCCCACATGCGCGCCTCTGCTGGCGCCGCCTGTGCGGGATCCCCCCAGCGCAGCTGCACCGTGTGGCCAGCGGTGGGCAGCACGCTGTGCGGGCTGTTGCCGGCGCTGATGGCAGCAGCCACGCGGCCCTGGAAGCCTGGGTCGGGGCAGGGCACCTCCAGCAGCAGCTCCCTGCACACCAGGCAGGCTCACAGGGCAGGCGGAGCGAGTCGTGGCACAACACGACTGGGCCCAGGCACAGCATGCACAGCAGGCAGGCAGGGCCACTGCAGGCAGGCATCTGGGCCCCATCTGTGTCAGCAGCAGCAGCAGCACCCTGTCACATGAGGCCCTTGCTGTCTCCCCGTGGACTTGACATGTAACTGACTGACTAGTTGAGCAGGCACCCCCATGGGCTCTGCAACCCAGCAGCGGCAGCGGCAGCGGCAACCAGCATGCCGCCCCAGCCCGGCGGCGGCCTCACCTGCGCACCGTGCGCCACTCCGCCCCCACCTTGCCCAGGAACACAAAGGTGCCCAATGACAGGCGGGCGCCGTGGTGCAGCAGCAGGTCTGCCGCCTCGTCGCCCATCTGGCTGCGCACCCACTCCGCCAGCGCCAGCAGCAGCGCTGCAGAGGCGCGGGGGCTGAAGTCGCGCACAAAGTACAGCAGGTCGCCGGTCAGCTGCTTGGCCTCCCTGCTCTTCCTCCACTGCACCTCGCACCGCACCAGGGGGGCAGCCTTGCTGTTGCCCGCATCCCGCGCCAGCCACACAACGCTGTGGGAGAAGGGGCCGCCAGCTGTGTTGTCCATGCCAATGGCCCACACGTGGTGCAGCCCGCCCAGGGGCACCACCTGGCCTGCAGGGGGGGGGCAGGCGCAGGTGAGAGGGAAGGAAGGCGCACGGGGCGGGGCGCCTGCAGGCAGGCAGGCAGGGGGGCAGGGGGGCAGGCNCCGTCTGCTGTCACCGGCAGGAGGTCGCACATGTCGCGCAGCAGCTGCACCGACTCCACAAACGCCGCCACGTCGGGCGGGCGCTCGGCGGCGGGAATGGCGGCGGCGCGTGCCAGGCGGCGCTGCAGGAACTTGGCACCCGGCAGCTCCTCTGGCGCCGCCATGCTGCAAAGCGGGAGAGGACAGGTTGGGATGCATTCAACGTCAATTGATTGCCAGAGACCGCACTTGCAGGTGCACCCACGAGCAGCGGAAAGGGGCCGCCGCCGGCAGGCGCAAGGGCGGGTGGCCACCCTCCCGCCCTCGGGCTGCAAACAGCAAGCCTCCTGCAGCCATCCCATGCCCTCTCGCCAGGCAAGCAGGCTTAATACGCACCCCGCCGCCGTGCACTCCTCACCCTGCTCTGCGCTCGGAACGGAGGCGGGAACCTTGGCGGGGAAGGTCGGCTTTTGGCAAGCTCAGTCCCGGGCGAAGAGCAGGAGGCAGGTGGTTCGAACGGTGCGCGGGGGAACCATGCCGGGCGACGTCCGGGACTTGAAGTCATTGGCCCCGCTATGCATGCTGCCGCCGCTGCCGCACTTCCAAACAAATGCCCCAGCGCAAGCTGTGCACGGTGGTGACGACGGCCGTTACATGTGCATTGTGGCATTACATCGGCAGTGCAGGATAGGCATGTGCATAGCAGCAGGGGCGTGGCGCTGGAGGTCCACCGACCTTGCAGTCCGTGGACCGCCCGCCCTGTTTCAAGCCCAGGTCCCCGGGAACGCCTGACTGCGCACAGAATCTTTCATAAAGCAGTGTCAGATGAGCAGGCATCATTTCTGGGTGGCAGCCACAGCGGCTGCGGTTGTGTGCCCAACTGGCTGCCCAGCTGACGTGGCAGGGGTCAGCCCACCGTGCCTGCGCAGCTCTCTCGCACGTCATCTCGAGTGCCACCGCCTTCTCAGGGGCTAGGGCCTGCAGACAGACACAAGGAGGGAGGGAGGCCTGCAGGGTTTGTGCATTGACATAGTGAGCAACATGACCAGCGGGCCAGGGAGCGAGCAGCCCCTCGTCTGCACGCTTCAGAGTGCTGCCAGTGTCCATGCGAGATCCTTCGCGTATGGAAGGGGATCATCATGGAGTCTCTAGCACTGCTTGGAACCCACAGGTCTGCCTGCCATCCACCCCACCCATCAATAGTGTCCCACCCATCAATAGTGTCCCACCCATCAGTACTGCTGCCCCGCCAGGCCACACATCGCCTTCACCTCGCTGGGGTGCCTCGCTTGATCTCAATCAGTTACAAAAAGGCCATACCAGGAGATGCAGGGGTCCCACTTGTGTTACCATTCTCGATCAGCACGTATGCTTGTCAATCCGCTTGCAGGAGAGGATGGGCAGCGCAGGGCTAGGTAAGTGCGGCAGTGACAGCCTGCGCAGGGCTAGGGCAGTCTGCCCTGCCTTCGGTCACAGCGGGCAGACTGAGGCAGAACACGGGAAACAACAGCCAATGTAATAGCGCACACAACTGTTTTGGCCTCCGAGGCGCAGAGGCAAGGCGTGCAGGCGTGCAAGGAGCGGCGGGAGCGGCGCCAGGTGGCGTCGCAGAATGCAACCTGGCTTGCCGCCCCTCCGCGCTGTCGGCATACCCGTGGAGTGTAGACAGTAGGTCGAGATCTCTCCGCTGCCCTCTTCGGCGACACTTGAACCCCGCGAGCCTGCGTTCGGCCCTGACGCGGCGCTTTGAGGTGGGCCCCTTCTGCCGCGATCACAGCAATGTGCGGAAGCCCCGCCGCTGCGCTGCATGGCCCAGGCTTGCGTCTGCCCCGCCCAACTCGAGGCCCGCCGCCCGCAATGCGCCGCGCACGAACCTGCACCTCACAAGTTGCACACTCCTTGTGGGTGCAGGAGGTTACACTCTATTCCGCACACTAATAACATCTGCGCATCTATGGCAGCATCCAGCCGCAACATTCCCGCTCTAGTGGCTCGCCTGGGCCAGGGCAGGAGCGAGGCTCAGGTGGAGGTTGCAGCGGGGGTGCTGCGCCTGCTCGCAGCGGACGGCCCGGAGCTGAGAGCAGCCGTAGCGGCAGCTGACGGCATTTCAGCCCTGGTCAGGTGCCTGCGGCAGGGCAGCAGCTGTGAGCTGTTGGATGCAGCAGGAGCAGCACTGTGCCTTCTTGCACATGAGAGCGCTGCTGACCGGGCCGCCATTGCAGCGGCAGGGGCCATTCCTATGCTGGTGGGGCACCTGCGCAGCAATGAGGAGGCGGGGCAGATTGTGGCAGCGTCGCTGCTGCGGTACCTGACTCCTTGGAAATCGATGGCCCGCCCTGAAGTCGAGATTGCTTCAACCGCTGCAGCGGCAGGCGCAATCCCTGCCCTGCTGCGGTGCCTGCAGCACAGCGACAGCGACGACGTGCTGGTGCATGCCTCAGCGGCGCTCGTCAACGTTTGCGTGCCACGTGCAACGTGTGAACTGCACGGTTGGGATGCGCTGGTGGCAGCAGGCGGCATTCCCGTGCTGCTGCAGTGCCTGCGCGGCCGCAGCAGTACGGAGGTGCAGGAACAGGTGCTCGGGGCTCTGTTCGCGCTAGTCTACGCCAACGGGTGCGGGGCAGCACTGACTGCTGCTGGTGCGTCAGCCGCTGTGAACACGCTCTGGCTGACTAGCAGCAATGACCGGGCGCGGGATGCGGCAGCTGCGGTGTTTAGGGGGCTTCAGCATGTGCATGAGCCTGCCACGGGCCACGTGGGCAGGCAGCTGGGGGCTGCCCCGGCAGCGGAGGTGGCAGCAGCAGCAGCACATGGGCAGGCAGCAGAGGAGACTACCGAGGGGCCAGCAGCAGCAGCAGAAGAGGAGGCAGCACAGGAGGCACCGACTGCAGCCTCAGAAGAGGAGGCAGCAGTAGCAGCAGAGGCCGTAACAGCTGCAGCAGCAGCACACGAGGCAGCAGCAGCCACAGCACGTGAGGAGGCAGCAGCAGCAGCAGCAGAGGAGGAGGCAGCAGCAGCAGCAGCAGAGGAGGAGGCAGCAGCCGCAGAGACAGCAACAGCAGCAGCAGCAACACAGGAGGCAGCAGGGCAGGCAAAGGGTGCAGCGGTGGAGCCTGCCCCCCCCGCCCCTCCCGCTGCCCCTCCCAGGGTGTGCGCGGCCGAGTCGTGCACCAACACACGGGGCCTGCGCCGCTGCGGCGGGCGAGCGGGCCCTGCAACACTGGGGATGAAGCAAACCCGTGCCTGTCGGATGGCTCCGTGTAGTGGTGTGGCCCCTTCTTTGCCGGGGGCAGGCAATGTGATGCAAAAGGCTTGCACAGACGAGAATCCTGCATTGTGCTGCCATGTTTGGTGCCCACCTGAACAGATCTTGCCCTCTTGCAGGTGCCGGCTGGCACGGTACTGCAGCGAGGCGTGCCGGGATGCGCACTGGCGGGCTCACAAGGCTGAGTGCCGCCGCGTGCAGGCAGCTGCTGTCGCTGCTGCCGCCGCCGCCTCCGAGGCAGAGTCTTCTTAAACGTAACACGCGGGAGGTTCCCCTCTGCTCGGCCATGCAGAGGGGCAGCACATGGTGCATCTATCTGTTCGTTCTTCGCTTGGCCTTCGTCTTTCGCTCTTGTTTCCCTGTCCACCTTGAGCACGCCACTGTGGGAGCGGCACGGCTCCGCCCCACCCCCTTTCAAAGTTCATGAGTAGAAATGCTGTAAGTCTGTAGGTCTTGGTTAGATTATGCATGCACTGTGCCCAACATTCTGTGTATAAAGAAGCTGTGAACACCAGAGTGCAGCAGGCAAGGTGCCGGCGGTCAAGTCACCGTGCAGCCAGGAGGAGTGCAGACCGCAGTGAAGGAAGACCAGTGCTTGCAGACCTTTCCATTTCACTTACCTGCACAACACTGCATCACGCCCAGTGGACTCGTGTTTTGTTTCACTTTACAGTGGTTTGCCTGCCCCACACTGCACCCCAGTCTCTGCTTCCAGTGGCCTGCTGTTGCTTGGTGCCATTTAAGGGGAACCCGTTGGCTAGCCAGGGACCGACCAACAGGCGGAGCCAGGCGCATAGTACCGGGGTGTGGTGCGGCCGGCCGGCTCCCAGTACTGCTACCATGGTACCAGGCCAGTCACAAGGTGCAATTTGCGGACAGCGTGCTTGCACTGGATGTAACTTGTGCCAGTTGCGGTGGCGCGGCATTGCCGCGCGGGGCGGGAGCGTGCGGCAGTGGACCAACGTGAAGCGTCTGCCGACGCTCCCGGCATCACTTGCTTGCAAACCTCAGCTTGCTTTTACCCAGATCCCGGTGGCACACCTCTCGAACTCCTATCCCACCCCTTATCGGTTCGCTCCCTCCATCCGCGGCGGGGCTAGCCGCAGCGCTGTCTAACTACTGCCGCCGCTCCCGCCCCAGCGCGCACAGCAGGCGGGCCGAAACCCCCTTTCCCACGAGTCTTGACTGCCCTCGCTACGATCCAATCGATATGCCTGCTGAGGACGACAGTGCAGTAGCTGCGCCCGCCCCGGGCGGCCCGACCATCACGGACTTGCCCGAAGACTGCTGGTCCGCTGTTTGGACCCGCTTACTCAGTGCGAGAGGTAGGCGGAAATGGCGGGCGGTGTGTGCTTGCGATCCGGGGTGCGTGCGAGCTGGGAAGTGTTGCCGCCGCCACTGTCGCAGAGGCCACACCTGTGCCGGCAGCCACGTGCCACGCTCCGCGTCACGGCTGATTCATTTTATCTGCCCCGTCTCCTGGAATGTCAGGTTTGGAAATTCCACCAGTGTTTCACAGGTCAGCAAGCAGTTCAGGCAAGCCTGCATGGCGCCCTCGCTGGTGCACAAAATCGAGGCCTCGTACGCACGCAGCGACAGGGACTTCAGCTATGTGCAGTCGCTGCAGCGCTGGCTGGCGGCTTGCGGTGCACACGTGTGCAGCCTTGACCTGGCCTTCTACTATTCAGACGAACCCTTCGGGGAGCTGGATACAGCCATAGTGGGCTGCCTGGAAACCTGCGGCCTTTCGGGCGCTCTGGAGCACCTCAAGATGCATGTCTCAAGCGACGGCCCGCTGCTCAGCATGTCATGGCTGCCGCAGCTCACGGCGCTGCAGCATGTGGACTTGCAATTCTACGCCCGGCTGCAGCTACCGCAGGGCATGAGCCAGCTTGCAGCGCTGACCAGCGCCAGCTTCAAGGGCCAGCCAATGGAGTTTGGGATGGATGTCAGCATGCCTCCCAACCTCACGCGGCTTTGCCTCATTAATGAACATGATGAGCACTGCACTCAAGAGCACAGCAAGTGGGTGCCGCACCAGGTGAGCAGAGCAACAAAGTTTGGGAGTGCACACTTGCGCCTCTACTCGCGTTTGAGTTGCCTCTGTCCAGGAGACTGTCTCGCACTTGTTTGCGGAATTTCAGATTGACCCCCGCCGGGCCCGCCCCCTCAAGGGCCCAGCACCCAAAGCTGCCACGCATGCCCTCTGAAAGTCTTGCTTTGGCGCGATCCCTGCTCATCCCTGCCCGCAGCTCTCCACCCTCAGCTCGCTGAATTGCCTTGAGCTCGACGACTTCATTGATGTGGAGCCAGGCAGCCTGAGCGTCCTAGCCAGCCTGCCAGCCCTGCGCCACCTGTGGCTACACAACGTGTTCCCCCTGCCACCCAGCCTGGCGGCGCTCACTCAGCTGGACCGCCTGATCCTGTACTTTTACGAAGAGGACTTGGAAACGTCCGCTCTCGAGCCAGCCCTGCCCAACCTGCGCAGCCTGACAGCCCTGTGCCTGACCAGCGATCCCGCTTATCCCGTTGCGGCGCTGCTGCACTTTCCGCCTGCCATCGCCCAGCTGCCGCGCCTGCAGCGGCTCCTCATCAGCGGTGAAACGGGTGCTGAAACTGACCCTACCCTGCCACCCGGCCCCTGGATCCACTCCATCCTTTGGCTAAGCCTGCCCTGGCCCTTCCTTGAGGCCGGGGCAGAGGTGCTGCGGGCAGCCCCGCAGCTGGAGTACCTGTTCTCGGAGGGCACGCCACACATCATCAGGAGCACAGGCGAGCTTGAGGCACCAGTGTCGAGCTGGCAGCGCTTCTGGGATGTTGTGGCCACCCACAGAAAGCTGCGCTGCCTAGCCTACTCATGTGGCTATGGCTACAGCAGGACGCGATCCGAAGCTGAGAGTAAACGCGAAGCAGCGGAACTGGCTGATGCTTTGCGGATGGTGCGCCACCGCCGCCCCAACCTGCAGCTGCGACGCCTGGATGCGCCAACGATTTGCAATATGCCTTCCGTCAAGAAGTCGTTCGCAGCGCAGACGTTTCTTCAAGCTTGAATGAACCGTTTGAAAAGCTTTCGCTGTCATCTTGATTCTTTCATGTGTTGCACAGCCATGCCCCACAACTTCCAATGCCTCCCGTTGTTTCACTTCCACTGGCCCCGTTTTTCTGACCCCTGCTTTGTCCCACCCTGTCCCACCCAGTAATCTGTGCACTGTCGACCAACCCGCATATCAGGCCCATTTGGGCCGTGACAGGGGGAGTAATGCACAAACCGCGCTCCCTCGCGTGCCCACCACCGCCTTGTGCTAGTGGTTAGCAAGGTGTCATGCTGCCCATGTAATAAAATGCTCTCAATTCTGTCTAGCATGTGCATGGAATTTCCCAACTCGCACATGTGAATTAGAGGATGGCCGCAAAGCGCCAGTATACCTCACTGGTGTGGCGGTGGATCATCTTGCCCCCGCACCGCTCGGTGCCGCTCCTAGGGCGTGCAAGGCTGAGGGCTGCACCTACACCCAGCACCTACGCGCTACTACAGCGCTTGGTGCTGTGCCACGGGGCGGAGATGCTGGCAACTGGGCAGGAGCTGGCTGTGCGCGATGTCGAGATTGCCAAACCGACGGGTGACAACACGGCCCTTACAAGGAAACCCTTACAAAGGAAATTGACGCGTGAGTGGGTGCATCTCAGGTGGCTGCTGCCAGCAGGTCGGTTTCGGTGCCTCAACCCTTGCTACTTGCACAATTGCTGCCCTGCAACCACCATGACTGTCTTGGCTGCAACCAAATATGTGATTACTGCCTACGCACCCCCTGCAGGCTGAATTCCTAGACGGTAGCGTGCGGGCCGATGCGGGCCCTATGCCTCAACACCAGCCCCGCCCTCGCCAAGGAAGGGATGCAGCGGTGGTGGGCTACACGGTTGCATGGGCCACTGGCAGTGATCGGTGGCACTGGCAGTTAGCTGCACCTCGAGGTGCATCTGCTGCCTCCCACACCTCCTGTTCAATGCTGCTCGGCCACTGTCCCCTGCTCACCTTCGCCCCTTGCTTGCCTGCTTGGCTTCCCACTGTGCGCAGGCGGGACGAGGTGGGCAAGGAGTAGCCAGCAGATGAGAGCCTGCCGCATCACTGCCCGCAGGTTTGTGAGCTGTCTGGTTCTCACCGCGTGCGAGGCCGTGCTGTCCGCGCTGCTGGCGCTCCTGCACTGCACATCTCTGCCAGCATGATGCTGCAGCTCACAAACTGCCGGCACTCAAGGTGCGGGTGCGGTGCAGTGGAGTGGCCCGCAGGGTGAAGCTGGTGCGTGGGTTGTGGAGAGATGCCCGGAAGCGTGCTGACATAATTCGCCCCACTGCCTGCGGTGCGGCTGTGTCCCTACGGGTGTCTGCACCCACGACCACTGTGCCCCTGGATCACCTCGAGGCTGGCGCGTGTGGCGATCGCCAAGGCTGCCGGTCTGGCAGAGGTCCCGTTTTTAAAGCACAGGCCCTGGGATGCCGACGCTGGTGTGCCACGCCTTGCGTGCACACTGTGCAGTGGCACTGTATCCACGCCTTGCATGCACACTGTATCCACGCTTTCTGACCAGGTGAAGAGTGTGTGATGCAAGGCAGGGCTTTGTGTTGGGATCCTGAATGTGTGCACCGCTGTTGCATTCTGTGCGGCATCGCTGTGTGGGCGGGTGGGGGGCA
>JTEE01000074.1:74687-85126 GCA_002896455.3 Chlorella sp. ArM0029B | reverse complement strand
ACGGCGCCGGCATCCTTGTGGCCATCCCCCACCTCTTCCTGTCCCAGGTGGCGCAGAGGGACTGCGGCATTGAGCTGCCGCCGCTGGTGAGGGGGCGGGGCGGGGCGGGGCGGGGCTGTTCTGCACGTTAGGTTATTGTGCAGCGAGGCTGTTGTGCAGGCTATTGTACAGGCTATTGTACAGGCTATTGTACAGGCTATTGTACAGGCTGTTGTGCAGTGAGGCTGAGGGCCGGGCGGCATGGAGGGAGGGGTGGGTGTGGAGGACGGGGCGCCCATGTTGTGGGCTAGTGTGTATGAGAGGGCAGCGGGGGACTGCGGCATCGAGCTGCCGCCGCAGGTGGGGGGGAAACGGGATGAGTGCTCGGCGGGTGGGTGTGCAGGGAGGTCAGGGACGGTGCGGCATGAGCAGACGCCGCAAGCGGGCCGGCGGGGGCGGAGGACGGGGTGGGTGTGTCGGCCCCTCCCCCCCTCGCTTTTGTGTCGTTGGCGCTCCTATGCATGTTAATATATATAGACTGCCCCCTGCCGCCTCCCCCGCCTTCTCCCCCAATCCGCCCGTGTTCTTGTCTTTGATGCCCCTACATATGTCAACACACTGCCCCTGCCGCCCCCCCCGCCTTCTCCTCCTAATCCACAGGGCGACTACGCCGTGGGCCAGGTGTTCCTGCCACGCGAGCCGGCGCAGTACGAGGCTGCCAAGGCTGCGGTACACAACGTGGCCGCCAACCAGGGGCACCAGGTGCTGGGCTGGCGCCGGGTGCCCACAGACAACAGGTGGGGGTGAGGGGCAGGAGGGCGGATGGGGGGTGTGGCTGCGAGGGGGGTGTTGCAATAGGCAGGATGTGTGGGCAAGGCTGCGCTGAGTGCGGGCTGTGCGGCGTGAGCCCCGCCCTGCCTCTGCTTCCTGCCCTTTGCCCCTCCGTTGCCCCCTCGCCTTCCTTTCTATCGTCTTCTCTTTACATCTTCTCCTAGTCCTTAGTCTCACCCCGGACCAGCTTCTTGCCGGCCCTTCCCCACCCAAACATACACCCACCCCTGCCCCCCTTACCTGGTTCCCCCTCCCCTGCCGCAGCACCCTGGGCAGTTTGTCACATTGTCACCTCTCCTCTTCCTGCCCCTCTTACCTGGTTCCCCCTCCCTGCCGCAGCACCCTGGGCGACAGCGCCGTGGCCACCGAGCCCATTGTGGAACAGTTCTTTGTGCTGCGCAACACGACGGAGGACATGCAGAAGCTGCCGCTGGAGAGACAGGTGGGGGCGCTGTGCGGGGGCGTGTGGGTGATGGTAGTGGTGGGCGGGGCAGGTGCCGCACCGGGAACCGTCGCCTCTGATGAGACGCACACGGTGTGACAGGGAGGAAGGAAGGAAGGAAGGAGGGGGGGGGCGCGGGACGTGCTTTTCCAGAACTGTGAAACTGCGTTCGCGAGAGGTGGAAGCAAGTCGAGCTGCGCGGGAGCCCTGCCCGCAGCAAAGCACACGCTCACCCGAAGCCCCACATGCTGAGCCTGCCCTGCCCTGCCCCCATTTCCCACCCACCCTGACGTGTCCGTGCCGCGCAACAAGCCACTCACTTTGAACACACTTTGGTTTCCCTGTTGCCTGCCCCTCCCGCAGGCCTGCGTGCTGCGCAAGCTGCTTTTAGTAGTGCCCCCTAAACAATACACCAATGAATCCATTGCCCCCCTCGCAGGCCTAGGTGCTGCGCAAGCTGATTGAGCACAAGCTGCTTCATCATCATAAACGTCCTGTGCATGAATCATGCTTAGACTCATCCAAGTCATGCACCTTTCTCCCTGCCGCTTCAGACTGTGCACGCGCCTGTCTTCCTGCTGCTTCAGACTGCCTGCAGGCCTACGTGCTGCGCAAGCTGCTTTAGTTTTGCCCCTTGAACAGTACACCAGTAAAAAAAAATAAAAATGCTTCCCCCCGCAGGCCTACGTGCTGCAAAAGCTGCTTTTAGTAGTGCCCCTTGAACAACACACCAATGAATCAATTGCCCCCCCCCCCCCCCCCCCCCCCCCCCCGCAGGCCTATGTGCTGCGTAAGCTGATTGAGCACAAGCTGCGCACCAGCGGCATCCACGACGAGGACTGCTACATCTGCTCGCTCTCCTCCCGCACCATCGTGTACAAGGGGCAGCTGACGCCGGCGCAGGTGGGCGGGGCGGGGCGGCGGGGGCAAGGGCAGGCAGTAGAGGGAGGGAAGTCAGGGTAGCTACATCTTCTCGCTGTTGTCGTGCACGGTTGTGCAGAAGGGGCGGGTGACGCCGGCGCAGGTGGCAGCAGAGGGAGGGAAGTCAGGGTAGCTACATCTTCTCGCTGTTGTCGTGCACGGTTGTGTACAAGGGGCGGCTGACGCCGGCGCAGGTGGCAGCAGAGGGAGGGAAGTCAGGGTAGCTACACCTGCTCACTGTTGTCGTGCACAGTTGTGCAGAAGGGGCGGGTGACGCCCGCGCAGGTGGGCGGGGCTGGGTGGGGGAGGGGCGGGCGGCGGGGGGACGTGTTGGGCAGCGGAGGAGTGGTGGTCAGGACAGAATAGTTGCACAAGTGGCAGAGGGGAAGGTGGCCTCAGGTGTTAGGCCTGCAACGGTGGGGAAGTGACGAGGAGAGGTGAGTGACGGGATGATTCGGAGATGGTCGGCAAGTCCTGGGCACCGTACCGCCCTGCACGCCGCCAGTGCTGCTCCCCAGCCCCACAGAAGCGCCCTCACGTATTGAGTGTCTCTGCATCCACCCTCTCTATTGGCTGCCCAGCCCTTGGGTCAACCGGTGCACTGCTGCCCCTGTACTGCCCACCATCGTGCATCTGTACTGCCATGCAGGCCCCAACTATTGCCAGGCTGACATCCGCCCTCTTTAAGAGTGTAGTACCCTCGACTGCCCAACCTGGCCGCTGTATTGCACCCGCCTGTACTGCCCACCATCGGGCATCTGCACCGCTCCGCAGGTGCCCGAGTACTTGCTGTACCTGTCCTCCACTTGTACCCTCGACTGCCCACCCTTTGCTCAACCGCGGTACTGCCCCCCTTGTACCGCTCCGCAGGTGCCCGAGTACTTGCTGTACCTGTCATACCCTCGACTGCCCACCCTTTGCTCAACCACTGTACTGCCCCCGCTGTACCGCCCCCGTAGGTGCCCAAGTACTGGCTGTACCTGTCATACCCTCGACTGCCCGACTGCTGCTCAACCGCTGTACTGCACCCGCCTGTACTGCCCCTCGTGAACTGTACCGCCCCCGCAGGTTCCCGAGTACTTTTTGGACCTGCAGGACCCCTCCTTCTCCTCCTACATGGCCCTCGTCCACTCACGCTTCTCAACAAACACATTCCCGTCCTGGCACCGCGCACAGCCCATGCGCATGGTGGGGCACAACGGTGCGGGGGGAGAAGGGCGGGGGGCTGGGGGCGAGGGGGCGGGTCGGGCCTAGTCTAGTCTGGCCGTTTCTAGAGGGAGGGTCTGTGGGTGGGGGGAGGGTTTGCCTTGTCGTGGTGCATGCCTCGTCAGCCTTTCAGGATTTGGTGCGTCCTGAAGTTGAGTCCTCTTTCAGGGGATGTGAATAGCTGTAACGACTGGATTAGGCAGGGGGAGGGTTTGGGAGGGAGGGGCCGGCGGGAGAGAGCGGGGTACTCGGAGGAGGAGGGGAGCAGGGTGGGGAGCGGGAGGGGGAAGAATGAGAGAGCCGGGTGCTCTGGGAGGGGGAGGGGAGCGGATGCCGGCAGGGGAAGTCGCGTCGAAGCGTGGCAAGACCTGTCGAAGCGTGGAAGAGGCGGGGTGGAGGGCGGTTTGAAGAATGCTCCAGGTGAAGAAGAAAAAGATTACAGCCCGAGGGCGTGGGGTTGAGGAAACCAACAGGAAATTAAGCTTAAGGCACCAGTCAGCTACCATAATGCTCCAGGTGTCAACATGGAGGCAGGCACCAGGCTCTTTTCCACCCCTGCACCCCACGCCCTAATGCCTTGCTTTGCCGCCTCCCGCTCCCGCCCCTCCCCTTGCGCACACAACATCACGACTTGTAGGCGAGATCGACACGCTGCGCGGCGCTCCGTCCTTGCCTCCTGCCCCCTTCCACGCCCTGCTCTGCCCCCTCCCTCTCACCCACCCCCGCCACACCACAACCTCGCCCCCTGCAGGCGAGATCAACACGCTGCGAGGCAACGTGAACTGGATGAAGTCTCGCCAGGGTGTGATGAAGTGCGACCACCTGGGCATGTCCACCGAGCGCACGCTGCAAAAGGTGGGGACAGGGGACGGGTCTAAAGGCTGGGAAGAGGGATGGGGTGTACAACGGTGGGATGGAATGGGAAGGCTGGGGAAAGCGAAGTGGGTTGCAGGGGCAGCAGCAGGTGGCAGGCGGGAGCATATTGGGGATGTCCACCGAGCGCACGCTGCAAAAGGTGGGGACAGGGTGGGGTGGGAGGGTGGGTGGCACGCTGCAAAAGGTGGGGACAGGGTGGGGCAGGGAAGGGTGGGTGGCACGCTGCAAACGGTGGGGACAGGGTGGGGTGGGGGAGGGTGGGTCTTCAGATTTGGAAGGCTGGCAGCAACTGGGTGGGGCGAGGGTGGTTGGCACGGGCAGCAGCAGGTGCGGCTGACGGGGGACGACAGGGGCAGGGGCAGGTGCTAGCAGGGGGACGACATGGGCAGCAGCAGCTGCTAGCAGGGGGACGGGGCGGGTGAGAGGTGGGAGGAGAAGAGGGAGGTGCCGTGCCTCGTGGCAGGCGTCGAGACGTTCAGGGTCGGGGTGTGTGGGCCGGGGGCGCACCCCACGTTGTCCGGCGGCGGCCCGCAGTGCGCACCTGCTCAAGCCGCGTTCCCCACAAGCGCAGTCACCGCCGCCTTCACATGCACGCCACCACATCCCCATGCCCCCTCCCCCTGTGCACCCCCCCCTCCTCCGTTTTGTGTGTGCACCTGCTGCCCATCGTGCCACCCAATCAGTCTATGTCTCTCACCACACTCCCGCCCGTCTTTGCCTTCCCCCCACTCCTCCCTACCCCCCGCTCACCTGTGCAGCTGCTGCTTATTGTGCCCCCAACCAGCCCAATTCTCACCACACTCCCGCCCCTTCCTTTGCCACCGCGCCTCCCCCCGCCCGCCCCTGCAGCTGCTGCCCATTGTGCCCCCCAACCAGTCGGACTCTGGCTCCTTTGACGGGGTGCTGGAGCTGCTGGTTCGCACGGGGCGAGACATTGCGCAGGTGAGGCGGGGGAGGGGGAGTGACACACATGACACACAAATAAAGGGCTCAATTTTACAGAATGGGGACGATGTAATGGATGGGTGGGACGGTGCAGGGGAGGGGAGGACAGGAGGGGTGCTGACGGCATGGGCGCACACCAGAGGCGGCCAGGGAAGGGCGAGGCAGGGCAGGGCACTGCGGGGTGCCCGCTGAGCTCAGCTGGCCAAGCGCTGAGCACACCTTTTGGCAGCTGAGCACACCTCAGGTCTGGCCCCTGCCAAAGTCTTTGCTAGGAGCGCACGGCCATGCCGTGCTGACGGCCATGATGTGCTGTGTAGACGACCATGCTGTGCTGATGACCACGCTGTGCCATGCTGTGCCCTGCTGTGCCGCTGCAGTCTGTGATGCTCATGATTCCCGAGGCCTGGCAGAATGACAAGCTGATGACGCAGGTGGGCGGGCTGGGGAAGCTGGGGCAGATTTAGGGGGGTGGGTAAGTGGGGCGGCGTTGCAGTTCCTTGCAAAGCATCTGCACAAGGTGGGGCCGATGAACAGAACGGGGCCGAGAAGGGTTCCCTGGCCTGCTTTTTCCGAGCAGACGGTTTGTGACCTCCACCCGAGCTCTCAGCTGGCTGCCCTGCTGAGGCAGTCTGGAGCCGCCAAGGGGGCTAGCAGCTGTGCTCTGCTGGCCTGCTGCCAAGCTGTTCACTCTGTCACCCCTCTTGTCACCACCGTTTGTGGATTGCAGGAGAAGAAGGATTTCTACAAGTTCCACTCGGCCATCATGGAGCCATGGGACGGCCCCGCCCTGGTGGCATTCACAGACGGGCGATACATCGGCGCCACCCTGGACCGAAACGGCCTGCGCCCCGGCAGGTGGGCGGGCAGACAAACTCCCTGTTTTGGAGGCGGGCGGGGGTGCGGATGGGGTTGCGGGCGGGGGGGCGGGGGCTAGTGCTGGACGATTCTGCCGACGGGTTTGGAGCCAGCTGGTGGGTGCGAAACTCCTTATTCACAGAGGGTCAGGGATGCAGGTGGGGATGCGCACATACGGGGATGGCGCCACGCTGGACCGAAACGGGCTGCGCCCCGGCAGGTGGGCGGGCAGACACACTTCCTGTTCACTTAGGGCGACACACCTCTCGTTTCGTGTTTTGCGGGCGGGGGTGCGGGTGGGGGTGCGGGGCTTGTGCTGGACGGTTCTGCCTTGGCTGGTTTGGAGCCAGCAGGTGGGCGCGAAACATTCCTTGTTTTGTGAAACTCCTTTTCAACAGGGGAACTGTGCACAGAGGGATGCAGGTGGGGGTGCGCACACACGGGATGACTGGCAGGGTGGGCGGCGCCAAGAGGGGAGCGGGTGTGGGCTGAGAGCAGCCTCAACCTGGGTTGTGTTGCCATCTCTCTGGCAGGCGGGCCGCCAAACTTCTGTTTTAGAGGACTTTGGGACGCATGCGTACGCGGGTGGTCGGTACCAGAGCGGGCAGGCGGGGCCAACAAGAGGGTAGCGTGTTCGAGCCGGGCAGGAGCGCCCGCCCCGCACCTCGGTGTGGGGGCTTCTTGCCAGGCTGGGCACACTTTCCGTGCATGCTCTCGAAGCCAGTGATCGCCCTTGTCCTCACGGTACCGCCATGGTACCGCCTCTTTCCTTGGCCCGCACGCTGCAGGTACTACGTAACCAAGACGGGTCGCGTGATTATGGGGTCTGAGGTGGGCGTGGTGGACATACCCCCACAGGTACGTCAGGCAGGCTGGCTCACACCCACACACCTGCGCTCGCTTGCCGTGAGCACTTCTCTCTAAATGTCAAGTATTGACTTTCGTTTTTGCTTATAAACAAGGACTCTAGTTACGTAATAAATTTCATCAAGCACCCGCGCTCGCTTCTAGCCTGCTGCCTGGCCCCGCACGTGTGTGTGTGTGTGTGTGTTGCATAGCAGGGCCGGCGGATGCATAGGCTTGGGAAATGTCCCGCCCTCCAGTGCAGCCCATCCCGCCACAACCGCCGGCCGCCTGTGGCCTAATTGGTTGGATTGTTTCTGTGCAGGACATTGAGCGCAAGGGGCGCCTGATGCCGGGCAACATCCTGCTGGTCGACTTTGACGCACACGAGCTGGTGGACGACGAGGCGGTGAGTGAGCGTGCTGTGCGGTGTTGCATTGTTGTTCGGTTGTTATGGTGTAGCATTGCTGTTGTTGTTCCGGTAGACGCACATGAGCTGGTGGACGACGAGGCGGTGGGTGAACGTGCCGTGCGGTGTCGCATTGTTAGTTTGTTGTGGTGTTGCATTGTTGAGGGTGCTGTGCATTGCAGCATTGTTGTTGTTTCTGGTTGACGCGCACAAGATGACGAGGGTGTGGGTGAGGAAGCGGGTGTCGCATTGATGTGCAGTGGAGCATTGTTGGATTGGGTGATGCGCATGCACTGGTGGATGACGAGGCGGGTGGTGGGCTGTAGCATTGTTTTCAAGGCTTTCAAGGCTGTGCAGCAGAACTACCGGCAAGGAGAATGAATCCATCCATGGATGAAATGGGGGACATCCTTCTATGCTTCGCTCCGAGCGTGCGCCCCCTTCCCCGCCCCTACACCACCCTTTGAGCTGCAACCCTGCGCCTGCCCCCCGCCGGAGTGTCTGCCCATCCCGGCTGCCCACGCACTGCGCCTGCCTGTACCGCCTGCCCCTGTACCGCAGATGAAGAAGCGGTACAGCGGCGCCAAGCCGTATGGCGAGTGGCTGTCTCAGGAGCTGGTCACTTTGGACCAAATCATGCGCAGCGTGCCCGACAAGGGTAGGTGCTTTTCTGTTGTGTTTGGAAACTTGTCTGGATAGTGAAGCCTAAACTGCTGCGTCAAGTTGAATCGAAGCTGACCTTTTTTCACTTCTGTGTGTCGGATTCCCCGTGTGAAATGATGAGTGCAATTTGCCGTGTCTGGTTGGGTTGAACGCGCACGTTGGGGAGCTGGCAGGGCCCCCAATGGTGAAAACGGAGGGCTGGGGGCAGCTCCCTGCACTCGGTCAAACTCTGAGCTCACGGCTGGGACAACCTGCCTGCGCAGGGGGCGCCTGCCTCTTGTGCTGCCTCCTGTGCTGCCACCCCCTCGCTTCCCCCGCCCATCCGTGCCCCTCTTCCCTCACTCCCCGCCCCGCCCCGCCCTTCCCCTTCTCCCAAACTGCTCCTCTGCCAAATCCTGCAGCGCTGGTGCCGCCGCCCATCCGTGATGCGCTGCCGGCCCCCGAGGCCGGCACCAACGGTAACGGCAATGGCAACGGCAGCGGCAACGGCAACGGGGCGGGTGTGTCCCTGGACGCCCGGGGTGTGTCCCGCCTCATGAAGCCCCTCAAGGCCTTTGGATACACGGTGAGGGGCGGGGGGGCAGGGGCGATCTTCGTTTTGCTGCGCCGCTGTGAATGAATGAATGAATGAATGAATGAATGAATGAATGAATGAATGAATGAATGAATGAATGAATGAATGAATGAATGAATGAATGAATGNAATGAATGAATGAATGAATGAATGAATGAATGAATGAATGAATGAATGAATGAATGAATGAATGAATGAATGAATGAATGAATGAATGAATGGGCAGGGGCGATGCGCTAGGGTTGGGGTGGGGCGCTGCGTGGGGGGTGGGTGAAGTTGGGGTGAGGCGGGTTGCCAACACACTGCTTTGTACGCTTTGTATGATGGACCAAAATGCAAGGCCAACCCCAACTGCCTATGACGCTACCGCCATGCACATTCCTGGTGTGTACTCAACACGGCTCCCCTGCTCCCCGCCTCCTCACTCCTCTGCCCTCTCCTCTCTGCCTGCACCCTCACGCTTCACCCTCACGGTCTTCCCAACTCCACCCGCTCTGCCGTCCTCTTCATTCTCTTTTCACATTCCTTTACAATCCGCCCCGCCCCCCCCCCACACACACAGGTTGAGACTTTGGAGGTGATGCTGGCCCCCATGGCCAAGGCGGGGGCTGACCCGCTGGGGTCCATGGGCAACGATGCACCGCTGGCGCACATGAGGTGGGGAGGGAGGCAGGGGCCGGTGTGTGTGTGCCTGCACCCTCCCGTTTTATTTGGCCCGTCCCTGCGCTGCTGCCCTTGCTCGCGCCTATCCTTTCTGACTTTCACCTCCATCTCACAACCCCTCCCCCCTTGTTGTTGCAGCCAGCGCCCCAAGCTGATGTACGAATACTTCAAGCAGCTCTTTGCACAGGTGTGTGTCTGCTTTGCCCCCCCTGCTGTGCCTGCTGTGCCTGCTTTGACGTCGCAGCAGAGCGGCCAATTTCGCCCGGCTCGTCTCCGCCATCCCCGGTGGCACAGCTGGTCCACCTGCTTTGACGTGTATGTATTGTTCACCGTGTGACATGGCAGCCATGGGGCGTGCGGCAGCGGTGGGTGGGCTTGGCACATCTGTATTGCCGTAGCAAGGTCTCCTTGCTCGCCCCGTCGCCACACCCTGCCCCGCTCACATAACATTCGTTTGGCTTGCCAAGCCGGTGCCAGGCCCATCCGGCCTCCCGTCTCCCTCCCTCCCCTCACCCTTTATTTCCCCTGATTCCCTCCCCCCCGGGTCACCAAGCCCGCCATTGACCCGGTCGTTCTCCTTCCTCTCACCCTCCTCTCACTCTCCTTTGCACCCTTTCCCCTCCCTCCTCTCACCCCTTCCTTCACCCTTATTCCACCCCACCTCCAGGTCACCAACCCCGCCATTGACCCCATCCGCGAAAAGTTTGTGACCTCCCCCCGCTGCATGGTGGGGCCCGAGGGAGACATGACTGGTGAGGAGCGGGCGGGGGGGCGGGCCTGTGTGTGTGTGCCTGTGCGTGTGTGCCTGTGCGTGTGTGTGTGTGTGCATGTGCGCATTTGCGTGTGTTGAGGTTGTGTGGAGGTGGGGTGGGCAACGGGGAGGGAGCAGCGGTTGTGTGGCAGGGTGGCACGAGGCGACGTGGTGGGGTCCCGTGCTGCGCAGCACTTCGAGGATCTAAATCAAACCCGCCTGTCATTCCACATCCTTGGCCGGTCATCCTTTCAAGGCCACACGCACCGCCCACCTGCCCTGGCCTCACCTCCCTCCCTTCTTATTCTTTTCCTCCCTCTTGTCCCTCCTTCCCCACCTCCCCCTGTGCAGCCCCCGTGAATGCCAAGCAGGCCAACCGGCTTGACCTGCACTCCCCACCTTTTTCTCCTCCCTGCAGCCTCTCTGTTCCTCTCTCTGCCCTCTGCCCTCACCTCTCTCCCTTCTTCACCCCTCTCCCTTC
>JTEE01000074.1:15546-30364 GCA_002896455.3 Chlorella sp. ArM0029B | reverse complement strand
AGAAGTGCGGGGTGTGGCAGGATGTGCGGCAAGTGGGCCCACTTGCCGCAGGGAGGGCAGGGGCCCATCTCAACCAGGACATGCGGGCGGGGGAGAAAGGGCAGGGGCCGGGGGGTGGGTCATGTGTGCGTGGGTGGTGGGGTTGGGGAGAGGTGGCGAGGAGTGCAAAAAAACATCCAGAGGGGGAAGGCTCACGGACGTGTCAGCAAGCGAGGGGGCGAGGAGTGGGAGGTCACCAGGCGGGCGCAGACATCATCATCATCATGTGCTGCTTCTGGAGGAAAAAAAGGCTTCATACTGCTGTTGTCATGTGAATGGGCGGCGCGCCTGCCACCTCAAAATCACACCAATCAACAGCAAGCAGGGGCCCAACCAACAATATGTGTGCCTCGCAACGCGGGCAGGCGGCCCCCCACCTCACCTTTTTGAAGGAGAAGAAGTGCTTGCCGGCGCCATAAATGTTTGTCTGGTACACCTCATCAGCCATCAGCACCAGCTGCTCCTGCAGGGGCGGGGGAGGGGAGGCGAGCGGGCACGGCGGGGGAAGCACGGCAGGCACAGCATGGGTCAGCCAGCCGCACCAAGTGCAGGGGGGGCGGGGGAGAGAAGACGAGCAAGTGCAGCACAGCGGGGAAGCGCAGCAGGCACAGCAGGTGTCTGTCACTTAATCGGTTGCAGCAAAAGCAAGAATAGCTTGCAGCAAAAGAAGCACACCGCCAAGGAGCAAGCACAGATTCGCTCCACATCCAACGCGCGCTTGTAAAGTCAAGGTAGAAAGAAGCAAACTCGCACCTCCGTGCAGCAGCACACGAGCGTCTCATGGTTCTCCTGATCTAGCACCCTCTGCCCTGCCCCATTTCACTACCCAAGGCACACCTGCTGGCAGAAGCGCACACGCATGTCCTGGTTCCGCCGCAGTAGCAGCCCCTGGCCTGCCCTTTCCACCCCACCTTAAGCTTCTTAAAACCACCATCAGACACATCCCACTACAACATCTGGCTGCACCTCCTTGCAGAAGCGCACAAACGTGTCCTGGTTCCCCCCCCCCATCCACCCTTGCCCCCGCCACAATAGCACAAGAGGGTAGGCACACACAGCACGTGGACCAGCTGTCCCACCGGGGATGGCGGAGACGAGCCGGTCGAAATTAGCCGCACACACAGCACACCCACCTCCTCTGCAGAAGCGCACAAACCTCTTTCTTCTCCTCCCTCCTTGCTCCTGGTTCTCCCGCCCCATCAACCCTTACCCCCCGCCGCAATAGCACAAGAGGGTCAGAACACACAGCACACACAGCGCACAAAGCGCACACAGCGCACGCAGCACACCCACCTCCTTGCAGAAGCGCACAAGCGTCTCCTGGTTCTCCCGCTCCAACACCTGCCCAGTGGGGTTGCCCGGGTTGATCACAACCATCGCCCGGACCTGCTTGCCCTGGCTGCAGCAATGAAGGGAGGGGCGGGAAGGAACGGGGCGGGTTGAGGTGCAGGGGGCGTGGCGTGGCGTGGCGGGGTGGAGTTTGCACGTCTGTGCCTGCTCCTCGAGGTGGGCCAGCGTGGCAGCGCCTGCCGCCTCGTCCCACACAGCCATCCCCCACCCTCAAAGCAGCCACACACACACACACAAAACACACAAACGTAAACGCACACAACAACCGGCGGCATTCGCTCCCCCCACCCCATAGATGCACACAGGCACACACACACACACACACACAGCCTGCATCCCCTTCCCTGCCCCGCCCCCACCTGCCCGCCTCACCCACAAAGACACACATGCACACCAGAACAACACACAAACAAACACCACACAAAACACAAACACAGACCATGCCTCCTCCCCTCCCCTCCCCTCCACCCTGTTCCCCCGCCCCACCTGCGCGCCGTCTGCACCTGCTCATCGGTGTGCGCCGGCGTGGCAGCGCCTGCAACCTTGCCCAACACAATCAACCCTGCCCTCAAACCAATCGAGCACACCAACACCAACACAACAACGCAAAAGGGTTCTCATCCTTTTGCTGAGGCATCCCCTCCCTTCCCCACCACCCCATAGATGCACACACAGGCACATGCCCTGCCTCCTCCCCTCCCCTCCCGGGAGCTCCCCTCCACCCTGCCCCCACGCCCCCACCTGCGCGCCGTCTGCACCTGCTCCCTCAAGTGCTCCAGAGTTGCCTGCCACCCCTGGTGCTCCTCCAAAAAGTAGGGCAGCAGGGTGCCGCCGTACAGCTTGATGGTGGCAGAGTAGAGGGGGTACTGGGGGATGGGGCACAGGATGCAGTCCTGCGGGGGAGGGGTGAGAGGGCAGGGGAGGGGGCAAGAAGTCAGGAGTTGAAGGGGGCAGGGGGATGATGCATCCCTCAAACGCTCCACCCCTGAAACCGCTTCCCACCACCCACGTTTTTGTTCAGCAGCAGCGCACTCACCCAGCATCAGCGACAGGCTTGCACCCCTGGCCCCCCAACCCCAGCTTTCCCAAATCCTTTCAATCCTTTCCTGACCCGCTCCCACCTCAAAAAGCCCCTGCCCACCACCCACGTTTTCGTTGCGCAGCAGCGCCTTCATCCAGTAGTGCACCGAGGGGGAGGCGCCGTCTGTGAGCCAGAGGTCGTCAATGCTGCAGGGGTGGCCGTCGCGGGCGGCAATGCCCGCCGCCACGTCCTGCACAGAGGAGCGTGTGTGTGGGGGGGAGAGGGCAGGGGGAGGTGGGATGGGGATGATAGGCGGGGGTGGCCGTCGGGGGCAGGACGTGCCCAGCGTGCCCCAGCGTGCCAAGGATGCCCCAGCGTGCCCAGCGCACCTGTCGCAGGACCACGGCCCCCTTGGACTCGCTGTATGCGCCCACACCGCCGGGAATGCCCTCCAGGTACTCCCGCGCACGCTGCAGGTGGCGAAAGAGGTGAAAGAAAGGGTGGGTGACACGATTGATGGGAGGAATGTGGAGCGGGGCGTAAGGGGGTGCCCGCCAGGTACTCTCGCGCGCGCTGCAGGTGGAGAAAGAGGTGTTTGGCGGGGGTGACACGGTTTGAAGGTGAGGAATGAGGAATGAGGCGGGTGGCCGGCCCTTTAATGGGCAGGCAGGCGGGGGTGGCACCAGATACACGCATGCACGCTGCAGGTAGCAGTGGGGAGTGCAGAAAGGGTTGGATGGATAGGGCACTTGGGGTGAAGCCTAATGTCCAGGGGCGGGTGGGGATGCCCGCCGGGTGCGCCACGCACGCACGCTGCATGTCGAGGGCGGCGGACGAGTGGGTGTGGCAAGGAGGTGGGGGATCAAATGCCGGAGGGGGAGACTGCCCACCCCAGCACGCCCCAAAGCAGGCCAACCGCAGCTTTGTTTTGTTGTTGATGCATTCGCCGAAACAAATGGTTCAATCCAACCCATTTCATAACCAGAGAGCCGCCCCAGTGGGCGCCCGCCTCGATGAGAGCGCCTCCCCCCTTGCAGACAGCCCCGCGAAACACAATCCTGCAAAGACCAGCGCGCTCCCTTCCTTCACAGCCCTGCCAACACAAGCTGCAAAGAGCCGCGCGCTGCCCCTGCCGCAACCCCCCCCCGCAAGCTATAAGCAACAAGAGCCGCGCACCGCGACGGCATCTGGAGGGTAGATGCCTGCCGTCCCCGGATGGTCCATCAACTCTGGGTACTCGCACAGGCTGAGCACTTGGCGGAAAAAGGTCATGGGCTTCTGCAGGGGGGGGAGAGGGGTAGGACATGGGTGGGCCTATGCATTCCCAGCTTCATGAATGAAGAAGGAAGAAAAAAGAAAGAAAAAAGAAGGAAAAAGTGTCTGACAGGCTCAGCACAGGCTCAGCACCTGCCTGGCGGACGAAGGCGAGGTCTTAGGAGGAGTGGAAGGGAGGAGGGGAGGAGGGAAAGCGTGTGCCAGGGTGGCAGGCGGGAAGGAGCATGCAGGGGTGGCAGAATCCCGGGCGTGCAGCATTGGCAAGCGCTACCGCGCTGCCTGCCTGTGCTGTCCACCCTGCCGCTGGTACGGCCATGCCATGCCATGCCCAGCAGCGTCACCGCAGGCGCCTCCTCTTCACCTCCACCTATGCGTGCCCCTGCTTTGCCTACTGCGCTCAACAGCGAGCCATTGCAGCAGCGGCGCCAGCAGCAGCAGCAGCAGATGCAGCGCTGGCAGTATGTGCATGGCAGCAGCAGGGCCAGCAGCTTGGCAGCAGAGGCACAGCAGGCCCTGAGCAGCTGCGGGCAAAGTAGCCGGCCGAGAAGAGTGTCCGTCAGCACCACCGCCCTCACAGACTTTGACAGCCCCGCCGGCGCAGCAGCCTGTCAGCAACACCCAGCGTAACCTCAGCGTCCCACAGCAGCCACCGGTGTTGGACGCCGCAGCAGGGCTGCAGCAGAGCAGCCACAACAAATGCAGCTAGCGCAACCCTCGCCCGCTGCTTGCTGCAACAGTTTCTTCTTTTTCGATTCGTTTTGTTTTCCGTGCGTGCGTGCGTGCTTGCCTGGCCCAGGATCTGCGGGTTGCCGATGTTGCACTGGTAGATTTTGTCAAAGGGCAGCCCCGCCTTGCCCTCCTTCAGCTGCGCCTGGTAGTCTGAGCTCTTCAGGGCAATGGCGCCACGCACTGTTGGCCGGCAGAGCGAGGGAGGGAGGGAGGGAGGGAGAGGGGGCACAAGGAGCAGCGCTGAAAGTGGATTCCAAGGCGCGGAGGGAGGGATAAAGAGCGGCAGGGGGGGGGGGGGGGGGGAGGGGGGGGGGGAGAGTGGGGGGCCCAGGGGGGGGGGGGGGGAAAAAGGGGGGCAGGGGGGGGGGGGAGATGAAGAGCTGCAAGGATGGGGGTTGGGGCGGGCAGGGCGGTGTGGTTGGCCCGCGTTTGTCCCCTTCCGCCCTTCCGTGGTGCCCCCATCCGCCCTTCCGTGGTGGGGGCATGCCCGACCGATTAGGGACAGCGTGCTGGCCTGGGTGCGCCCGCCAAACACGCGCAGCCCTGTGCAGCCAGCGCTGGCAAATGAGCCAGGTGCGGCAGCGAATGGAGGGGGCGCAGCGCCCGCCGTGGGTGTTTCTCTGCCCGTCAGGCAGCGAAGGGTGGCGCCGCCGCTGGCGCCGCCAACGGGACACACCCCACAAACTTGCGGGCCCCCCTCCCCAGCCAGGCGCTTGCCACGGCCAGGCCCTTCCTCACCGGCATACTCTGCGGCCACCACCTGCAAGCGAAAAGGGGGAGCGAGGCCAGGGCTTTAGGCTTGCCGCCTCTGCGCGCGATCTGCAGCGGCAGTCAGCCGCCCAGATGGGTTTTACGGTACCCAACATCTCACTCACGTTGGGGTTGAGCGTGTTTACCGTCAGGGCCTCCGGCTCCCGCCTCAAAGGGCTGTGCAGCACAAGGTGCTCGCTCGAGTTGGAGGGGCGCAGCATGGTGTCGGACTCTCGGAGGTGGCTGTCGAATGGTTGCAATTGGATGCGGAGGATGGTTCAAGCAAAACGCGAGTGCTGACGTGGCGGTGGGGCTGGATGGGGCTGTTGCAACGCATGCATCGCCCCGCCTGCACCCCGCATTGTCATCAGTTGTGGGGACAGAGCTTTGATCAGCCGCACAGAGGGCTGCCCGTGGCGAGCTCGTGGTAGACAGCAGTGGTCGGCCTGTGGCCACCTGGAAGGAGCGTTAGTAATTCGGCCCCAGCGGTCCGGGAAGAAACCAGATGGCTGGCATACTCGTGCGAAGCAGCCGGCGTCTTGCCTCTCAGCTCCAGCAAGTCCGCGCGATGGCTACTTTCGGCAGCGCCCGTCCCGGCGAGGCAACCCCCGCGCTCAATGACGCGCACCGTGGGCCCACTGGAGTGCTGGAGGTGCGCACTGTGACCCGCCAGCCAACCCTATTTCGAGGCCACCAGCGCCTCCCGCCTCCCGCCTTGCACACCCTGCTCTACCGCTCCTGCGCAGCCTTACGACACTGCCGAAGACTGGGACCTGGTACTCCCCCGCACTGGGCACCCAGGACAGAGTGTGGGGGAACCTGTCTCCCGCCGCCGCCGCCGCCGCCGCCGCCGCCGCCTCACACCCTGCTGCCCCCTGGCTGCGCGCCTGCCCCTCTGGCCCACCTGCCTTGCTGCAGATCCCCCAGCGCTTCCTGATGGGCCCCGGCCCCGCCAATGCTGACCCACGCATTCTGGCGGCGCAGAGCCTGCCGCTGCTGGGCCACATGTGAGGGCGGGCGGGCGGGCGGGAACAGGGGCAGGGGGTGCCTCATTCTGGCGGCCGTGCAAGGAGTCGTCGCAATTGAGTGAATTGTTGGTTTGCCTTCCACTTGAGAAAGCAAACACAGTCAATAACAGCAGCGCATAGCTCGGCCTGTTGTGACGTCAGGCCAGCGCAGGGTAAGCACCACTGGAAGACAAGCAGGCGAGGCAGCACGTGCGGCGGCAGTGCTTGCATACATGCCCCTCAGCCTGCTTCCTCCCACCACCCCTTGCATACTCACTCCCCGCCCTCCCCACCTCTGTTGCGATGCCCCGCTCACCCCCCGTGCACTGACGCCCCCTCAACCTCGCCTCTCGTGCTCTCTCCACACCACCCCCGCTCCCACTCGACAACACTCGCTGCTGTTTTCTTCTCCTTTCCGGCCTTTTCTTTCCGGCCTTTCCCGGTCCGACCTCTCTGCGCACCGCTTCCCCCTCACGGGCCCCCTCGCTGCTGCCCCCCACCCCGTTTGTTGCAGGCATCCCCCCTTCCTGAAGATCATGGATGACGTGCAGCAGGGCCTGCGCTACCTCTTCCAAACCGACTCCAAGTTCACGCTCTGCGCATCGGGGTGAGGGGGGGCACAACTTTAAAATTGTCAGCAGGAGGGCAAGGATACGAGGGAGGGAGGGAGGGAGGAGGAGGAAGGCGCCTGCCTGCCTGCCTGCCTGCCAGCCTGCATGGCCCCACTTGTCTCGTGCGCCCGGCGTGCTTGCAAGCACGCCGGGAGGAGGGCACGCTGCGCTCTTGCGCCCTCTTGCTGCTCCTGGGCTTCTCCACCCTCTCGCCGCGCGTCCCGCTGCCCCCCCAAGCTGCCCCAGGCATGTGCCCTGCGCTGGCCCCTGGCCTTTGGCCCTGACCCTGCTCTGCTCGCCACCTTTGGAGCTCGGGGAGACGCCCGTGCCGCCCACAAACCACACACGAAAACAGCGCTTGTTGCTCCCCGGCTTGCCACTTCTTCGCCTTTCTCACCTGTTTGCTTGCCTGTGTGTGTGTTGCAGCACGGGCCACGCGGGCATGGAGATGGCGATTGCAAACCTGATTGAGCCGGGGGAGAAGATTGTGGTCGGCAACAACGGCATCTGGGTGCGCTGGGTGGGGGAGAGATGGAGGGGCGGGCGGGAGGCAGGGAGCAGCGGCGGCATGGCTGGAGGGAGAGCTAGAGAGCAGTGGTAGGGCCCGGGAGTTGCAGAGCAGTGGCAGGGGCAGGCCGCTGCGTCATGTGCGAGTCAAGCCTGCGGCAGTTGAATCAGCGGCAGTCGTGCGGCGGTCCGAATCAGCGGCAGGCAGCCGTGCGTATAGACATCCGTGCGCGTCAGCTGGCCGTTTTCCTCTTCGCCCCGGTGCCATGCCGCCGCTCACCGCCTCGCTTCCTCCCAACCCGGGCCCGCCCTCACTTCTTGGCTGGGCGCCCGCTTGTCATCAGCAGCGTAGAGCCCTATTTTCCGCCGGCCCTCCCCACCTCATCTTCTGCCCCCTTCGGCAGGCCCTTCCTTCCCCCCTCACATGTGCGACACGGGCGCAGCGCTTCCTTTCCCATACTTGCAGACCCCCCAATTCACCCTGGCCCCTCAACCTCCTCCCTTTTCCTTTCCCCTCCTCGGCAGGGCGCCCGCGTGTGCGACATGGCCGAGCGGTATGGCGCCGAGGTGGTCAACCTGCAGACCCCCGCCGGCACCTCCTTCTCGCTGGAGACGCTCACAAAGGTGGGTGCGGGGGNAGGGGGAGGGCAAGGGGAGGGGGAGGAGGAACAAAAAAAGAGGGCAAGGGAGGCGGGAAGATGGGGGTGCGGTTCTCCCTGTGCCCGTCCCCCTCGTTGTTGTTTCCCGGAGGTGCTCACCGAGGTGGGGGGCAGGAGGGGACAAGAGGCAGGGTGAGGAGGGGCAATACACACAGATAGGGGAAGGCTGCGGGAAGGCGGGGGCGGGGGCCAGCCCGCCCCGCTCTTCTTTCTCGAGGGAGGCAAGAGGCTGGGGCAGATGGGAAGACAGAGCCAGGACGGAGGGAGGGGAGGAGGAAAGAGGGGGAGATGAGATGGCAGCCAAACGGGAAGCGAGCAGACAAGGAGGTGATCACATGAAGGGACGGGAGGGGAAAAGGCAGGGAGCGGGTTTTATATCACCCCTCTTGACGGGATCGATGTCACCCCCTCGTCCCCCCTGGCACCACCACCATCACCCGCTGGCCATTCTGTCTCACCCTCGCACTATTTCTCCCCCCGTAAACCATCCCGCAGGCGATTGAGGAGCACAAGCCCGCGGTGCTGTTCCTGTGCCAGGGCGAGTCGTCCACCGGCGTGCACCAGAGCCTGGCCGGCGTGGGTGAGCGGGCCAGAGGGGCCAAGAGGGGGCCGGGGGAGCAAGCCAGCTGCCAAGGGCTGGACAGGGACTAAAATGGGACCCGGTGGAGCCAGCTGGGGGGCCAGAGGCCACTTCAGCGCTGTGTGCCGCGCCAGCGGCGCTCTGCCGCTGATTGGGCCCCGCTGCCCCCCCTCCCCCTTCCCTCTTCCTGGCACCATGTGTGCCGCGCCAACCGCACCCTGCTCCTTCCGCTCACCACCCTGCCGCCGCTCGCTCTCTGCCTAACTCTCAACCGCTGCCGCTCCCCCTCCCGCTCCCCCCCCTCTTCCAGGCGACGTGTGCCGCCCCCACCGCACCCTGCTCCTTCCGCTCACCACCCTGCCGCCGCCCACTTTCTGCCTACCTCTCACGCTCTCCCCCTCCCTCTCTCCACACCGTCCCCCCTGGCAGGCGACGTGTGCCGCGCCAACGGCACCCTGCTCCTTTCGCTCACACCCCTGCTCGTCCGTCTCTCTCTGCCTACCTCTCACTCTCTCCCCCTCCCCCTCTCCACACCTGTCCCCCCTGGCAGGCGACGTGTGCCGCGCCAACGGCACCCTGCTGCTGGTGGACACCGTCTGCTCCCTGGGCGGCGTGCCGCTGTACGCCGACGACTGGAAGGTGGACGCCATTTACAGCGGCAGCCAAAAGTGCCTCAGCGCGCCCCCCGGCGCCGCCCCCCTCATGTTTGGCGAGCGGGCGCAGGCCAAGCTGAAGAGCCGCAAGACAAAGGTGCGGAATGAAGCGAAAATCGTGTCAGCTTGCTGTGCAGTGGAGTGGGTTTTGCTGGAGGGGCGCGAGACCAAGGTGCGCGGTTTTGTAAGGAGCTCAAGAGGTGGTGATGGGTTGTGGTGGTGGTGACCGTCGGTTATAGCCCGTGGAATGGTTGCACGAACCGCGTCAGCTGGGTGTGTGCACGGCGCCAGCAGGGAGGCAGGTTTTGTGTGTGTGTGTGTGTGTGTGTGTGTGTGTGTGTGTGTGTGCGTGTGTGCGTGTGTGCGTGTGCCTGCGACGTCGTGCGGCAGCGCCCTACCCCGGGCTCTGCCCTTAGGGGCTCTGCCCTTATTCCCCCACCCCTGACTGACCCTCCCTCCTACTCCCCCACCTTTGCGTGTCTTGGTACTGCCGTGGTACCGCAGGTGCGCAGCTACTACCTGGACCTGAACCTGGTGGGCAACTACTGGGGGTGGGATGCACCCGACCCCCGCGCATACCACCACACCGGTGAGAGAGGGCAGGGGGGCTACTGTGTAAGGGCTGCCTGCCTGCTTGCCCCGTCGTATTTAACATGAACACATGTGCGCCTGGAACAGAGAGCAAGCCTGAAGATTACCGCCACAGCGGTGTTGGAGGAGTTACCCTCATGCCCTGAGCCGCGTCCGGTTGTCTTTCATGCCCTGAACTGCTGCCGTGCCCGCAGGCATGACGGCGGTGCTGTATGCGATGCTTCTAAGCCCTGAAACCCTGCAACTCGAACTCCAGGGCCCTTGAAACCTCCATACACCGCAGGCATGCTGTCAATGTGTCAAGAACCCTTTGACTCCAAACCTTGCAACCTCTACACACCGCAGGCACGACGTCGATGTGGCACTCGATGCGCCTACCCCCTAAAACCCTGAAACCCTGTGGCCCTGACCACCAACCTGACCTTGGACCAACCTCACCTTATGGCCCCCCCGCAGGCATGACGTCGATGTGACATTTGATTGTCTGAACCCAAAACCTTCCACCCTGTGCCCCGCTGGCCTGACGTCGATGTGTCTGTATGCGATGCGTCCACCCCACAAAGTCCTCCCCCCCGAAACCCTACCCCCTTCTACTCTAATGGCCTCAGGCATGACATTGGTGCAGTATGCGATGCTTCTAACCCCTGCCGCCAAATTTGCTACCCTGTGCCCCGCAGGCATGACGTCGATGTGGTATGCGATGCGCGAGGCGCTGGCCATTGTGTCCGAGGAGGGTCTGGACGCGATGTGGGCGCGGCACGAGGCGGTGAACCGCCAGCTGTGGGCGGGCCTCAAGTCCATGGGGCTGCACCCATTTGTGGAGGACCCCAAGGACCGCCTGCTGACCGTCAACACCATCAAGGTGTGTGGAGGGCTGGGTGCAGGAAACTAACCTTATGTGTGTTTGAGATGCGCGTGTTTGGGAGGGTGGTGGACTCAAAAGCGGTTTGTGTGGAGGTTCCCATAAACAGGTCAGCAGGCCCACAGGGCCGTCAACACCATCAAGGTACGGTGGGATACAGTGCAGTACAGTAATCGAATGTGTGTTTGGAACATGTGGGGCGGTCGGGGTGGGCTCAGGAGGGCCTTGTGTGAAGGGCCCCAAGGACCGAGGGGTTGGCCAAAACACAGGAAGAACGTGGATGTTGTTGTTGTTGTTGGGATGTGTGGGGACGTGGTTGGGGGCTTCAGGAGCGGTTTGTGCAATGCAGGCTAACAGGAACTGCATGACCGTCACTACCATCCAGTGGGGGGCGCGGGCTGGGCAAAGGTGCACACCCGCACCCATGAGGAGAGTGTACAAATGCACGCCCTTTCCCGGCTTGCTGCATGCTCCCTTATCCACACCGCCCCAGCTCCGCTGCAGGTCCCTGGGCCCCGCACACCACTCGCCCTGCGCACACCGTACCCCCTGCCCACCCTCCGTCCCCTTTGACCCCCTGACATGCCCGCCACGCCCCCCCTTTCCCTTCCTCTCCCCCCTTCCTCCTCAGGTGCCCGAGGGCGTTGACTGGGCTGCTGTGTGCAAGAATGCGATGGACAAGTACAATGTGGAGATTGCGGGGGGGCTTGGGCCCACCGCCGGCAAGATCTGGCGCGTCGGCATCATGGGTGAGCCAGGGACTGATAAATGAACTACCATAGACCATAGCTAGAAACAGCATTCCAACCAGCATAAGYATCAGGATAATCTGGGATTCTAGTTTCTGGTGGAGGTGGTGGGGCAGGGGGTGAGGTGTGGGGTGGGGACATGTGTGTGTGGAGAAAGGGAGAGAGTTTGGAGGAGGGGCAGGGGAGGTGAACGCACACCACGAGTGAGGGTTGAATGAAAAACACAAACACAAAAAAACATTTTCGTTTCTTGTCCCAGTGGAGGGATGGGTGTGTGGAGGGGCGGGGGCGGAGGGCGTGTGGGAGGGGGGAGCAGTGTGTGGAGTAGTAGTGCCAGGTCTCCCGAAGCTTGCCATGGGCGAGGGGAAGGGAGGAGGTGCGGAGAGTGGAAGGGTGAGCGCCGCCCTCCGCTGGTTGTGCACCCACATGCCCTGCCTGCTCCCCCTTCCCTCTCCTCCCCCTCCCTCTCCTCAACCACTCCTCTGCTGCCCCCGCCCGCCCGCCCGCCTGTGCAGGCTACAACGCCCGCCCCGCCAACGTTGAGCTGGTGCTGGCTGCCTTCCGGGACGGCCTCACCCAGCAGGGCTTCCTCAAGAACTGAGCCGAGCCAGCCGGGCTGCTTGGGACCACAGCGCAGCACAGCACAGCACAGCACAGCGCAGCACAACACAGCGCAGCACAGCACAGCACAGCGCAGCGCAGCACAGCACAGCGCAGCTTCCTCTGGAGCCCTGAAGGCAGCCCAGCGGGCACCCTTGCAGGCGGCAGCTGAGCTGAAGCTGAGCTGAGCTGGCCCGTGCTGGCCTCCTGCCTGCCCCCCACGCCTGCCGCCAGCAGCGCTGCACACGTGACGATCCTCCTCGCCTCCCTCCCACCCCACCCCTCCTCTCCCTGTCCCTTTGCGCTCTGCTCTCGGTGCTGCACCCGTCCAGCGCTTTCTCGTTTCCTTCCTTTGTCGTCCCCTGCCTTGCAATGCTCCGGCAATCCTCCCTCCGACTGGCAAATAGGCCTCTCTCCAAAAAGGAAGAAAAAAAGCCTCCCCTCCCGCTTGTGCATCACTGCACTTTTTTTGTTCCCCCGTTTTCAGATTCATGTGCCTCCTCAAAAAACAGCCACCTTCTTTTGGCGCACACCTCAGTTTTCCTGCCCCCCTCCCATCCCCCTGTGTCCGCTTGTCTGCTTGATGCCTGGCGGCAAGCCGCATGTTACAAAAATGGGAAGCAGGGGACAGACAGCGAGAGCAGGTCGTGGTATCAAGTGTGGGGGGCCACTGCATGCCGCAGAAGAATCAGTGGGGGTCAGGGGGGCAAGGCAGACGTGGGTTGCATGAAAGACAACAAGTCAGAAGGGGCTGGCAGGGTGGGAGCGGGAGGAAAACGAGGGAGGGAGTGTTGAACGTGGTGCGCTGCTGTCTGTTGTCCCGGCGTAAAATCGGGGGGCGCTGGCGGCGGTGCGGCGTGGCGTGGTGCGGCGTGGTGTGGTACTGCCTCGGCCTGGCACCGCTCAGCGCGCGCAGCACGGGCTGGGGTGCGTGGCCGGAAAAAGAGGGCAGGGCGGGGTCATGGGTTGTGAGCTGAGCTGAGCTGGCTGGCTCGGCGGCGAGCAGCAGCAGCAGCAGCTGACACACGAATCGAAACGATACTTGTGCGAATCAAAGACAGGGAGGGAACTGCTCAGTGAAACCGAGAGGGTTGGTTGGCTGATGGGGCAGGGGAGGGCCCCATCGAATTTGCATCGCAATGAATTGAGGACTGGAAGGGCGCAAGGCGGCAGACGGCAGGCGCTAGCTGCGTGCCGTGCAAGGTTGGCTGGCGCGGGGCAGGGCTGGGTCACGTGTCAGGATGGGGCGGGAGGCGTGCTGACCTGGCGCCGCTTGTGTGGCACGCCGTACTGCCCCACAAAAAGTGCTCTCCCTGCCGCAGCGTGAGCCCACACTTCACCCGGCCTCACTCCCCAGGCAGGGTGGGGCACCTGGTTTGACGGCGGCGGCCAAAAGGGAGGTGGAAAGAGACGGCCCGCCCTCTCTACTCGCTGAGCAGGTGGTGCATCTTGTCCACGGTGAACAGCATGATGCCGTTTGCGGGCATGGCGCGCATGAGGCAGGGTGAGAAGCCGCGATAGAAGCGTGACATGCCGCCCTCGGCCCACAGCGTGCGCGCCGTGGAGGAGATGGTGGGGTACTTGCGCTGGGCGGGGTCGATGCTGTCGGTCATCATCGCGCTCTTGATCACGTCCACTGCGGGGTGGTGGGAGGGAGGGAGAGGAAGGGAGGGAGACGCACAGAATTAGGAGGCAGGGTGAGAAGAGGGGGAGGGGAGGGGTGCTTGCGCTGGGCGCGAGCACAGGGAGCACAAGGCGCGCATGCGTGGGTAGAAAGTGGTCGATGCTGTCTGTCATCATCGCGCTCTTGATCACATTCACTGCGGGAGGGAGGGAGGGAGTGTGGGAGGGAGATGCACAGATTTAGGAAGCGGCTCGAGAAGAGGAGGAGGAGAGGGGTGCTTGCGCTGAGAGGGGGCGGGGCTGTCGGTCGATCATCCCGCTCTTAATCACGTCCGCTGGGTGGTGGGAGGCAGGGAAAAGGAACGGGACGGACGGGTTTAGGAAGGCGTGAGAAGAGGGGGAGGGGAGGGATGCTTGCGCTGGGCGGGGTCGATGCTGTCTGTCATCACCGCGCCTTTGATCACGTCCACTGCGGGGTATAGGGAGGGAGGGAGAGGGAGGGAGGGAGATGCACAGATTTAGGAGGCGGGGTGAGAGGAGGGGGAGGGGAAGGGGTGCTTGCGCTAGGCGGGATTGGTGGATTTTGAAATAATATAATAAACGAGCGAGCCAGTCGAGGGAACGATGCCAGCGCTGGCCCACTCCTTCCGCTTCATCCACCCTTCATCATTCCAGCTGTCCCCCACACCCTATGGCACACCGGCCCCAAGCGCACCCGGGGAGGATGGCGAGCGAGCCGGGGATGCCGCCGGTGCCCCTCGCCGCCATGACCACACAGGCCCCGCCGCTGGCGCAACTCACGCACTGAGCCCACAACTTCTGGTGTCCGTACTACGCTGCAAGCAAGATGGCGAGCCAGCCGAGGAAGCCGCCGGTGCGGCGCCCAAGCCTTCACCCACCCTCCTTGGTTCCAGCTCTGCGGAAACCACCGCACCCCATGGAACGCACCTGGGAAGATGGCAAGCCAGTAGAGGATGCCGCCGGTGCCGCCCGCCGCCATGACGACCAGAGGGGACAGGTCCTTCTGCTCGCACTGCTGCACCTTGGCTGCCTGCGCCTTAAGCACCTCGAAGGAGCCGAGGTAGACCGAGTTGGCGGGGGCGTTGCGCAGCAGGGTGGCGGTCAGGCCCTGGAAGGGGCCACGCGCGCCGCTGGTGCGCAGCGTCGACCGCACGCAGTCAATCACGCTGGTGTAGGGGGCTGCAGGGGAGG
>JTEE01000074.1:0-10126 GCA_002896455.3 Chlorella sp. ArM0029B | reverse complement strand
GCTGGTGGTGGATGGGGGCGCCAGCATGCGGTGAGTGCAAGAGGCGGTGTGCGGTGTGAGGTGATGAAGGGGGGCAGGGCAGGTCGCGGATGGTGGTGCGAGCATGACATGGCGGTGGTGCAGGGCGGTTCTTTGATGTTGCATGCGGAAAGGGGAAGCGGCGGTGCAGGGCGGTTGTATATGAAAATGGCAGGGCAGGTCGCGGATGGTGGTGCGAGCACAACTTGGCGGTGGTGCAGGGCGGTGTTTGATGTGGCATGCGGAAAGGGGAAGCGACGGCGCCAGCCTGCCAACGTGCCGCAACTCGCGGCCGCTGTGGCGTGCTCCCAATGTGCTGGGCGGCATCGTTGCCAAGGCTGGCGTACCACAAAACGTCCGTCCGGCTGCCCCTCACGCCCCCCATAACGCAGCTGCACGTGCGTGTCTGAGGGGGCGTTCTATTTCGCTCATTTCGACCTCTGTGCAGGTGCGCCCTGCTGGGCGACAACATTGCTGAGATGGCGCACAAGAACGGGTGGAGCGGCATCATCATCAACGGGTGCATCCGGGACAGCGAGGTGGGTGCATGCGGGGTTGTTTCGGGGAAGGGGGGGGCCTTGTTGGGTGGTAGGAGAGGGAAAGGTGTGTGTGTTTGCGTGTGCTCAAGTGTGTGTGGTGTAGGAGAGAGGCAGAGGCTGAGGCTGCTTCTGGGGCAGCGATGTTGGTGAGTTGGTCAAGGGGTGGGGTGGGGTGAAGAGTGAGGGAGAGGGGGGCGGAGGGGCAGGTGAAACTTCACGGTGGCACTTTTCAGGCCCTGCGATGCGGGTGCCTGGTGCCGCCTGCAGGTTTGCCTGCATTCCCACCACCTGTTTTAAACACCTGGCTGCAGGACATTGGCAAGATGCCCCTGGGCGTGAAGGCCCTGGCCACCTACCCCCTCAAGTCTGCCAAGCGTGACAAGGGGCTGCGTGATGTGCCCATCTCGTTTGCGGGCGTCACAGTGAGGGCCGGTGACTGGGTGTACGCAGACAAGGTGGGTGCAGCATGGTGGGGGGGTGCGGAGGAAAGGGAGGGAGCAATGGGACACAGGGGCTGCTGGGAGTCTGCTCTTGGTCTCCTTTGTGTGTGGCGCAGCCAGGGCCAGGCGGGCATTGGGGGTATGCAGCCAAGGAGGGTGCAGCTGTGGGGTGGGAAAAGCGGGAGGCAGCAATAATTTGGACCATGGGTTGCGGGGTGTGCCCAGCCCGTTAGCGGTGGCAGTCGAGCGCAGATGCAAGCATAAGCTGTGAATGAACGGTCTGGCGGTCCCCTGTCCCTGCCTGCCTGCCCGTCTGCCTGCAAGCGTTGGAGGCTGAGAGCGGTCGAGGCTTTTTCTTGTGACCTTGGAACGAACTGCAGCCGTGTCGAGTGACACACACGGGGATGCTGGCGGGGCAAATGTATTTCACCCCCCCCTTCCCCCCCACTGTTTGGGCTGCCCTTCATACATTGCAGGACGGCGTCATTGTCTCACCCGAAGAGCTCACCCTCTAGAGGCCCCGCCCACGGCTTGCTTGGATAACGCCAGGCAGGGCAGGCAGGGCAGGCAAGCAGGCATGCATCATAGCATCATTGCGATCAGCCGCCCAACCCCACGCATGAACTGCTGCGTGCCCCTGCTGCACATCCAAGCCTACCTTGGCACACACCCCTCGCCCCCCCTAAGCGCCCCGCTTGTGGCCCCCCGACCTCCCCTGGGGGCTGCGTACTTCTTGCACCCTGCCCCCCATCAGACCCCCACCCCTCTCTTAACACACTGCACACACTGCGAGCCGCGTGCTCACTGCTGGCATCTGCAGGCGCCACCCCTGCTCCTCCCCCTCTGGGTTTAGGGTCGTGGTTTAAGGGTCAAAGCCCTTAATCCTTTCGGTGAAACAATGCGGGAACAGGTGCGCTGCACATAAGCTGCACAGCCCTGTTCACCATGCTCAGGCTTTGCCTTGGTTGCACTCATCAGATGTTGGTATTTCCCTGCTGCGCGACCTGCACACGCACTCGGCAGTGCCCTCCCCCATACTCGGCAGTGCCCTCCCCCCATATGTGATTGACGCACGCACTCTAGCACTGGGCCCTCGGTCGTCATTCCGCCTCCCGTTCCCTCCGTCCCCTCTCCCAACATATGCATTCGCGGTTCGGTGCGAACCACACCTCGGACCAGCCCCACACTCTTCCCATTCACCTGCTCCTGCCTCGCCTTCAACTCGCTCTGATCCATTACGTGTCCACCAGCTGTAATACACCAGCATGTGGCGCCGCCGACACGTGATGCTTGGCTAGCGCCAGGTGCCACCATCAGTGTTCTCATTTAGCTCGAAGCGGAAGGTGTGTGCCCGCCTAGCGTGAGCAGATGCATAGGGCATCTGCAGTGGGGTGTCAGTTGCCGTGCATGGCAAGAAGTGTAGCAGTGCCTTATGAACACGTTTGTCCTCAACAGGGTTGTTGGACACAGAGGCAGGGTGGGCGGCCAGCATTCCTCAGGGCTGCGCATGCCAAGGTTGTGCATACTGCAACGGCGCACAGTGCACAAGGTTGCAAGTCTCACACACGTTTTAGGACACTGGAACAACAGGCATAGCCAGCGAGGGCAGCAGAGCGGCGAGGCAGGCTTGTGGGGCGGTATGATGCGCCTGCTGTGAAGGCGGCGGCAAGGCCGCCTTGCCGTCCATCATCCAAGCGGCCGCGCCAAACTTCGTTTTGGAACTCCATGGCCCGGTTCCTCACATCTAAACAGGGGCTCGGCGTCGCGCAGACACTCGCTCTCATCGTCAGCTTGCTCCTCGGCCTAGTAAGCTGTCTGCGCACAGCGTCTGTGGCTTTCGTTTGGATGCCAGCAGCGGCGTAGCAACACCATGCTATCCCGGCTGCTACTTGCTGCCGCCACCGCCTGCTGCCGCCACACCCCTGCCTGCCGCTGCAACCCTGGAATGCAGATCATTCTGGCCCCTGGGCGCCTCCCTTCGCTAGCTGGTGGCTCCCTGTCCCGCCTTCAAATAGGGGCCCTCAACTCAGGCGGGGTCATTTTTGATGCCGGCGGGTGGTGCGGCGGTCAGGCGCCGCCCGCAGACAAGCTGCTGCAGGGAGCACCGCTGCCACCGGACATTGATCGGCAGCTGCCCTTGCACTGGCGTCTCGTGGAGGGCATCTGCCCTGAGGCGGAGAGGCAGTACAAACCGTGCGCTCAGCGGGACCCTGCGCAGCGCTCAACCGCCAACGTGACTGTTGCGCCCTTCTCATTTGGAGGCCTGGGCGTGTGGAACAGCCTCACCTTTGCCACCTTCAAGCCGGATGGGCAGCGCAAGGCGCGGGGCGGCGATGCGTGGACAGCGCAGCTCAGGGATTACGGCAGCGAGCTGCGCATCCCTGCCCGCGTGCTCGACCAGGTGGGTGCTGGGCCTCAAAGTGCGTCAAGGCGTGGCAAGTGAGTGTTGCTAGCTCATGACACACATCCCACTGAAGAAGGGTTGTACTGCCTTGGAGGTTGGGTTATCTGACTGCAGCGGTTGGTTGGAGTGGTTGCAGACTGTGGGTGCTGGCGGCCTGCTGATATTTCGATGGGTGCTGCCTGCTGCATCTTGCGCCTGCCACGTGGCTGCCTGCTTCCGTCATAGTTGCCGGGATCAACTGAATTTAGTCCGCCAGCGCATCGTTGAGGTCTACTTCCCTGGGTGCCCGCCCGCGCTCTGGAACAGTTGGGTGCTTGGCTGAGTTTCAAGGCTGAGTTTCAAGGCTGAGTTTCAAGGCTAATTGCCAGGGTGAAGGCGGCCGGAGGTTTGGTGCCGGGGTGGAGGCGGGCGGTGGGTTGGTCTCAAGGGTGGGAGACGTTTTAGGGGTGGATGTGGGGGGGGGGTAGGGGCCGGGCGTTGGTTTATGCCACGCCTGCAGCCCAGCTGCTTTGCTGCAGATTTCCAGCTAGCCCTGATGCCGGCTGCTTTGGTTGTGCCCTGTGCCTTCTCGCCTCCCTCCACACGCCGCCCTTGCCAGCTGCACATGTGCCACCTTGATTGTACTGCTGCACCACGCTGTACTGCCGCACTTCCAGCTGCAAATGTTTGTGCCCTTGCCATTGTCCTGTTGGTCCTCGCTGCTGCTGCTGCCTCGCCCCGCGTTTGGTGCCCCACGCTTGTTGCCGCCATCTGGCTGCTGCATCTGTGCGTCCATTGTTGCTGCCCTAGCAACCACCTTCAACTGACCCGTTGCTGCAGGGTGATGGGAGTTACCTGGTGGCCTTTGTGCCCCTGCGGCCAGGCAACTACTCCCTCACGCTGCGCATGCTGTACACACTGTGCGCGGGGTACCAGGTATGGGCCGTACTGCCGCCAATTGCATCCATGCCACCGCCCCAGCCTGCATGCCGGCTGCACTCCGGGTGTTCAGTGAGGGCCGCTGGCTTGAGCCACTGTGCCACCGCCTCACGCTGCCGCTGCCATCCCGATCTGCCGCTGGCGTCGCCGCCTTATGCTGCCGGTTCGTGCCGCCGCTGCCACCCACTCGTCGGAAGCAGTACCTTGCTCCCCATTGCGCCGCTGCAAGCTGCCACTGCCGGCTCAAACTGCCGCTGCCACCCGCTCCCAAGAAGCCCTCCCCTGCTTTCCATACCGCTGCCGCCCGCTGCCATGCTGGAGCCATCTGCACTTTCACCCCAGGAGTCCTGCGTAGGCTTACATCACTGCCAGCCCTGCCTCCTGTCTCCTGCTGGCGCTGCCGCCCACTCACATCGCACACCCCCCTGGTGCCCCTCTGCCTGCTGTCCAGGAGCCCTTCCCTGGTCATGTGGAGACGTTGAAGGACAAGGGGGAGGAGGCCCATTGCTACATGGGGCTCAAAGCAGCCAACCTGACGACCCTGGAAATACCCGAACTGTACCACCCCCAGGTAAGAAGATGCTGGCTGCCTGTTGAGTAGTCCAGTCAAGCACGCGCGTGCTCGCCCACCTCCCTACCTGCGTTCTTGTCGGGCTGCGTGTCCGGCATCCTGCCTGACTGCCCTTTGAATGTACTTTCTTGCTGGCACTTCCGCCTTCTGCTTGCCTACCCAGCTGCATACTGGCCGGCCCATCTGCCCTGCCTTTGTGTGTGGTTTCCGGGTTCTTGTGCCGCCTGGTGGCAACGCAACCCTTGGTGCTGCACACAACCAGCCCATCCACTCTGCCTGCAGCATGCATGCATGCCTGCCCCTCTGCCTGCCCGTCTTTTAGGGATGCTGGGCCCGGGGCGCTGGGGGCGCCGCTGGCAATGAAGCCAGTACAAGCGTCGGCAGCAGCAGTACCAGCTCCGGCACCAGCAGCAGCAGCAGCAGCAGTACTGGCAGCGACACCATTGACGGCAGCAGTGGCGTCAACAGCAGCAGCAGCAGCACCAACAGCAGTGAAACAGAGGCTCCGCACTTGTCGGGATGGCTGCTGCGTAGCGACCGCCACCTGTGGCGCAACGGCAGCCGTGTGCAGCTGGAGCGGTGCTGCACGCCGCCGCCCCGGCACATGGCTGCGGGGCCGGAGCCCACGAGGGCCATCATGTGGGGCGACAGCACTCAGCGGTGAGGAGGGCAAGTGTGCGTGGCGATGGCAGTGTGTGGCGGCGAGTGGGGCAGGGTGTGTTGAGGTGGGGAGGGCAGTGGGAGGGGCCCAGGCACATCCCGGGTGAGTAGGGCATTGTGTAAAGGGGGGCGAAAGCACGCAGCGGCGGGCGTTTTTGGGGGCGATAGCAGTGGCCAGGGATGAGCAGGACAGTGTTTGTTGAGTGGGGTGGCAGCTGGGGGGCGGGTGGGGTTGGGCAAGGTTGGGGGTGGGCGGCCGACAGCATGCAATGCCGCTGCTGCATGCTGCTGCCAACTCCGCAAGTTGCTGCTGCAGAAAGCTGGGCAGGGCAGAGTGGCGACACAGCATGCAGCGCGTTGACTGGGCAGAGTGAATGTGTGTACCGGATCATTCACGCCAAGCGGCCCTGCTGCGCCCCTGCCTTGATTGCAGTTACCCCTGGTCTATCATGCTGAAGCTTGCGCGTGAGCCGGTGAGTGCCTTGGAATCTGTCAGGCGGAATGGCTTCAGGCTGTCTGTTGCTGACATCTTGTGTTAACATTGACAGCAGCAGATCCTTCGCCAACTCACAGGCGGCCTGGCTCAAGCTGCTGGGGCGGTGCACACATGGGGAAGGGGTGCACACATGGGGAAGGGGTGCACACATGGGGAAGGGGGTGGCGAGGTGGAGGGAGGGAAGAGAGTGCTGCAGCCTGCTGCTGCCTGCTCAGCACCCTAGCAGTCGCAGGCGGGGCTGCCTGCTGCCTGCTTGGCTTCTCCACCTGTCTTTCCACCTTCACTGGGCACCTGTGCGCCCTGTAGTGCGTGATGAAATGGCGCCCTCGACTGTTCTTTGAAGACTGGGACTCAGCAGACCCCGCAGTTGGGTGCCACTCCACCACCTCGGGCAATGCTGACCCCGAACTGGAGGCAGTACTGGCGGGTTGTACTGCTGGCGCCCCGTTCACTTCCGTCCCTATTGGCTGCAACAATCTGGGCGTCCAACAGTGAGTGTGGGGCGGGCGTGCTTGGGCAAGGTCCGTGGCAGCACCGCCTTGCCTATGTCCGTGCACATGATGCAGTCATTCTTCTCATCCTGATCTTAAAGCAAAGGCGACTGCCCGGGCACCGGCAGGAGTGGATTGGATGAGAGGCGCCCGCTCTGCTCCTTCCTTCCCTGTGGTTGGGGGCCGCTGGGTCAAGGAGACGAGAAGACCCCTAGAAGAGTGTGCGGCTCAATCCGGGTTAGGTGGATGGTAGTGAGGTGACATGTGTGGGTTCTTGATTTGGCGAGATCACGTGGCACACTGCCGATTTTTGAGCTTTGAACACCCTGCATGCCGCGCCCCGCTGCCGCGCCCAGGTACTTCCCGGACAGCTTGCTCGTCAACATGACGCACTGGCAGTACAATGACACATCTGCCCGGCTGGCACTAAACGGCAGCGCGCCGCCCAAGGAGTTCACGTACATCTAGTGAGGCGGGCAAGCAGTCGGGGAAAGGAGTGCGATTCCTTGTAAGATGACAGGAGGAGAGGAATGCGAGGCAGCTGAGAAGTTGGGGCTGGGGCAAGGGAGGGTGGCCAGGTGGCGGGCTGGGGTGGCTGTTAGTGATGCGTTTGAGGAAGGCAGAGCAGCAGCCTGGGAGGCCTGGCAGCACACATTCCCGACAGGGCGGCTTTTGCTCCGTGTCGGTATACCTCACAATGGGCCTCTCTTCCATGTGGCCCGCGCCCTCCCCACCCCGCCCCGCCTCCTTTCCTTGCTCAATGCCCCATCCCCCAACCTCACCGCCCTGCCAGCTCCTGTTCTCCTCCCTGTGCCTGCCTGACCCCCGTGTGCTCACGTACTTGAGGGGTGGCACGGACCCCATATCCCACCCTAGGATACGTGTGGAGGTTGTACAGGGGGGGCGGCCCCAGCCATCCCCATCCCGCCCTGCCGCCATCCATCCTGCGCATCCCTGCCGCTGCATATCCCTGCCCCAGCACCTATCCTTCTGCAAGCGCCCGCGGCGCTGTGCCCGCCGTTGGGTTCCGAGCCGCAGAAATGCTGAGAAGTGGCCTCAAGAGCAGCGCGCTCAAGCCGCTGGCCGAAAGGAGGCCAGTCGAGCAGCGGGCCTGGCCTTCCGGCCTGCACGTTGAGCTGATGCTAGTGATGTACAACTCTGAGACTTTTGAAAGCGTAAAGGCAGTCGCTTTCCGCCATTTGATTGTTAGCTGAGGTACAAGATGTACATGTGGCCAACTGCTGCTCAGCCTGCTGTCGCTTTCCTGGCTGTCACAGCTCTGATTTAGGAACGGGAAGGCCGCCGGCTGGGCCCGGGGCCTCCTGCCGGCGGCGCAAAGCTTGCAGCCACCGGCCGTCCTCGCTAAAGCGCGCGGCGACACCAGCCCACTTGTTTTTTTTTCGAGAGCTGGGGCAGGGCAGACAGTCTTGCGCCGCAAGGCGCCGCGCCGGGCGATCTCCCGCCGGGCTACCGTACTGGAGCGTCTGCTGTAGCATCCTCTGTCTGCAAAGCCTTCATCCTTGAGAGCACAGCCATCCCCCATCCCCGCCATCCCTGCCCCACATCCCTGCTATCCCTGGCTGTGGCCCCCATCCCCCATCCCTGCGTGACAACCTCGACACCCATCCCTTTGTGCTGGTGCCGTCCCTCAGCACGTACGAGTCAACTGCCTGGTTGTAGCGGAAGCGGGAAGGATGCTGGGGGGAGGTGCCTCCCTGCTATGCAGCCGCGCCTGTCGCCTTGTGCTAATTCTGCTCCCCGGCAGTCACGCCTGCCTTCTCTCCCATTCCGCCTTGCCCTTTTGCTGTCCTTTCAGTTATGTCGGCTACGGCTGCTTGTCTGTAGAGGACGTGGGGCGCACCTTGGAAGAAGTGAACGGGACTGGGGACGCTGTGATCATGAACATTGGGCCGCATTGCTTGCTGCACTTTGGGCTTGCGCAGTGGCAGGTGCGAAGTGTGTAATAGTCACATGCTTGGCCGCTGTATTGCCGTGTGCCTGGACGGATACACGCGTTGCAGAGCTGACGTCTTGGATGTGAATTTTTGAGCCCACATCTGGTTGATCTACCCACGCCATTTTTCCTCGGACAACCTTGTGAGCAGCACTACATGGACGAGATTTCCGTGCTGGTGGCCCGCCTGCGCTCCAAGGTTGTGTGGCGCTCCAGTTTTGCGATGAGGGAAGATGCTGTGCGCAAGCCCTGGCCAGACACAACCACCTACACCGTCCATCACCTCTTTGATGTGAGTGCTGGGTGCATCTCGAGGTGGTATCGCAGGGGAAAGCGCTGCATGTTAACCTGGCTAGATCAGGCCCACAGACTGTGTCCAACACCCCTTGGATGTGAGTTGGAGGATGCAAGGGTGAGTGGGCGCAGGGATGGGCAAGCGGGTTTGGTGTCATGAAAGCCCTGGCCAGACACCTCCCACGCTCTCTGTCCACCCACCATGTCCACCATGGTGCGACACTGGGCACGGGTGGGGGACGCAGAGGGGTGGGGCAGTTGTTGTGTGTCACGGCCAGCCCCGCGTTGCCGCCCGCTGCCCCTTCATGCCTGCCCCGCACAAACCGGCATGTGTGTATGCACCACGTGTGTTCCCTACATTCACTGCCCTCAAATTTTCCGGTTCTTTTGTTTTGTTTGCTTTTTGCTGCGCCGCAGACAGATGCGCGGATGCATCTGTTCGACAGCTATGCAGAGTACGCGATGCGGCGGGCGGGAGTTGCGTTCTGGGACATCGCCGCCTATGGTGCGGGGGGTGTGCACCGACCGGGAGACATCGTTCATTTTGACGGCTACACTTCACGCACATTGAACCTCGAGGCAGCGGAGACCCTGCTCTGCTGACAGCAGCAGTCTTGAGTGCTCTGCGCTCTATTATCCGTGCAAGTCTCACTGCGAAACTTATGTAGAACTTTACTTCATGGTCTTTCTGCAATGAATGATAGGGGGGGGCCGGGGTGGACACGTCGGTTTGCATTCATCTGTCATGCCTCGTGAAGGCGACACCCCCTACACTGGGCACTGCCGCATGCACTGCATGCAACATGTCTATGCAGCATAATGACGTACATGCAGCAGCACGAAGTTGTAGTGTTCCTACAGCTTGTAACAAGACCGTGCAAAATCTCGACGTGGCACCACGTCATTGTACCCCCACTCAATTTGCTGTCAATTTGGTCTCGGTTTGAACGCCCTGCGGGGGCGCAGAAATCGTGGCCGATAGGACCGAACGCCCGCCAGGGGCCCAACATTGTCGAGGCCCTCCTGCTGGTAGTGGCACTAGGCCTCGGGCTGGCTTGGCGGTACTCCAGCTCACTGCAGATTGGCTGGAACCCTAATCCGTCTGGCGCAACTCTGCAGGTGAGCAGCTGAATACAGCCTGATATTCACATCGGTTACCAATCAACTGTGCTGATCCGGCTTTTCTTTACTAGTGTTGAGAGCCTGCTTGTTATCGTCACCCTGCCCATACGTATTGCCTATCAATCAATCAATTACATTTCAAGTCCAGGGGGAGCCAGCAAGGTCTCATGGGACAGGGTGGGGGGTGAGTGTATCAGAATGTAGTTTGTAGCAAAGAAA
>JTEE01000072.1:170002-199464 GCA_002896455.3 Chlorella sp. ArM0029B | reverse complement strand
CCCTACCCCGCCCCCCGCACCCGGGCAGGTCTCACCTGCACTGCAGCCCCGCATCCACCAGGTGGATGCAGTGAAAGAGGGGGCCCGGGGGGCCCGGCGAGCGGCCTGGGGACCGTGCAAGGCGGGGCAGGGGAGTGTCCGCTGGCCTCCTCGCATGCAGCGGCGCCAATTGAGCGCACCAGGGCGCTGGCTGCCGGCATGGGGCGGCGACCTCGCCGGGTTTCCCCCGCCCTAGGAAACGTGCCTGGCATACTTGCTGCCGGGAGGGGCAGGCCTGCACAAAGTGAGGCGGAACCGCCCCCACGCGTATACAGAGCGGCGGTCGCTGTGGCTGCCCCCGCAAGCCCCCGCAAGTCGGCTGCCTTTTTGTTGCATCTGGGATCTTCAGGGGCCTGCAGGCTGGTGGCGTGTCCCTTACATGCCCGTGCACTGGAATCCGTGGTTTGGGGCCGGACCGATGCCGGGCAGGGGCTGGCCGAGCGGTGAAGCCCAAAATGCAGGCAAATTGTGTGTTGGCGCCGTTGCGTAGCGATGCCAAACAAGGGCACACGTGCTGGGGTATTGTTCCTGCACACAGCGCCCACATGCGTCCCTCCCCCCCTGTCCCCGCCAGATGTGCTCATTCTCAAGCCAAATCCGTGCTCCTGGCATCAGCGGCTACTTCCAGGCACACGCATGCACGCTGCCTGTGAGTGTCCGCTGGCCTCCTCGCATGCAGCGGCGCCAATGGAGCGCACCAGGGCGCTGGCTGCCGGCATGGGGCGGCGACCTCGCCGGGTTTCCCCCACCCTAGTAAAAGTGCCTGGCATACTTGCTGCCGGGAGGGGGAGAGGGCACTGTAGCCTGATGCTGGAGTGCCTTATTCCACGAGTGATGTAGCAACAAGTCGCGATGTGGCCGCATTGGTGTCCTTAACAAGGTGCGTGTTCAATATGACGGTGCTCTGCTATTGAATTGGGAGGTAGAAAGCAAAGCAAGCAGCACAATCATGGCCACATGGACCGAAGGACACATGGGCGAAAAGTACATGGAACAAGAAGAGCAACATGTCATGCTCGGCGGCACAACCTAAGAGTTCATCCGACGCTCCATGGCGTGTTCCTTATCAAGTGTGTTGCGCACCCCCAAAAGCGCAGTGCGCACGGCAGTGGCAGCTGCTGAAGCTGCCGTCCTAGGGCCGCTAGTTGAAGACCGAAGGTGGGCGCTAGCCTGCAGAGAGGAGGAGGAGTACGAGCGTGGAGCGCTTGTTGTGTCATGAGCAACCTGAGTTGTCTCATTAAGGTGCCACGACTTTTTGTGCGCCATATAAACGTTAAAAAAAGTGGTGCTCGACCACAAGTTCCTTGCAAACCATGGCTATCCCAGCGCCCTGCCCCACCCATCACCTGGCGGAGAGCCTGCTTCACGCCCGCTGTATGTGATGCGCTCGATTCCCCTGCCAGCGCCACCTCAGCACCCGCCGCCACTGTGGCCCCAAGGTTGATGGCCTCCAACGCCACCGCGCGGACAAACCCGGCCAGCCCCCGCTGCATCTGCCGGCGGAAGTCCTCGTCAGCCAGTGAGCTCAGCGTCAGCTTGTTGCCTCCTGCATGAGAGGAAAGGTGCGGGTAGGAATTGCCGTGCCAGGTCTTAAGGTTCTCAAGCCGACTTCAAGTGTCACGAGGCGCCATGCAACACATGGGACACCAATGCACCAACAGCTTCACACGCCAATGAAGATATGAAACCCTTTTCTGCCCAGCACACGAGCACGCTCACCCCCACTACTGCGCTTGTACAGTTGTTGCCGCGGGATGGCTAGCAGCTGTGCAGCCGCCGAGGAGACACGGCATATGGAGGCGATGGGTGCAATGGCCGACACAAAGCGGTGCGCCTGGAAGCGTGCGATGTCCTCCACGTAGGCAGAGGCTACAGCGGTGCCTACACAAGATCAGGAGGAATCGCAGAGGAGTGAGAATGATATTGGTGTGCAAGTGGGAGAAGAAGGGACCGAGGAAAGTGCACGCATCTAGTGGGGTTGATTGGTTGGCTAGCATGTGTGCCAAACTGAAAAAAAACATTTAGAGAACGCGCTTAAGTGTGATGACACCGAGCAGTGCAGGACATGCAATGGCAATACAGAGCCGGCGCAGGAAATCGAGCAAAATCGGGGCCAGCAGACGTGCGGGCTGCTCACCGACGCCTCCAAGGCCTTGCATGCCAATCAGGCGCAGGTGGCGAAATTGCAGGCTCACGCCGCCCCAGGGCACCAAGTTGAGCACCTCCGCCAGCTGGCCGCTGCACACAAGAGGGTGGGCCATGGGGACACAGGGCCAAGGAAAAAGCAAATCTTCAAAGCAAGGACAATGGCACGGACACATTACGCCGTGCATTGTGTGAGCACAAGTTGGTGAGCTGCCCCGCAACAGTCTTGCTTATGGGCTCCCCAATGCATGCGCCTCGTTCTTTCGTGCGGCCGCACCTGCTGAGCGCGAAAAGGTCTACCCGGTGTGCACGGTATTTGATCGTCAATGTAAAGGGTTGCACCTCGCACCGCTGAAAAAACGGCTCGCCAGCTACTGGTGGAAGCGAGGGCAGGCAAGGGTGTGGGAGACAATATTGGTGCACCGCGAAGCGGGGATGTCAGGAGGAGTAAGAAAAGTTGAAAGTACATGATTCTTGTACAGCCCAAAGGCGTTGGTGTAATCAGGTCAAGTAGGAATCATGCCAACAACACCAGTCATTGAGTCGGTTTACTCACCATGGCCGTTGGCGCTGCCGCCGTTGCTGTTGCTGGTGTTGTTGCCGTTGGCGTTGTCGCCGGTGGCAGCAACAACGTCCTCAGCAGCAAAGAAGTGTTGCATGAAGGCCAGGGCTGCCTGGTCCATGTGCAACAGCAACGGCAATAGGCACACGTGCACGCGGTGCTCCAACTCTGCAAATGAGGGAGTGACGAGCAGAGGACATTCATGAGGCACAAGACGTTTGATAGCCTTGGGAGGGTGGGGAGGGCTACACGTACCCAGATGTTCCCAGCGGCCAGAAAGCCGCTCAACCTTTCAGCACACTTGTGGTTGGGGTTGTTGTGGTTGTAACCCTTTGACCCAAAGTTTCTTTACGACGGAACAACCCCGCAACAATGACAAAGCAACTTGTTTGGCACAGTAGCTGCAATGAAACCCACCTGCCCCTGGCTCGGCCTGTACTGCGCCAACCACCAATTGCACCATGCTGGCCTGCGCGGGGCGCACGCGGTGCACGGACGCGTGGTAGCCCAGCATGCGGCGCAATCCCGCCCAGCCTGTTGCCGTAGCCGCTGCATCTGCCGCGCCGCCTGTGCCGCCGCCTTGCCGTGGCTGGAAGCTGTCGCGCACTTCCAACGTGCGCACCAGCAGCGCGCAGCGCGTGCGCAAAGCTGTTGTTGTAGCGCCCTCTTCCCCAGCCGCTGCAAAGGTGTCCAGCTGCACGCACACGCCCTCCAACCGCGCCTGCACCTGCGCGCTCAGCGGCACCACCACCTCCTCCTCCGCACCCTCATCCTGCCCCGTCGTCACGGCCGCTGCTCTTCGGCCGCTTGGCAGGCTGCCGACACCAATGCTGCCCTTGCTGCACCTCTGCTGCGGCTGCTGTGATGCAACTGGGGGTGGCGAGTCGAGCAGCTCCATGTCGTCGCTGCTGCTGCCGCTGTCCTCGGGTAAGAGCACCGTGGTAAAAGTGTCTGCATCCGCGCAGTGAGGCATAAGGGTACAGTTGGTTTTCCATACTGCTGCTGCCGAGGCATAGCACAGCATGATGCACAAAAGGAGTAAACGCTGCACAGCACGGCTGGGTCAATGCGCCAGCCTCACCCCCCACAAGCAGGCACCGTCCAACCCGCTCGCCAAACAGCCAAAGCTTTGCACCTTGTGCCGGCACACGCAACGGGCTTCTGCCCCACAGCCTCTTCCTGCCCCCCGGCCCCCACCTGCCAGGGTGACGGTGATGCTGATGTCTCGCAAGCTGAGGCGCCGAAGCGGCGGTGGGTGGTTGGGTGGCAGCACACGACAGTCGTACGACGGGGAGCTGGGGCTGAAGGCCATCATGTCAGGGATGGGACACGAAGTCAGACGGGGTGTTGATTGAGGATGAAGCTGTGAGCCGTGCAAATGTAAGGCACAACAGCGCCTGGAGAGCATAGCGGCAGGGCAGGTGCAGCCGGTGCGACATGCCAACAACTGTGAGCGGGGGCGACATGAGGGCGTCACTCCTGGCTGGCGAACCGAACAAGCAAGCATCTGGCAATCCTCTCCAGTCGCAAGCACCCCATGCGGGCTCTCCGGTCACTGGCACCTACCGTACCGCCCACCCGTCTGCACCTCACCTGGCAGCTGCCTCTTCCTCTGTGGGCGGCTGCAGCGCGACGTAATCCTCTTGCAGCTCTGAGGCTGTAGCGCCGTACCACACGCCCTGCCCCTCTTGCGCGAGCCCCGCCCTGCACGCGCACACATGTGCACGTGGGTGAGTTGTATAGCATGTGCTGCCCTTGCCACGTGCGAGCTGCTGACTGTGCCTGCAAGCCCAGGGGCAACACGGGCATCCATACCCGTACCGCTGGCAAGCTTCACCCCAACACACAACTGTTGGGGAAGAGCAGAGGGCTGAGGGCGGCAGGCGTGCATCCTTGCAGCCCAAGCATGCATCCCCCGCATGCTGCAGGCCGCTGCCCGCACCTGCCGGCGCGAGGGCTGCCCCCCAAGAACTCGTCTACCATGGCGGGCGGGCTGCCAGCTGGCGACATCACGTACTGCCCCTCCCCCTCGCCCTCCGCCTGCTCCGGGTCATACCAGCCACCTGCCAGGGGAAGGAGGGCAGAGAGAGGAGTAAGAGAAGAATCAGGGTTGACTGGGGTTGTGGCTGCATTGTGGTGCGCCAGCAGCAAGGAAGGGCAGAGAGCAGGATGGACAAGGGATGCATGTGCCAGCACTAGGCGAAGCACTGGCCGACATCTTTAGCACGCCCGCAGGCCTTTCGGCGTGAGGAAGCTCAACGGGCTCACCGTCCAGAAAGACTGACGCCTCCAGAGGGCTCTCTGCGGGCCGGCGGGGGCTGGCATAAGCCCCCTGCACCACGCCAGCAAGCACGTTCATCCCCGCCCCCGCCCCCGCCTGCCCGCCGCGCCAGCTACCCACGCTGCCGGCGCTGCTGATGGAGCACTCTGGGCCGGGTCTGCTCCGGTCCGCCACTGCCAGGGGCAGGGAGCTGCCGCCGCCCTTGGCTGTGCTGCGGCCGGGCAGCTGCCTTGCCAGGCGTTGCAGCAGCAGCAGGGTGTGTCGGGAGAGCGTGATGCTGAGCCCTCGGTTTGTCACCAGCACCTCCTGCATCCCCGCTTGCTGCTGCTGCTGCTGCCCTCCCGCCAGCGGCGACCCTCCAGGCAGCTGCACGGTGATGCCCGCCTCAGTTGCCACCTGGTGGAAGCCAGCCACGTGTGCCAGGTCGGGGGTCAAGCCGCCACGCTGCGCCTTGCTCCCGCCACCGCCACCGCCACCGCCACCGCCGCTGGCCGACGACGCCACGTGCAGCGCCAGGCGGTAGGCCTCCACGGCGCCCTGCTGCTGCCTGTGCCGCGCACGCCACCGGATGCTGGCGGCTGATAGGACAGCGGCGGTGAGGGCCGTGTCGCGAGGTTCGTAGCGCACAGCGCTGGAGAGCAGGGCGACTGACCAGTCCAGAGCTGGGGCGGGCGGAGGCGGCAGCGCTGCTGCAGTCGTAACGCTGGGGCCGCAGCTGCCAGCTTCAGCAGCGTCGGGAGCAGCAAAGAAGCTTTGCAGGTCGGCTGCCCAGGCCAGCTGGCCCGATTCGTCAAGCAGAAGGGTTAGGCCTGGCAGGAGGGTGGGGAAGGGACACAGCAGGGGTGAAGTGCCGGGAGATGGGCAGCCCCAAACAAAGTTGGGTGCAATGTTCATCCAGCCTGGCACAGCATGTCCGGGCTGCCATGCACCCATCGGCAGCTGCCCTTCCCACATCTTCCAGGCACGGCGCTCACCTGCCGTGCACAGCGCAATCCGGCCGCGGCATGGCACCACATACCGTCCAGCGCTGCTCACACAGGGCTCGCCAGTGGGCCTGCAGCATGCACGGGGTTACATTGGTGAGGGGGATGGGGGTAGAGGGAGAGAGCATGCAGCAGCGGCCGAATGGGCAAGTGCAACGGCAGCCTGCCTGGCAGGCAAGCCTTGCTTTGCAGCCCGCCAGGCATGCACCTGTAAATGCTTGCCCCCTCTTCCTGCGCCCTCCCTCGAGCAGCACGGACACAGAGAGCGACATCGATTCATCCTCTCACTCACCGCAGCAGGGCAAACAGCTGCGCTGCCGGCGTGCGCCTGCCATCCTCCTGCTGCTGCCCAGACGCGTGCGCCAGCAGGAGCGCACCGCCCCCGCCCCCGCTGCTGCTGCCGCTGCTGCTACTGCTGCCACCGTCGCTGACATCTGCCGGTTGAGTCAGCTCAGCACTGCCGATGGCCAAGGACGCAGCGCTGCTGCCTGCCAGCCCGCCTATGCTGCTGCACGCCACTGCTCGGATGGAGCGCACTGCCAGGGCGCAGGGCGGACGCTGCGCATGCAGCAGCGTGCACCGCACGTCGCACTCAACCCGGAGCACAGCCTGGGTGGCTGCCTCGGCGGGAGGCGCTGCCGCCGACAGCTGCAGCACGCCATCTGCCAGCCTGCCCGCCGCTGCCACCACGCCCTGCTGAAGCCAGACAGCCAGGGGAGCCCCAGCGCTGATGCTGACAGCCAGGGGAGCGCCGGCCCGCAACTGCTCCCACAGCGCGGCAGGACCTGGCTGGCAGCCTGCAGTGCACACGGGTATGGGGATGGAAGCACGACACATGACAGATTTGTAAGAGGCACGGACGGACGCAGGGTGCGTATGAAGCCTTGCAGAGGCAAGAAAGCAGCGGGGGCGGTGTGAAATGGAACCCTGTGCAGTGAAAGCACAGCGGCAGCAGCGAGCTCAAGCTCGGGTGGGAGGAGCACAGGCTGCTGGCAAGGCATGGACGCCAGGGGGTGCAGCTGTGCCTGGTGCTCGCCCAAGTGGTGAGCCGCTCAAGCTTGCATAGCCAAGCCAAAGCGATACGTGCACAGGTGATGGGCCCCTTTGGAGGGCACCCCCTCTCTCAATCACACACAGACAGACAGACAGAGACAGACACACACGCACCTGGCTCGAGGTCGGCGGATGCCCACAGACTCTCCAGCAGGTCAGATGACGGCACGGCGCCGGGCTGCTGCCAGCTGCCGTGGATGGTCAGGCCGCCGCCGTCTAGTGGCGATGCACAGCCTGCAGCGAGCAGAGCAGTCGGAGGTGGGACATCATTGTGAGTGGTAAGGGAGGACAGAGGCCCAGCTGTGGTCCCCAGGCGGCAAACCACATGCCCTTGCACACCAGGGAGCCTGAGGCAGCAGAGCAGCTACACGAGCCAGCTGTCAACAGATGGCGGCAGACATGCGCATGCCCGAGCAGAAGACCATGCCTTGCACCCCAATACCTGGCCACCCAGCCAGCCGCACCTGCAATGCTGGCCACCTGGGCTGCCGCCAGGGCGTGTCCCAGCAGCGAGTCGCCCAGCTCCCGCTCCGCCCCGCCCCTGGCCTTCCCCACCGCATGCACGTCCACCGCGCCCGTGCGCAGCGTGCACTCCCACAAACAGCTGGCACCGTCCCCGTCCCCGCTCCCGCTGCTGCTGCTGCTGCTGCAGCTGGCACCGTGTCCGCCGCCCTGCTGCAGCACCACAGTGGGCTCCACCCCCGACTCCTGCAGGCTTGCCACCAGCGCCTGCATTCGGGGGGAACAGGTGTGAGCGTGCGTGTGCCTGAGGAGGGCCGTCTGCTGAGGACAGTCTATATAAAAAAGAAAGAAAACAACTAAAAAGAATGACCCATTTTAAGTAGCAAAAAAAAACTGAAAAGATATCTATTTAAAGAGCTGCTGCTACTTGATCCGCCACACTGCGGCAGAGCTCAACTGCAAGGCTGCCAGCCTGGCCTTCAGCCTACAACAACTTGTGGGAGCTCCAGGGCTGGAAAAAGGCAGGCAGGCAGGAGGCAGGGGCATGCCGGCTGTCAACCCCTCCATGCCGCCCCATGCCTAGCACCCTTGGTGACTGTGTTGTGCCCCCACCTGCGGCTGCTGGCTGCCCAGGCGTGGCCCCATGCTGGCCAGCAGCTGGGAGCTGCTGCCCTGAGCCTCCACTGCAAAATATTTTGGCACAGAGGGCGGACAGGGGCGCGCGGTGGGCACCGCCAATACCAGGCAGGCGGCAGGCAGGTAGATGCGCAGGCGCAGCAGGCCGCCTGCGGGTGCCGCCGTTGCCGCCGCCGACAAGCCTGGCGCCCCGTTGGCTTCCAAGCTGCACGCAAGTCAGCAGTGCGCAGTATGCATGATATAGGTTGCCTAAGTTGAGGCGTGGGCAGCTTGCACCCCAGCGCAAAGCAGGCTGGCAGGCAGGTAGACAGAGACAGTGCTTTTTTGCACCACAGCAGCCAAGGGTCTCTCACCCGCTCTGCTGCTGCTGCTGCTGCTGCTGCTGCTGCTGTTGCTGCTGCTGGAGAATGTCGTCGATTGCCGCCGCCACTGCCGCCTTGCTGGGGCCACCAATGGCCGCGTCCCCTTCCAACTGCCAGTGCTCCTGGTCCATGCTGCCAGGTGGCAGCACATCCGCTGCTGCTGGTGCTGCTGCCACCAGGTGCTGCCCGATGGAGGCGGCAAACGCCTGCAGGTGCGCCATCAGCGGCAGCGTGCACCACACGCACACCGGCTGCAGCATGAGCGCCACGTCAGCACCTGCCCCTGCCGACCCCTCTGCTGCACCCCCTGCTGCGCCCTGCTGCGCTTGCTGCGCCGCCTCTGCCGACCTGCCGCAGTGCACCACCAGCGCCGGCCCCTGCCCACTGCACACCAGCACTGGCACGACCTGCACGCGCGGCACCGCCGACGCCTCGTGGCACATGGACTGCCGCAGCATGCTGTTGCTCTGCAGGCCGGCCAGGAGGGGCGGAGGGCGGACCACAGCCAGTCAGTGTGCATGCATGTGCCCACCAGCCAGCACGGGCTGACTCCTGCAGCCTGTTGTGACCTCCCGGCCAAGCCAGGCCACCTCCGTTTGTTGCCCACGCGGGGCCAAATGGGTGCCTCAATGTCAACATTGCCTGCAGGCACATGCCCCCGCCAGCACCATAACAGCACCTGTCCTGCACCCTACTGAAAAAACGCCGCTGCGCAACACACCTGCCGTGCCTCCTGCCACTGCCGGCACACTTGCACCTGCCCTGGTCCCCCCAACAGAAGACGCAGCAAAGCAGCCCCCACCCAACTACTACCTCCTCACCTCTCCAAGACACCTAATTTCCTACCCTGCATCCCCTCCAAGACATCCACTGCTGCTCTCCCCGCCCTACCATCCCCCTAGCATCCGCCTGACTACCTCTACACAGGTGGGTGGGCCACTGGTGCACCACACCTCGCCTGGCTGGGCCCTCCACACCACAGCCGCACATGTGATGTTGCCTCCCAAAACCACACATCACGTGCAGGTGCCCCACACCACATTACAAATCGCGTGCAGGAAACCCCAAGCCATGCAACATCCGGGTAGCCCCATGCCACACTGTGTGGGGACAGAAGGGTGGCCCAGGCCCCGCACCACATCCTTCAGGCGTGCCCACCTCCATCGCCACCATGCCTGCCGACTGGTACACGGTGGCCTGGGAGAGGTCGGAGAGCTGCGCCAGGGTGTCGCCAATGCCCAGGCTGCTGGCGGCGTCGGGCAGCGGGTAGTCGCCTGGGAGCATGCGGGGAACAGCCATGGGGGGACAAGAGTCAGGCGTGGGCAGGCAGGGCAACCCACAGGGGCAGGGCAAGCCTGGGTGGGCAGGCAATGCGGACGAGAACACACCGCAGCAGTGCGCCTTGACAGTCGAGCAGGAAGCAGGAGGATGCAAGGGGGCACCATGCAGGCGACCCCCGCAGAAGTAGCATGCCGGCCAACCAACACAACAGAACACAGCTGCTTCATCCACCGGCGTTGCCCACTCCACAGTCGTCCCCCCACACCTGCCGAACTGGGCGCGGGCCAGCGTATGTGCGGCGCTGACGGCAGCACCCCCGGCACCCTCGCCATCTCCTCTGCCGGCAGCCAGCCACCGGGGATGAGGGCAGCGCTGGCTGCTGAGCTGGCGGGGTAGGCTGGGTGGCTGGGGAAGGGCAGGTGCTCAGACACCTCCAGCACCCCTGCCGTCAGGCTCAGGCTGCTGCTGCTGGGCACGTCTGGGCTGCTGCTGGCAGACTGCATGGGGGGCAGGGACACAAGTCGATTTGTGTGAGGCCACAGTAGGTCGTTGGGGTTGCTGTTGAGATGACAGACAAAGCGGGGCAGCCTGATGTGTCTTAAACCATATTCTGATACACTCACCCCCACCCTGTCCTATGAGACCTGGCTGGCTCCCCCTGGACTTGAAATGTAATTGAATGATTAATGAGCACTGCACAGGCCGAAGTCAGTGGCCTGCACAGCGCGCTGCGCCGCCGTGCTCCCGTCCCACCTCCCCCCTCGCCACCCACAACCCACCCACCTCTGCCTTCAGCTCCACCTCCAGCACCTCTGCCACCAGGCGGGGGGCGTAGTGCGGGCTGGTGCACCCGGCCTCCTCGGGGTACAGCAGGCACAGCGTGAGGGAGGGCGCTGACACAGAGGTGCTCCACTGCTGCCCGCGCTCACCGCCCACCTGCAGAGGCTGGCTTAGGAAAAAGGGTGAGAGGCAGGGTGGCAGGGTGTGGCAGGGGCGAGGGGACGGTGGGAAGCGGAGGAGGGGCTGATGCTGCAAAGCAGGCCCGCTGAGCACGCAGCTGACTGACTGGCAAGCCCAGCCGAGGCAGCAACCGCCACACAATGCTGCTGTGGGTTGCGGCTTTTCATCCAACAGCAGATTGCCGCTCTGCCCTGCCACCGGCGACCAGCCACCACTGCCAGCTTGTTTCCAGCCCAGCCTGACCCCTTTCCCTTGCCTACTACCAACTCTGCACCCTCCTCCCTTCCAGCAGCCAGCACTGACCTCTCGTATGCTGGCCGCCAGGTCGTGCATGGCAAACATGTCGACATCGTCTGCTGAGCTGCCGCCGCCTGGCATCGCTGAGCTGGCCAGGTAGCTGCTGGCGCCCATGGCCGAGGAGAAGGCCTGCTGCAGCGACCCCAGCAGCGACTTGGCGTCGTAAAACTCGTCCACCTCCTCCTGCCATCATCAAGGGGGGAGACGAGGCAAGCAGAGTGGGGGGGGGGGAAGGCGTGAAAGACCTGGGCCAAGGTCACGTGCAACGGCAAGCAAGCTCCAGTCAGGAGGGTGCCTGGTGGAGCAGGCACACGGGCTGGGTGAGGGCGAGCAAGGTAGGTAGGTGTGCCAGGCTCCCGTGATCAGAAGGCCTGTGCATGCCCACAAGCCTGCCTGCCCAGCCGCCCTCTAGCCCCACATCCTGTCCGCCGTCCACATTTCCGCACACCCCACACTTCCCCGCACACCCTGCGCTCGCACACCCACCTGCCCCGTGATGCCGCCGCCTCCACCTCCCCCTCCTGCACCGCTGCCACCGCCGCCGCCGCCGCGGCCAGCCGCAGCGCTCTCCCTCAGCGCATCTTGCACCATCCCCTCGCACTCTGGCAGCATGAGGTCGGCAATGAAGGAGTGGTGCCCCGCCGCAGCAGGCCCCACCCCCAGCTGCTGCTGCTGCGACATGTCTGCCAGCGCGGCGCCGCTGGCAAGCGCCTGCTGCTGCGCCGCTGCTGCGGCGGCGGCCTGGGCGTGCGCATCGGCGTAGCGCCGGGCCAGCACCAGCAGCCCGGCCATGTCTGCTGGACGCAGCTGCAGCTGCAGCGCCTCCAGCCGCACAGCCAGCGACACGTGCGGCTGGTAGCTGGGCTGGCAGTGTACCGGCCAGGTCACAACTACGTCGGCCTCGCCTTCCAACGGTGCCAGCAGCGGCGGGCCGGGCCCGTCCTCCCGGGGATGTGTCTCCAGCCCCAGGCTCAGTCCGGCGAAGGCAAAACGGCGAGCCGTGGTGCCGGTGGCGGGGCAGTCCTGCAGGGCGGAGGCGGAGGATGCACAGGTTGCTAAGGCGGCCTTCATGGTATGGAGATGCACAGGTTGCTAAGGCGGCCTTTATGGTGTCAGATGCAGAGGCAGGTAAGGCACGCACAGTTCTGCACTGGCAGACACAGAATTTCCAGGGGACTACTGCGGCCCGCTCTCCCTAAACTCCCTCCCTCCAGCAGCACTCCATGCACCCACCTGCTCGGTGGCGCCGTAGCTGAGGTGCACACACGACAGCGTGGCAGCGGCGCCGCCCTGCTCGGCGCCGCCCAACTCCACCCGCACGCTGAGCCTGCTGACAGTCACGGTCATGCGCTGCAGCAGGGTCTCCACCCCTGCCGCCACCAGACGTACCCCCTCGTCAATGCCGAAACCGGCGGGGCCAGAGGGTGGCGCGTCGCCGCTGCCGACTGCAGCCATGCTCTGGGCGCCGGCGCCGGCGCCCCCTGCGACACCGCCGCCGCTTCCGCCGCCTGTCCCCGGCCGCACAGTCAGCAGCACATCCTTCAGTGTGACCCCGCACGTCAGGCTGGTCACCGCCAGGTCCAGCCGCAGCCTCCCAATGTACCCGCTCACAATCTCCAGCCCCGGCGGCTGCATGTGGGCAAGCAGGAGGGCCAGGGGGGAGAGGTGGGCACAGGGGACAGGTGGAGGAGGCGGCCAGCCGTGCACCGAGGTAGGCAACCGTGCCCAGCCGCCCCACACGCCCCCTCTAGATCCCCCAGCCACCCCACCCAGCTGGCATCCCCTTGCACCCCCGCTCACCGCTCGCTCCGCCAGCCACTGCCGGCTGATGAGGACGTCGGTGAGCTCCAGGGCGCCGGTCCCCAGGCTGACCCGCAGCTGCTCCACATCAATCTCCGTCTCCAGCACCCCCTTCAGGTTGCGCTTCAGCAGCACCTTGAGCAGGCGGCGCAGCGCCCAGTCGGAGGCGCCCTGCAACCCCCACATCGCGGCACGCGGCCCAGCGGCGGCAAGGCGCTGGCGGCGGCACGTTGCCGACGGCGCCTCTGGACCCCTGCCGCACTGCTCGCGCTGCCGTGCCTCCGGTTGAGAGCAGCCTGTCCACCCCCAGATGCTCACGATGCTCTGTCGGCTTCCGAGCAGAAAGAGAACGCCTGTTTTGGAGAGGGCTTTGCCAAGGCAAGCCTGAGCGGCTCCCTGTGCATGCTCAGCGCACCACTGGCATGCTGCTGGCGGCTTTGGAGCGCGCTGCAGCGCCCCAGGCCTCTTAGCGTGGCCGCCTGCGTGGCAGCTGCAATCAGGGCTGCAAGAGGGGCTTGAAAGAGGGGACGGTATGCCTCGCATTGCGTTTTGCCACCGTCAAATTGCTCGAAAAACACCATGCAGACCGCCTGCGCCTCGCTACGCTGCACCTCGCAACGCTGGGAGGGCTCCCAGGCCCGCCCAGCGCCTACCACGCGCCTTGCAGCGCCGCGGGGTGCTGGGCAGCGATCTGTAAGGGCGGCAGCGGGGCCAAAGAAGCAGCAGCAGCAGGAGGAGGAAGAACTGCCGGCGACACTGCCGCGGGTGACGGCGCCGGCGAAGGTGCCTGAGAAGGACTTCTGGGAGGTGAGGCCTGCCTGGTGGGATTGATGGTTGGCAGGGTTTACTATGCAGCAAAAGGGAGTATGCAAGTGTGCCGCGGCACTCGATTGGGGCAAAGCACGGCAGCCAAGGCGGCAAAGTATCCTCGCACGCACCCTGCCCGCCTCCAAGGCCCTCCTCTCCCCGGCCCTCCGCTCCCCCGTCCGCCTGCAGGGTGACAAGTTCAACATAGTGGGAGACATCGCATCATTCATCATCCCCCTCCTGGCGGCGCTTGCAGTGGGCGTGGGCCTGTTTGCCAGCCAGACATACAACGAGTGAGGGGGCCGGGAGGGCGGTGCCTGGTGCTGTTTTGTGGGGTGGGAGGAAACTGGGGCCGGCCAGGCAGGGCTGCTGGGGCGGCAGCAGGCATGCATGCAGTGCTTGAGAGGCGATGCACACCGGAGCGAGCAACGCCGCAGCAGGGGGCGGAATGTCGCAAGCCAGTTGCAGCCCTGGTGCCCTTCCTTGCCAGCCAGGGCATTCCACACCTCGGCCCACTGTCACCCCCGCTACACCAACGTACTGTGCGGCTCACGTGCCTACCTCGCTGCCCTGGCCTGCCCTGACTGCAGGGGTGCCACCGTGTTCCTGGATACACCCAGGTCGGATGGAGACACCGCCAAGCTCATCCCCGCGGACCAGCTGCAGCAGCTGCCGTGAGCAGCATGCCTTGCCAACAGTACGGCAGCACGCTCGACATCCCCAGCCAGCCCCGCCGCTGCGTGCGCTGCTCAACCCTACCTGATTTGATGAAAGCTGAGCGCGCATAGCACCACCATCACACCTTCTCCCTCACTTTCATGCCGGAGCATTGACTGATTATATGCAAAAGTTGGCACAGACACACAAACAAATGGCTGGCAGGGTGGGTGGGTCAACAAGAAAGGAGGGGAAGCACAGGTTGGCGTCAGGGCGGCGATACAGCAGTCGTTCACAACAGAACGAAAAACAGAGGGACGCAACATGCGCAGTGAGCAGTGGGTGCAAAGGAACGACATGGGGCTAACACACAACAATAGGGGACAGGGAGGCAGCGGGTGTCCTGCGCCATCAGCTTGCAGCATCAAAGACGCTGTGTGGGGACTGTTCATTGTTTCAAAAAGAGTCGGGCATGCCCCACAGGCCCTGCTAAGCTCGCTGCAGATCCAGGGCTGGAGGCTGAAGGAAGGGATTGCTGAGCCAGCGCCCTGCCGCAGGCGCAGCCAGCCGTCAGTTAGCCCAAGGGAAGCAGTCGGCCAACTCAGTGAGTTACAGCCAGCCAGCCAGCCCAGTGTGTCGTGTCTCCAAGTCCTGGTCAAGGCTCACTGCTCACCCTGGTGATGTGTAACCGGCCTGCGGTGATGATAAAACACGGTAAGCAGCGGCCGTACTGTTTTAGAGGCTAGTGTGAGACTGCATGTCCAGTCAGCGTCAGCGCGGCATGCAGGCTCTCGCGGCCTGACCTCATGGCGGTGCCATCCTTGAATTGTGCTCAGGGGGGCGGCCTGATTGGCAGGCACAAGTGCATGAAGCAACTGTGCGGAGCGTTTGAAACCCAGGAAGGCGAGCAGGCGGGACTGTCTTTGAGCCGCGGGCTGTGGTAGGCGTGGACGCCGCAATGGTCCCACAGCACAGAATGCCTTACCAGACTGCCCGAGGGTGGATGACCTTTGATGACCAGTGGCGCAAAAGGGACGCCTGGACAGCCCTACAAGAAATGACAGGGCGCGCACCTGCCCAGCCCCATGCCTGCCACTTTGACCCCCCATCAGCTTGCTTCCATTCTGCTTTCGAGATGCTGTTTGATTACATGCAGCACGTGCAGCACGTGGGGCGCACAAAATTGGCTAGTGGGGGTGGGTCAACAACAGCGAAGGAGGGGCAGCACAGTTTGGCATCAGGGCCGTACAGCAGTCATGCACAACAGAGCGACAAGCACAGGGACACAACGCGAGCAGTGAGCAGTGAGTGCAAAGGAAAGACACAGGGTTACACAGCAATGGAAGCCGGGGGGGCAGCGGGTGTCCTGCCCCACCAACTGGCAGCAGCAGATGCTGCATGGGCTTTGATTGTATTGAATGGGCTCAGGCATGCCAAGCAGGCCCTGCTCCAGCCAACAGCAGATGCAGGGCTGGAAGCCGTTGAGCCAGCGCACCGCCGCAGGCGCAGCCAGCTGTCTGCCAGCCAGCCAGCCAGCCAGCCAGCCCAGCAGCGGCGGTCGGCCACCTTGGTCAATTACGGCCAGGCGCTCAGCAGCGGTCTGGTTGACCGGCCGACCAGGCAGCAGCCCAGCTGGCCGGGCCCTCCTGCGGCTGCAGCTGCCTGGCTCAGCAGAAGTCTGACAGCCCGCCGTGCTTGTATGACGACATGGTTGCTCGCTCCTTGCGCCTCAGCTCTGTGCGGTCCCTCACATCAGTGGACGACTTGCTGCGGAACAGGCGCTTCTCCAGCGGGGTCAGCCGCTCCTCGGGCTCGTCGGCGGGCTGGAACTGAAACACCTCGTGCAGCAGCTCGTTGGACTGCATGTGCGACTGGAACGCCTCGGCCAGGTACGTGCTGCACCGGGGGGCAGCGGGGGGAGGGCGGGGGGGGCATGGTGAAGGTGGGAGGTGGGAGGTGGGGCAGGGGTTGTGAGGGAAGGATGGATGAGCAGGTACGGGCGTGACCCCCGCGATGCAGGAAGTGGGGAGGGCAGCTGGGCCACGGTGCTGGTGTGCGGGCGCTGGCAGAACAGAGCAGACCAGGGGAGACGAGAATGAAGGCGGCGCAGGGATGCAGGCAGGGTGAGCAAAAGGGAGGGGATGCAGGCAACACGATCGGCAGGGAGGTGGCAGCAGGGGCACTGCCCAACAAGCGCGCCTGGCCTGCACACCCCGCCCGCCCGCTGGTCAGTGTGGGGCCAGCCTGCCCCGGGTGCCAGCCGGCATGCTCACTCACCGCAGGAAGTTGAGGCGTATGTTGTCCATCAGGCCAGTCACCATCAGCAGGTCCCCATGCCGCAGCTTGATCTTGGTCTCGGGAGTGTACTCCCCCTGCAGGGGTGGGGGTGGAGTGGGAATGGGGTGAAGGTGGGGCAGAGGGGGGTTGAACACAGGGGGCAGTCGGGTGCCAAGTATGACAGCGGGAAGGAGGTTCTGTGCAGCCAAGCCTAGGGAGATGTTGAGGATGCGAAGAAGCCTGGGCAGGCAGAGGGTGATGTCAACAGCACAGGCACCACCAGGCGGCACTCACACTCACACTCCACAGTCCCACATACTTCCACGGCACGAAACACGACCTGCCATGCGCTGCGCTGTGCTCTGCCAAACCGCAAACCAACCTGCCACCCCAGCCCACACTCCCATTTTCCTGCAGTCCCCACAGCTCCCCACAGCTTGATCCACGCAGCCCAAAACACCGCCCCCAACACACAGCTCAAGTTCACCCAGCCCAACACACCACTGCCCACACGCACCCCAACTCGGCCTGTTCATTGCCCCCCCACCCCACCCCTCCCCACCTGTATGATTGCCAGCAGGTCGCGGAAGGTGCCCCTGGACGACGCACGGTCCCCCTTGTTCAGCCGGCTCTGGTCCCCCCGGTTCTTGGCCAGGTCACGCATGCGCTCCACTATTGCCTCCAGGCTGTCCACGCTCTCATCCTCCTCATCATACTCCTCCTGGCCACCATACTCCGCATCGTCAGCGGCAGCAGACCGATGCCGCCGCGGAGCCTGCACCCGTGGCGGCAGCGGCGGGCGCCCAGACGTCGGCGACAGCAGCAGCCCCGCTGCAGCTGTGTCGCCAGCCTGCGCTGGCGGCGGTGGCTGCTCGTCGGCCCCCGCCGCTGCTGCCGCTTCTGCCACGGGTGCAGGCGCCGGGCTTGCTGGCGCTGCCTCTGCTGCCGCTGCCGCGGTCTGGGCGCTGCCGTTGGCGGCGGCACCGCTGCCGTTTCCCTGAGCCTCCTTCTCCTCCTCCTCCTCCTTCCTCGCCTCCTCCTCCGCCTCCTCCTCCGCCTCCTCCTCTGCCTGCGCCTCTGCCTGTGCCGCTGCCAGGCCTGCCGCCGCCCGCTTGGGCGGCGACCCCACTGCCAGCGCCGCCAGGGTGTTGTGCCGCCGGCCGCCGTTGCGCTGCGGCCCGCTGACGCGCGGCGATTCTGGGAGGGAGTTGAGGTCTGCCATCTCCCAGAGCAGCGCAATCGCCTCTCCCGCCGCCGACCGCACATCCACGTCGCTGCCGTTGAGCAGCTGTGCCAGCAGGCCCAGGTGTGTCTCCACAAAGTGAGCGTCCAAGCGGCTGGCAGGCACGGTGGAGAGGAGGAAGGCCCAGCTGCGCAGCGCGGCCAGCACCGCCGGCGCCACCGCTGCCTTCTTCCAGCCTGGGAATGCAGAGCGTGGGGGAGCGGCGGGAGAGGGGTTGGTTGAGTGAGCGGGCTGAGAGGCAACAGGCACGGGACTGATGTGAGGCGCCGCTTGCTGTGCGAGAGGCGGGGCAGAGTGTCAACCAGCCAGGCAGCCGGCAGCAGGCCTGCATGGCGCAGCGCAGCAAGGCACAGCACAGCACAGCACAGCACGGCACGGCGCCGGCGGGCCGGGGCTCCCTCACCTCCCAGCACCACGCGCCACAGCGTGGCCATCGTGTACAGCGTCTCCGCCGCGCCCTCCGACCCAATGAAGCACAGCATGGACAGCGCCTCTGCACCGGCGGCGCGCATCGCGCTGCTCTTCCCCGTCAGCACCAGCGGCTCCAGCACGCGCTCGGCCTGCGGCACACGGCAGGAGTGTCATCAAGGAGGTTGAGTGGGACACGCTGGCAGGCGGGCGGATAGTCAGTTAAGAGCAAGGGTGGGCCCAAATTGTGGCAGCCACACCGATTGGCTGGCAATTCCAGGGGAGTCGGGGGCAGCCAACAACTCCCATGGGCTGCGCTGTTGAAGCACACCAGGGGTGCCTGCTTGCGCTGGCACGCTGCCCGTGACACCATCAGCACACCGCCCCAGTCTGCTGCCTAACAGGTCCCGAATGGCTCTATCTCCCATCAAACAACACCCCTGCTCAGATCACCACTCACCAATGGACAACCCACTGCCTCACAAGCCGTCCCTTGTTCCCGCTGCAAGCCCTCCCTGCTCACATCACCGTTCACAGCCCCTTCCCACGAGCCCTGGCACACCTCCTGGCTGATGACCTTCAATCCTTGCCAGTGCCTACACATGCACCCCCGGGTTCATGGACGCACTTTGCCCGCAACCTACACACCGTCCCCATCCCGCCCCCTCCACCCTCCCCTGCCCCACCCACCGCCTTCCACACCATGCCTCACCTCCTGGTAGATTGCCTCGCTGGCGGATGAGGCCCCCAGCGTGGTCACGTGCAGCCCCAGGGCCTTGGCCGCCAGGCACGCCTCCAACTCCTTGCCGCGCCGCATCGACGACAAAAACAGCTGCGTCAGGGTGTCCTCCCTGCAGCGGGCAGTGGGCAGTGGGCAGTGGTGGTGGTGGGGGTAGGTGAGGCAGGCAGGGGGCGGCAGGTTGAGGGTGCGAGGGCAGGTTGGATGAAGGGGGTCCAGTGGGGAGGTGCAGGGGGCTGGGGAGGCTGGAGAGAGGGCGGTACTGCCCGCACGGCTGCTGTGCCGCCCAGCTGCCGGCCCTACAATCTAGTCTGGCTGTGGGCCCATGCCGTGGCCAATGCCGTGCCGGGGCAACGCAGGGATGCCACCTAAGCGCTGTGTGCCAGCTCAGCACCCTGCCTCACCTTTTGAGGCGGCGCCGCCTGCACCTTTTGGGTTTCTGGCGGCACCCCGCCCGCCTGCCTTTTTTGGCCAGGAGAGAGGCGGGTGTGAGCAGGTTGTTGAGTGGCAATCGAGCTAGCCCCCAACCCAGCTGCCGTGTGCTTTCCCCGTGAGTGTCAGCAACCCTTGACAGTCCTGGAATAAATAAATAAGAAAGAGCGACTCAACACGAGTTTCCTACGGCACTTTTTGCCTATGAAGCGAGCCACCCATGGCATGCTTGGGCCCATCGTTGCAGCGTGCTTTTGGCCGCTGCAACCCGTCGGTGTGAGAAGGCCTCATTCTGGCAAGACCCTGCTGATGAACTGATTAGCAACCCTTTGGTGCTGCACAAACCAAAAGAGGCTCCAGGCTACAGTGGAACATTGGCGTGCCTGTTGGTGGGTGAGGGTAAACAACTGGGCACGCCACATACAGTTTCGCCGTTTGTGTAGTGCAGAATATGTCACAGAATACCAATTCTACACACTTTGCAGATTGTGCAGATTGGTGCACAAGAATTGAGTGAGTTTGGAAGCCCCCAAACTCACTCAATTCTTGTGCCAACCCTCTCTCTTGTTTAGAGCAATTGAGCCAACATCTGGCGGAGGCACCGTGTGGCGCCAGAAGCCGCCATTCTAAGGGTGCAGAACCAGCACCAGCCAGCACCAGAAACCAGGCACGCTAGGCATACCAGGCATGCCAGGCGCACACCCCAGCACCTGCGACCCAGCCCTCCCGCCGCACACAGCCCCCCCCCCGCAGCCGCAGCGCCGCACCTGAAGGCGCAGTCGTCGTATCGATACTGCGACAGCAGGGAGACAATGGTGGACAGCGCCGACTCGCGTGTGGTTGCCCTGCAGTGGTCAGGAAGCAGTGCAATGTACATAAAAGGGCCAGTGCTGAAAAAGCAGGTGCACGCTTCCGTATCTGCAGGCCACTCGGCGGGCCAGGCCGCCGCGCCTGCTGCCGCCTCGCCTTATCCCCCGCCCCCCAAGCTCCACCCTATGCCATAACTCCTGCCCTCCCCGCCCACCCACCTCTTCTCGTACAGCTGCTCCACCGCTGCATCAAAGGGGTCCACCTCGAGCAGGTCCTCCTCAAAATCGGGGTCACCGCCGCCGCTGCGCCGCCCCTTCCGCCCGCCGCCGCCGCTCGTGCGGCTGCCAGGGGCCTCCAACGAGCTTGTGTCCGACCCCACCTCCGACCCGGCGGTGGACGATTTCCCTACGGTGGCAAGGAACAGGGTTTGGGCGGGTGAGCGCAGGGCATGCCTGCCGGGCGGAAATTGTCGCCGCACAAACCCACGGGCCCCCCAGCCTCCTGGTGCTCACTCCTGCCCATGCCGGCTGTAAGTGCGAGACCAGCAGACCCCCGCAAAGTAAGGTCGTGGTCGTCCTAGAGCTTGCTTTCGTGGCTTAAAGAGGTCAAGCTGGTAGCAAAACTGAGTTTGATGATGGTTAACGGGGTGCGGGAAGAGGGTGAAGAAGACCAGGGGGTGCCTAGTGGGTTTGGCAACTCGCCCGCCGCCGCCCAAGTGGCGAAGGGGGCCAGGCGCAGATCCCATGGTGATTTTGGCGCCGGAAAAAGCAGGAAAACAAGCATGGAAACTGCTCGCCACAATAGTGGCGTGTGGAGGGTGGTGGGCGCCGCCCGCATGCTCCAGAGAAGGGGAAGGGGGGGATGCGGGAAGGCGCGCCACCGGCTGCTGCTGGCTGACGCCGCTGCGGGAGAAACGCGCTGCTGCTGCTGCTGCTCTGGCTGGCGGGCCGCGGGGGCTCCGCCACTGCCAGCGCCGCTCACTGCTTCTTGCGCAGCTTGGGGTCGGCAGCTGTGCCACGCAGCCACTCGTCCTTGTTGGAGGAGGTGGCGGCTGCAGGGGGGAGCGAGCAGGGTGGGTGGTGGGGTGGGTGGATGAGGGATACAAGGAGTGCAGCGGGTGGCTGCCGTGTTGGCAAGGCTGGCACGAGCCCCAACGTGGCTGGCCATGCACAGGAGCACGCAAGCAAGTGCACACTGTGCCACGCGCCACACACCAGCACAGAGCCGGCGCTCTTATAAACCGCACGTCTTGCAGCCGACCCCAGAGTCGCATGCACCCGGCGCCAAACAGGCAGGCAGACAGGCTGGCAGGCAGGCTGCGGGTGCGGGCACGCACTTGGCCGGGCCATGGGCTTGGACTTCTTGACCCAGCCCTGGGCCTTGGCAAAGTCGACGGCATAGTAGACTGCAAACAGGGCGGGGTGAGGGGGGCAGGGGGGAGAGAGGAGCAGCAGTGAAGAGGCTGCGAAGAGCGCTGCACAGGGACTAGGAGACGCGGGCAGGTGGTAGGCATGCAGCTTGCCAGGCAGCGGTCCGTGCACCGCCTTGCGACACCCAGCACGTCCATGCGCCATCCCCGCAGTGCGCCTCACTCACTCGGCTGCCCCTTCCCGCACACCCGCCCTGCCCCCCGCCTCAACACCGGCGCTCGCTCTTCCCCTCCTGCTGCACCACCCACCGCCCCGACCTGCCGCCCGCACATGCAGCCCTCTTGCCAGCTCACCAATGCCAGCCAGCAGGGCGAGTCCAATGAGGTACAGCCCGATGAGCTGTGTGTCAAACCAGGTGGGCTCCTCAATCACGGTGATGGTCTCGTTGAAAAACATCTTCTGCTGGAAGGCGCCGTTGACGGAGTAGTACAGGACGACCTTGAGGATGAAGTCGCGGGGGGGCAGCTGGCGGGGGAAGAAGATGCCGTAGTCGGCGCTCGTCTCCTCGCCGGGCGCCAGAGGCACGTCGCCCAGGTACTGTGAGGGGAGGGGAGGGGGGAGGGGKGGGAGGGGGCAGAGTTGAGGGGAGGTTGAGAGCTGGGACGAGGTGCGGGGAGCAGAGATGGGGAGGTTGCGAGGCGGGAAGAGGTGGGGGGAGCAGAGTTGAGGGGAGCAGAGTTGAAAGGGTTGCGGTGAGCGCCCAGGGTTTCGATCTGTGATGCAGTGCGGGGAAGGTGGCGCGGCAGGTGGAGCAGGGCGACCTGTAGGTGCAGCACATGGGCTGGTCAACGCTGTTGGCACACACGCAAGACCCACTGTGCGCACGCACGTTTCACCGGCGACAAACTGCCCCTTGTCCCCCCGTGTAGCTGCCCCCCTTGCGCCCCTCCAGGTGGCGGGCCTCACCATTCCGGTGAAGTTGTACAGGTTCATGGAGGCGTTGTAGGGGGAGGCAAGCTGGGCGAGGGCGTAGGTGACATTCATCTTCTCGCTGCCCGCGTTGCGCACGCCCAGCACGCAGCTGGCCTGCTTGCCGGGGAAGAACGCCTTGGTGGGGTGCTCAGGCCACCAGCTCACCACCTGCACATCGTCTTGTGCGCTGGCGGCGCCGGCTGCAGGGTCAGGCAGGCCGGGCAGGGGGAGCAGGCAGGGTCAGCGGGGGCTTGGCAGCACCGGTGGGCGCGCAGGCAGGCCGGCGGGGCGCGAGGGGGCCTTTGTTCAACTCCTGCCCGCTCGCCACCCCATCCGTCGGGCGCCTCCCCGTTGGTCACTCTGTGCTCGCCGCAAGACATCCGCGCCCTGCACAGGCCCGCTGGGCATCTGCCCCTCGGGCTTGATGGCCGCAGCGGCAGGATCGGCCCCCGCCAGCCTGCCCACCGCTCACCCAGCAACAGCAGGGAGGCTGCCAGCAGCCCCAGGGCCGCAACGCGGGGAAAGCTGCGCATGTTCTGCCGCTGTGCTGCCGCTGCAACAAGCTTCGGCCTTGCTTGGCGGTGGCGGGTGGGTCGGTGGTGCGAGGGCCGCAAGGATCTGTGCACTAGCACGAGTGAAGCGAGGGGGCCGCACCTTCACTGCCTGCTGTGGAGCGCTGGCGTCCGTCCCTACAGGCACATTGCCGCCGGGGAGGTGCCGCCCTCCCCCCGGCACGCACATGCCTGCACGCTGACAACCAAGCAGATTGGATGAGCTGTTGCTTTGATGTGGCTTTCTGAGCACCTACTGAGCACCTGTGGTCACTGCCCCGGCCCGTGCTGCCAACCTGTGTGAAGCCCGGCTGCGGCCCTGCCGGCCTCCCACCCAACAGCCACACTTGTTGCTAGGCGTTGCGTAGCCTTCAAATCCTTGGAGTTCCTTGAACGGCTTCCTTGACCTGGATGCCTGGCACTGGAATGCACAGAAATGCGACTTGGCCTCGCTCTGCATGTCGTGCTTTGTGAGGTGCGGTCGCCGCCTCACATGCCAGTCAACTGTATCTGTGCTTCATTTTTTCTTGTGGTGTGCATGCAAGGAACAGCCAGTCAGCAAGAAGCAATCCTTCCTGGAAGGGGAAAAGACCAGCACAGACCAGCACAGGCAGAGCCGTTACTGCTGGCCGGCGTGTAGAGCATTGGCCGCCCAGTCCTGCTGGCACCGCCTTCACACACAGCACAGACAAGGCCTGTGCGTCATGCCGTGCGCCGCTTTCGGAAGCCCCCTTTGCACCTATGATCTCAAACCCGAAACGGGGAGAGCCAGGGAGAGGATCCAGGGCAAGGTTTGCACACCCACCATCAGGCTCCTACGTGGCAGGATTGAGGATTGCTGGCAAACGATAGGTGCGGGCTCAACTGAGGTCTTCACTTTCTGAGCTTACACCCAAGACCATCAAACGCGCCCCAACATGTCGCTAGCAGCTGTAGCTAGTAGCTCAGCGTCTCTGGCGCGCCCCGGCGTCCCCAGCAGGCGCCGGCGGGCCGGCGCAGTGGTGTGCCAAGCCAACAACACGCAAGAGAAGAAGGGGGCACTGGGTCTGGGCGACGTGCTGGGTGAGCGAGGAGCTGCGCAGCCTCGCTGAGGGACACGCGTGTGGCGGGCGCCTCTCACCCTCCCTGCTGACACATTGTCTTGTGTGTGCATTCCGCAGGCCCCATTGGCCTCACCATCGGCAAGGACGTCAAGCTGGTGCGCCGCCGCCGCCGCTGCTGCCACGGCCTGCTGCTGCCGTGCTCCGCCCTTCAAGCTGCCTCGCGTGCCGCGCTCTCCTACCCTTGCTCTTCCTGCTTGTCACCCATCCAGCTTCTTAGCATTTCGTCAAGAGCCACGCTGCCCCCCGTCGTTCGTCTGCTGCAGGAGGCGGCACAGCCCGAGGCCCCTGCCGCTCCTGCGGCCGCATCCCCCGCCGAGAAGAAGGCGAAGAAGGGGGGGCCACAGGCTGGCGCTGCCCAGCAAGTCAACCGCTTGATGGACTTTGCTGGCGTCAGCCTGGGGCCCATCGGCCTCACCGTGGGCAGCGACCTGCAGAAGCCAAGTTTTGACGAGGAGGACGCCGCGGGGCCCAGCGGCACCAACGGCGCCCGCCCCGACAGCATTGCCAGCCTGTCCACCGAGGAGTGGCGCCAGCTGTACGAGAAGGACGGACGCGTGGACCTGTGGGTGAAGGAGGAGTTCAACTCGGGGTCGCGCCTGGTCGTGAGTGGGCGGGGCAGCGGGGAGGGCAGGACGAGGGCAGGACGGAGGGCTGTGGGTTGACCAGGGTGGAGGATGGGTGGGAAAGGCGGAGCTGCAGCAGCAATAAGGGCAGGGGTGATTGGGGTCGGGGGAGCCCCTGCATATGGTCGGGGCAGGGGAAGGGAAGGGCAGGCAAGATCAGAGGGAAGATGGACAGGCAGGAGGGCAGTTGGAGTTGCAGGTGCACACAGGTTGCCGCTGGCTTGCATGCCCTGCTGTCTCACGTCGGAGCAGTCATGCTGCCAAGTGCTGGCAATCCTTTGCCGCCCCTGCCCAACTGGTTTCCGCCGCTTGCTGTGCCAGCCCGCACTCCTTCCCGCTTGCTCCACACACACACGCCTCGCTCGACAACCCGTCTGCGCAGGGCGGCAGCGCGGTGCACCGCGGCGGCGTGGCGGGGTACCTCTCTGGCGAGGGCCCTGGCCTGGAAACCTCCCCTGTGCACAAGGTCAAGATCACGAACAACTACACGGGGGAGGAGCTGGAGGTGGAGGTGCCAGAGGACAGGTGGGAGGGCGGGCGGGAGCTGGCAGAGGGCTTTGGGCGGGGCACTCTCGTCTGGAGGGCGCCATGGGAAGGTGCAGGGCAGGGCTCGTGGGGCATTACGGCTGGGTTTTGGGAGGGTGTGGCTGTCAGGCACAGGATCTGGGTGAGGCCAGTGCAGGCTCTGGCAGAGGAGGGGGAGGGCGGAGTTGCCGAAAGACGGATGGATGTGGGGAGCTGGGCGTGTGCCGTGGGGAGAGTGTGCTGCAGGTGTGGGCCAGGGATGCATGCACTGCTGTGCGGGCCAACAGGTCTTTCTTGGGTGGGATTTGCTGCTCACCGCTTAGCGTGTGGGACAGGGATACAGCTGTGCAACGCTGTTCTTTGAACGGCACAAAGGCCTGGGCGCGGCACGTCTGAGAGCAGAGCGGCTGTGCAGCGCGACGTGCATGCTGGGCACGTCCCCACCGCCTCCATGCTGCTGGCTTCCCCTGCCCCCGACTGTGCCCCTACCTCGCTTGCCTCCTGCCCCACCCACTGCCGCTTCTTGCCTGCCCCTGGTGCAGGTACATTTTGTTTGCGGCTGAGGAGCAGGGGCTGGACCTCCCCTACGCCTGCCGCCTGGGCTGCTGCACCTCGTGCACCGTCAAGGTGTTGGAGGGCGAGATGTACCAGCCCCACAGCCTGGGCCTCTCCAAGGCGCTGCGGGACCAGGTGGGGCACGAGGCAGGGGGGCGGGCGGGGTCAACTATGGCAGCAGGCGCAAGAATTGCGGGGTGCGGGGAAGGGAGCACAGGCGAAGCCGCCGCGGGGCCGACTGGGGAGGGCTGCGGCCAGACGGCGCAGGGACGGCGCCGGCGCTCTCCCTGCCTCCCTCCCTCACATGCCCACCACCGCCCTCAGCTCACGCCACCATCCCGCTCTTCCTTCCCCCCACCCACCCCTCTTTGCCCCCAGGGCTACGCGCTCATGTGTGTGGGCTACCCCCTGACCGACTGCGTGCTGGAGACTGTGCCCGAGGACGAGGCGTACGAGCTGCAGTTTGGGGCCGCCTTTGAGGAGGGGGCCACCGACCCCAACTCCCCCATGGTGGAGCGAGACGACTTTGCCATCGAGCTCGCCATGCTGGACGAGTGAAGCAGCCCAGCCGCCGCCTGTCCCTCGAGCGGGGCAGCGGGGCAGCCGGCTTCGATCAGGCCTGATCTGATGGCTGGCCAGCCGGCCGACCGAGCCTCTGGCACGGTCGCATGGCAAGCCTGCACAGCTCCTCACGTTGCCCAGGGGCCCCAGGCTGGGGCGCAGTGGGGACAGTTGAGCTGCTGTACGCCTGCAAGGCTGCTCCCCTTTGTCTTCTGGGGTGCTCAAGCTGTCCCCTCGCCACACACCACCTCGCACCCTCGTAATCTCCCCAACCCACCATTTTCCCTACTCTTCCCGGCCGCCATGCCGCTACCGCCATGGCACTTTGCAAGCCTTTTCATTTGCACTGCACACACCCTCGCTCTCTCATGCCGGCCTTCCCGGTGCCACCACGCCACGCTCAAATATGGATCCATCCGCTTCTTTCTCACCCTCCTGTTGCCGCTGTCCTTCTCCTCCCCTGCTCACATCTCTCTGCTTCGTCTTTTCTGCTTGCTTGTTACACGTGTGCCTTCTCGGGTCTGTGCAAATGAATACTCGGTTTCGCACCAGCAAATTTACACCCCACTTGGCTGCCCCATGAGGTCAAGCTGCCCGTTGCGCGCTATCAAGCACCCTGCGCGTCCCCTGCCTGCCGCGTCCCCTGACAGCCGGCCGGCTATGTAAAGCAGTGCACCTTACCTCGTGGGTTCACTCTCAGAAGAGCAGCTTGAGCCAGGAGCCTGCACAAAGGATTGAGTGTGGGAGCGCATGGCAGAACAGGGCGGCAAGAGTACGGATAGGGGAAGAGGAAAAATGACGAAGTCAAATCAAAACAAAGAAGGTGGGCAGGGGACTGGGGAGAGACAGGACGCCATCACCAGCCATGTCAAACGAAGTCCATAGCCCAGGATCCCCTCTCAGAACTTATGCGGTGGGGAGGGAAGCAGGCCTTGAAATGGGGTTGTGACGTTCAACTGGGCCACTCGCTATTGCGGGGTACCGCAGAAACCAAACCAGCGCAGGTGTGCACCTGAGCACATGATCTGAGCAAGGGGGGACGCAGCCATGTGAACCCAAACTGAGTAGCATATTCCTGTCCTTACTAGCTGGCCAAGCTAGTATGCACATCCCTGTGCATATTCGCATCAAACCGAATGCTCTGTTGTCTGTCTGCTAAATGCCGGTCCGCACGTTGAGTGAGCTTCGGGGGAGCAGACCCCAAACCTGGTCCTATAGTGTCAACTCAAAGTGCCTAGCTAGAGCGCGGCAAACTGTCAACAGTAAGTAGCAGCATGGCCGCTCTCAAGAGACACAAGGAACAGGTTGCAAAGAGACTTGGAGGATGGGGTGTGATGCAGTCGAGTGCAGGTGCTTTGAAAGAACAAAACAGAGGGAGCTGTACAAGGAAAGCGGCGAAGCACGAACGAGTCACATTGGCGGCAAAGCGATGTGTCGACAGCTGTGACTAGCGAGAGAAGCGTGTGGCAGGCAGTGCTTAAGCGAGAGACGTTTTGGTCACAAAACTGCGGGTGTTGCAAACGAGGTTGATGGGTTCTGTCCGGTCAAAAGCTGGCTGCCCCCGCCCACTCAGTACGGGCGGTAGCGCGGCTGGCCGGCAGCGCCAGCACCAGCAGCGCCGCCGGCGCCGGCACCACGTCCGCCGGCTGCGCGCCCATAGCCGCCGTAAGCGCCGTAGCCGCCATCCCCCACGTCGCCCTCGCCAACTGCGGCAGCAGCGCCGTAGCCAGCCACACCGCTGGCATCTGCCCCTGTACTGGGTGCACCGTAGCCGCCGTAGCCACCGGCCCCGGCAGCTGGCATGGCCCCATAGGTGGCCCCAGCAGCTGGCATGGCCCCATAGGGGCTGGCACCGCCAGCTGGCATGGCACCGTAGGCGCTGGCCCCGCCAGCTGGCATGCCGCCGTAGCTGCCGGCACCAGCTGTGCTGGGCATGCCTGGCATGCCAGCCATGCCCTGCATCCCGGCCATGGCCGCCGGGTTCATGCCGTAACCGCCCATGCCCATGCCACCCGCGCCTGCCATGCCGCCGCCCATCCCTGGAGGCATGCCTGCATTGCACACGAGGCAGCAAGGTGAAGCAAATTGAACGCACGCCTCTTGTGTGGATGGTGCATAAGAAAAAAGTGCAGCGCAGGCAGGGCAGGGACTCAGTACGGCAGGCAGTACCAGCGGCAGAGTGAGCACACGCACGCCACATGACCACCTGCCTCCAGCGACTTGCCGCCAAGGGCACACCCTTGCCGGCGGCACAGCACACACACCCCTGCCCACTTGGCCCGGCCCACCTCCCATGCCCATCATGTTTGGCATGCCTGGCATCCCCATCTGCATGCCCATGCCTGCAGGGGGCAAGCCAGGATCGGACATGCAGGGTCAGTGGGGAGCGGGTGGGGTGTGGCAAGCCGGTGGTGCACAGAGCTGGCCAGCAGGGCACAGCAGGGCACAGCAGGGCACGTGCTGCTGCCCACACATGCACCCCCCCCACTGCAGCCCTGGTTGTGCACCTGCGGGCATGCCCATGCCTCCCATGCCTGCCATGCCGCCCTGCATCGGGTTCATGCCACCCATGCCTGCACAGCACAGAGGCAGCAAGGGCAGGCAGAGGAGATTGTCAGTCAGGCGGTGCATCAGGAGGGTGTGAACGCTGCGCCACTACTCACACCTTGGCAGCCTGCAGCCAAGTCTGAAGCCAAGTCGTGCACAGGCATGCGCTGCGGTGCGGCATGGGGGTGAGCCCGCAGCTGGCGACGGCAGGACTGCGCTGCACTGCCCACGCACCCTGCATGCCTCCCTGCTGCATGCTCTGCAGCATCTGGGCCATGAGGTTGGCGGGGATGATGCCGGCGCTCATCATCTGGGCGGGGTTCATCATGCCGCCACCCATGCCCATGCCTCCCATGGCGCCGCCCCCCATGGCAGCGCCGCCGCTGGCGTTGCCGGCAGATGGCCCACCGCGGGCGCCGCC
>JTEE01000072.1:155591-169997 GCA_002896455.3 Chlorella sp. ArM0029B | reverse complement strand
CCGGGGCCGCCGCCCGCGCGCCTCGTCTTGCACCTGCATAGCAGAGCATGTGGGGGAGCCTGTGAGCTTGGGGGCAATAGAAAGGGGGCGGGCGCAGGCAGCAGGGTGTGGCGCACGTTGACGGAGCGAGCTGACGGAGCCCAGGCAGCGGGTGGGGCGGCAACATTGCCCGCCACTTGCAGAAGCCTCGAGCTTGGCTCAGCGGCAACCGGCAGCAGGTAGGTAGACAGGTGCGGCCAGGCACTCAGCCACCGCACACCTGCCGCAGGTGTGGCGATAGCCCTGGTTGGAGTTGCCGCACTCGGGGCAGGTCCAGTCCTGGGTCCTGTCAGCGCCGGCGTCGCGCCCGCCGCCGCCCATCTGCTGCATGCCGCCCATGCCCATGCCGCCACCTGCAGTCGGCAGCACCCAAGAGAAAGAGCTCAGGGCGGCAGCAGGCGGGTTGCAGACAGCCGTGGCAGATGATCCAGGTGCCAGCGCTGCTCTCGCAGGTGAGCACAAGGCATGGAGGAGCCAGTGAGCCAGCCACATGCAGGCGCGCACGCCGACCTAGCCCGCAGCACACAGCACCTGCCTGGCCTTCCCCCTCTCCCGCGCCCCCACACCTCGGCCGCCGCCCATGCCGCCGCCTCCGTCCTGCTCCTTGCTGACAGCGCGCTTCACGTCCACGCGGCGGCCCCCCATGTGGTGCTCCATCACAAGGCACTTCTCCACCGAGATCTCGTCCTCAAACGTCACAAACCCAAAGCCCCGGCTGCTGCCATCGGGCTTGCGCAGCACCACGCAGTCCTGGGCGGGCGGAGGGCGGGGGCAGAGGGAGGACGGGAAGGGGTGGAGCGGAGTACATGCGCAGTGTGGCGGGCATGTGTGGGCAGGATGCCGCAGGGGGCAAAGCGGTCGGGGGACCAGGGGAGGCTGGGCATGGCAAGAAGAGTGTGCAGCCGCCTGCCCGCTCTTTCCTGCACGCCGCCTCCTGGGCCCAGGCATCCTGCTGCGTGCGCCCAGTCACATTGCCCACACACACAACCCTGGCATTTCGGAAGCACCCAACCCACCCCTTGCCCCCGCCAGCCCGCCAGCCCCACCACCCGCTCACCGCGATGGCGCCGTAGCTTGCAAAGTGGGCGCGGAAGTCGGCATCCCCCACCTCGCCAATCCCGCCCACAAACATCTTGCGCGTCTGCTTGTCGCCGCCCGCGCCCTTGGGCACCGCCGCTTTGGCGTCCACCCGCCGCCCGTCGATGTAGTGCTCACGGTGCTGCAAAGGTTGGAGTAGGGTTCAGGGGTGGAGTAGGGTTCAGGGGTGGCAGGTGTAGTGCCAGGAGGTGGCCGTGGCGGGGGAGGGGCACGTGTGCAGCGGCACGGGCAGGCAGTCCCCACATATGCCCAATCGGGGCGCAATCAATTGCGAAAGCCGGGTGGTGCGCGGCCGTTGGCTCCCCGGGCCTCTGTTTGCCGCAGGGGGCTGTGGCAGAGCACCCGCGTGCCCGCCACCCCGCTGCACCCACCAGCCNCAGCACTTGAACAATCAACTCAGCTGTCAGTGCGATGAGCTGGCACCCCGTCAGCCCCACCAGGCCCCCGGCCCGCCCCCGCCAGCACCCACCTCGAGGAAGGCCTGCGCGGTGGGCACCCCTGAGAAGGTGACAAAGGCGTAGCCCTTGCCGCTCATCACGTGCACATCCGTGATCTCGCCCCACTGACCGCAGTACGCCTGCAGGCTGTCCTCGTTTGTGTCGTTGCTGACGCCGCCCAGGAAGACCTGCGCGTGCACGCGGCAGGGCGGCATGCAAGGGGGCATCGTGTGCTGCGCGAAGGGGCTGCCACCCCCTGCAATCATCGCACAGGCCCTGCCTCAGGGTGAGCGAAGCAGTAGGGAACAGGAGCAGGAGTCGATGCGGCACGCGATCAGCAGGCGGGCTGCCCGCCCGGCAACGCTACCTGCTCTGCTGCACCTCACCTTGGCAGGAATGAACGTGGTCGGCTGCAGCAGTCGGGATTGTTCAGGGCAGCAGCATGCGGGTGTCAGCTGCAGGTAACAGCGAAAGCTGTTGCATAAGTACACCGCACACGCAGGCAGGCGGGCGGCCAGCGGCGAGGCGGCAGTGTGTGATGAGCCCGGATGTCGCAACGATCGCGCGCGGCCTCCCCATCGCTCACCTCCCTGCGCGCTCTGGGCCCGCCAAGACCGCCCTGCAGGCCGCCTACACCTCCCTGCCCCTGCGGCGCTCCGCCTGGCAGCAACACGGCTCCCTGCGGAAGAGCCCCGCCGGGCAATATCATCGGACCCCCCTGCCAGGGAACCTGAGAGCCGTCGGCCATGTTTGCGAAAGGCAGCGGCCGTGAGGGCTCTGCGCTGCGCTTGACAGAGGCCGCTGCAAGTGTAAACGACGCGGCACAATGCGGATGACTTGTCGAGAGGAGCGGGACTGCAAGCGGGCAGCCCGCATGCATGAGGGCTGGCGGCCAGGTGGCCCGCCGCTGCAGCTGCATGCCCTGCCTGCCGCCCGCCTGCCGCCCGCCTGCCTGCCTGCCTGCCCTGTTTGTGTTTCTGATCACACTTGAGTTGGATGTCAAGCAACACCTCAAGGGGCACGCACCCCCAAATGCACTGAGTCGTGATTGCAGGGGGCGCCACCCTAAAGTACTTAAAAGCACTAGTGGGCGGGCCCCTGCCCGCCATTTCTGCCTGGCACGGAGAGCGAGGTGCAGAGGTAGGCAGCGAGGTGCAGAGGTAGGCAGTCACTCCTGCCCTTGACTGGGAAGAATTGGGCAACAGCGGTGCAGCAGGAAAGGGTGCATGCAGGGTGGAGGCGGCAAGAGGGTTTTTAGGTGCCTGGACACTGCGCCCTGGGTCTGCACTATACCGTTTTGATAACGGGGTGTGGAGGGGGGGCGCAGCCCCCTGACACCCTGGAGATCTTGGTTTGCCGCACAAGGTATCACAGCTTACCTGTGGCAGATAAAGGACAGGCAATGAGGAGGTTTATCAGTTATCCACGTTCATCTGCACCCGCACTTCGCTTATTGCCACCACACCCCCAACCTCCCCTTGCGCAGTCCGCCGCGTCGAGGGCCCAGCTTCAGCATGGCAGGCACAGCAGCGGCGGGCGCTGCCATGCCGCCGCCAGTGCTGCTGCCAGCGCTGAGCGCTGCACACGGGGAGGAGCCTCTGATTCGAAAGACCACCACAAAGCAAAGCTTTGGCAGCCATGTGGCAGAGGTGGGCGCCCGACGCGGCCATGGCTGCTGTGTTTCTGAGCATTGCACGTGCCTGCTCTGCTGTCACATCGATTTGCATCTGTTGTGTCGCTGCCCCCTGCATTTCTCTCGCGCCTGCAGCCCTCCTATGCCCGCTGCTCTCTTCCATGCTTTTGGTTTCGTTTTTTCCAGGTAGGGTAAAACGTGGGCACCTCCCCCGGCACACTGCGCCCTTCTGCAGCGGCGCAACCATGACCATCTGAAGCCCTGGAAGACAGGCTTGGGATCCGCAAAAGAATGCCAGTGTGGCCCTGGCAGGCTGCTACATGACGTGACCACCGCCAACCTGACCACCGCTTGTGTTTGCCGTGCCGCCACCACTCCCGCAAGGGCCTTGCCCCAGCCCATGCTTAGAAACTTTGGCGTTTTGCCTCTGATGCCATAAGCAGCCTGCCTAACCTCTGCCTTAACCTGCCTGCCTAACCTGCCTGCTTAACCTCTGCCCTCAGGGCAGAGGTTAGGCAGGAACCGTTTACATAAAGGACACACACGTTGTGCCTCCTCCCCCCAGCCCGAGACTTCAGGGGTGTTTCAGAAGGACGTCAGCACCCTTCAGGGGTGGGTTCAGCAGGGGGGTCAGGCGTCCTGATCCACATCTGATCTGCCGTCAGGGGTGGATCAGAGGTGCCTGAACCCCGCCTGAAACCCCTCTGAAACCCCACCACTGATCCCCACTTCAGATGCCAGTCCATCCCCATAGTGATATAGAGATTGCACGCTGTCAGCCTCAGCTCTGACAAGTCACCACCGACCGGTTGGTGCCCCCAATTATCAGGCCATGCCATGCTTCCCTTGCTCTCTCTGCGTTGCAAATTTACACTCCCCATGGCCTCTAGAGTACTACGTCGCTAGGTTTGCCCGTTTTTGACACCAGATCGTGGGATCGGGATGCCATCAGATTGGTACGCCGCCCGACGGCGCCGCCGGCTCCGCGGGGCTGCCCTGTCATCAGATCCCTATGTGCCCGCCTAGATCTGGGCGAACTCCGATCTCTGCCCTTTGCACAGCAGTATGAGCTCAGAGCGAGGCGGAACCTCCTCCCAATAGCTCTGTGTCAGCCGCAGGCGAGAGGCGCGGTCCCGACCGTAGCTTTCAGGTACGAGGCGCAGATCCACGTTGGGGCATGGCCTGGCGAGCAGAGCAAATGCGCGCAGAGCGTTAGCTCCTGTGCCGCAATGGTAGGGAATGGTGGCGTCCCAGCCCCGCCGCCGCCGCCGTCGCCGCCGTGCGTGGTTCCATTTGCCACCCGGCACAGCCGCATCTACATGCACCTTGCCCGCTGCGCCACATGCTGGCCTGCTGCATGTGTGCAGTGCTGCCCGGCTACCTAGCTAGGATCATCGCCAGCTCATGCTACGGAAGCGAGCGTAACGGCACAGAATGCGGATAGTCATCAAGCGGCAGCGGCAGCCGCACAACTCGCTGGCCGGCCTGGTGACCTTGATTCTGGCCGTAGCTTGCTTAATACAGCTGCAGCTCCTGGTGCGGTCACGCGACAGGTGATTGAGGGCGGGTGGCATGGCCGCCCTCCTGCCCACAGATAGATGCTTGCAAGCCGGCATGCAACTGTGTTCTTTCAATGGCGTGTGGTGCCGCCGCTGCGCTGCGCTCTGCTCCGCATCACACGTCCCTTCCTCCCTAGTGCAGAAGCAGTGCCAGCTTACGCGCAGACGATGAACACTACCGGCAGCAGCAAGAGCAGCGCCATCGACGGGAGCCACAGCACACGCAGCTGGATGAGCGGCGGCGGACGCGGGAGCTAGTCCCCACACCCAGCCGCGGGCCGTCGCCTGAAGAGGCAGCTGCGGCGGCGCTGTTGCGAGTGCACGGCGCACAGCTGGCATTCGTGAGCTTTGCCAACGGCGCCTTCACCGACTTTATAGAAAACTGGGTTATGTCGGTGCAGCGCCTGGGGCTGCCCTTCGTGGTGGGAGCACTAGATGACGCAATGGCGCAGACAGCCGCCTCCAAGGGCTGGCCGCACCTGAATGTGGGCAGCGGCCCTGGCGGCGGCAGCACGCAAGGTGCAGGCGACAACACCTTCTTCCGTGACAACTTCACCGCGTTTCGCAGCATGGGCGCCAAGAAGGTGGGCGGTGACTCATTTTGGTAGAGCATGAGACAGGCAGGCAGGGTGGGCGGCGGGGTGCATGGCAGGGTGCAGGCCAGGATGGCTCTCCATATCTCACCCGCCACCACTTGCCTTTCTGCCCTGCCCCGCCCGGTGCCCGTTCCCCTCCTTCCCCGCAGGTCCAGCTGGTGCTGACGATGCTGGAGGAGCTGGAGGTGGGGACCATCGTGGTGTCAGACTCGGGTGAGACGCCGGCAGCGACATTGGGCGTTGTGCTTCTTTGCTGTTTGTGTCATTCATATGCCGAAAGCTAACCTCGCTCTCACTGTCTGTCCGCTGTCTGATTGCCTTTGCCCCCTGCCCACCCCACCGCACGTGCAGACACCACTTGGCTGCGCGACCCCACCGACTACTTGGAGCAGTACCCCACAGCAGACTGGTTCATCTCAACAGACTGCCTCTCACCCGAGGTGCCCCCCGCCCGCAGTTTTTTAGCCGTGCCAACGGCCGGCTGTTTTTTGGCCTCGGATGTACGGTGTCGCCCTGGCCTTTAGGTGCATGCATGGGCCTGCGCGGTGCGTGATCGCTTGCTGAGCGGTACCACGGCGTATGATGTTGAAAAGGCTAGCTGTAGGCTGCTCCGTGCACTGTCCCGGTGGTGGTTGCTGCGACGGCGCTTTATTCCCCCTATCTTTCCCATGCTTCTCAGGTGGAGGTGGCATGGGCGCCATGGCACGAACAGCCTCGGTGCGGCCACGTCGCTTACAATTTATGGGGGCGCGCGTACAACACTGGCATTTTTGCTGTGCGCAACCGCGAGGCGGGCAAGGCCACGTTGCGTCTGTGGCGGGACAAGCTGTTGGACAGCGAGCACACCATGTTGACTGTGATTGACCATGCGGTGCGTGGAAGGGAGAAATGGGTGTGGCGGGGCTTGGCAGGGAAGAGCGGCAAGCAGGCGGCTTGGTTGGCATGCCGAAGTGCATGAGTAGTGTGAAGCGCCCACCCGGGTTCAGCTCAGCAAGGCGGGTGTGGACGAACCTGCTCCCCGGCTGTCCATCCCGGGCTTCACCATGCAGTCACCTATGCCTAATCACCGATACGGCAAGGCTGCCTGTCCCCTTGCGCTCAGACGGGCCTTAAAACGGGTCTGGGCATCACCGACCAGGAGGCGCTGAACCAACTGTTGGACCACTACGACTACCTGGACGCGACGGATGAAGACCAGCGCGTGCTGTGGCACATCAACGGCACGCTGCGCGTGCACCCTCTGCCCGTGGTGCTCTTCTCCAACGGCCACGTCGCCTTTGTGCAGCGTGCGCCCTGGAAGTGAGCGATGTGTGACGGTAGAGGAGGGCAGGCTTGAGAAGGGCAGACAGCTGCACGCAATCATGACCAGCTCTCTGTGCCGCGCATAGACACAAGGCCCGTGTGGTGTGCACCACTCATGCGCCCCCTCCACTTGTTGGGGCACTCGACGACAAGCCCGGCACCTCTATACGAATCACACGGTATAAAAGGTTGAGGAAGGAAAGCACTGTTGCTTCTCCAGCCAACAGTGCTCCTGATACCCAGCTTCTATGCTCTGATTCATGGCATGCAGGCACGGGGTGGAACCATATGTGGTGCACGCCACCTTCCAGCGCTACCCTACTGACTTGCACCTGCAGGGCAAGCGCGGTCGTTTCAGGTGGGCTTTGAGCGGGTGGGGCGGCCCGAGTCTGCTCACTTTGAGTTCTACCCCGGCGCCGAGTGCCCCCCGGCCTTCGTATGACCTCACACAATTTCTCTCTCACACACGTATCAACTTGCGGCTATGATGTATTCCCGGTTGTTTGTGTGTTGCACAGGGCCCTCCTTTTTTTCTCTCTTTGGCGGCACAAAAAGTGTGCGGTTGCATATGTTGGGGAGTTGGCCTGGCTGTCCTTTGCAGGCTGAGGTAGCTGCGGGAATACGGTCAGAACCACTAGCTCAACCCTCAGCAAAACTTGCTTGTCGGCCAACCGGTCTGCCGACCTCGAACCCGACTCCTCCCCTCCTTTCAAGTTCTGGTTCCTTCCCTGCCTTCTCTGCCCTCCCCCCGCCTCTACAGGGAGCTGGGCATATGGCTACTAGACGACCTCACTCCCGAATACTACTCCCCACCCGGGGGCGGGCACTATCTCACTTACACAAACGACGTGCGCGCTGTGGTGGACCGCGTGGAGGCAACACAATTCAATGGTGCCATGCCGATGCTGTACAAGCACATGGTGGCGGTCAGCTATCAGCTGGCGCTGTTCAAGTGAGCTGATTGGCCGTGCACGTGGTGGGCTGGGACGGGGGCAGGGAGCGGTAGAGCACAGAGCACAGGTGGGCGGCGTTGCCTGCCCATCGGCCCACCTGCCGACCTGCTCGCAAGCTTGCCTGCTACTTGAACCGTTTCTGCTGCACCCCCACTGCCACGTGCAGGGAGGCCCTGGCGTCGGCCACCATGCTCAACCGCACGGTGGTGCTGCCAAGAAGCTGGTGCTGGTGCGACTACGATTGGACGCCCCACGTACTGGAGAAGTGCAACATTCGGGGGAGCGACCTGAAGCTGCCCTTTGAGTGCCCCTCCGACTTCATCTTCATCATCCCCTTCTTTGACGACCACCACATCAACTACCGCATGCCAGGCTTTTTGGAAAACCCCAGGGTGCGCCTCATGCGGGCAAGGCATGTGGTGGGGTGGGGAGCTGGGCGGCACGGCCTCATTGGGGCCGCTGTTGGGGGTCGCGAAGCAGCCAGATCACTTGGCACTTGACGGGTCTGTTCGTTTTCTTTCCTATCCAGCGCCTGATGCTTCACGAAATTATGCCCCACAGGTGCCAGAGGCGGTGCGGCGGTGGCGCGCCGAGCTGCAGGTGCTGCAAGAGCGCCCGGTGCGACTGACGACAGCCAGCGCGGGCGTGGCAGTTGAGGGCAGCCCACAGGCAACAGCCAGGGGAAACCCCGTGGCTGCGTTGTGGCCGCGAATGACGCAGGCGGAGCTGCTGGCAGCAGTGCGGTCGTTGAATGCTACGGCAGTGCTCTCCTTGAAGTGAGTGTTGGCTAGTGTTGAGGTCAAGAGTTGTTTGTGTGCAATGCTCACAAGTGCGGAGCAGAGATTGTGTGCTTGCAGCCCCCCGACGCACGCTTACCCGTGCCTGCCTTTCCCGGCCGCGGCCCGCACTCCCCTGTGCTCAAATATACTTGCACAACCCGCACCGGTTGGCGGATACACTGAGGTCTCGTGGCAGACCGGTAGGATTAGGGACCAGGGCCTCGGCTGTTCCAGCGCCTGGCGTGGCCCCGTAGGATCATCCATTGGTCTGTAGGGGGACGTTACGGGCATATGCCCCACGCTTTACCTTTACCTTTACCTTTACCTGTGCAGCGGCTTGCACCCGGGGCTGCTGGCTGGCTTTGAGGACAACGCACAGGCAGCGGCGTTTGAGGAGCAGTGGGATGAGATCACCAAGGAACACTCCTACTGGTGTTGTGCTGCCGAGGTTGAGGACTTTTCCTCCTTTTTCTATGAACTGCCCAAGCCTCTTGGAAGTGAGTCGGCCAGGCCCCGCCGCAAGTGCGGGAAGAGGGTCCTGGGCAGGTGCAGTGGTCCCGAGCAGGTGAACGTGCCACGTGGTGCCATGAGGTGCGTGGCATGCGGTGCCATGCGGGGCGTGGCATGCGGTGCATGGCATGATGCTTTGCTCCCACAGGTTTTTCATTCCTTCACCCTGCCCTGCCACGTGCAGGGTTGACAGGCCCCTGGGAGGCGCCCACTCTGGAGCTGCCCCCGTGGTGCGACAACATTGCAGCCAACGAGCGGCAGCGCGAGTTTGTGATGTACGCAAACCACCCCTGCCAGTTCCTTACCAATGCCACCGCGGCCGCAGAGGCCGCAGCGCTGGCGTGACTCTGCTAACCCGACTCCAGCGCTCAAGGATGCAGTCAAAGCGACTTGTAACTCTCTGTAACTCGCCACGGCCTCGACTGCCAGCTGGCCACGTCTGCAGAGCAGCAACAGCAGCATGGCCCAACCACACAGCCCGTTGCAGTGGGCGACCACTTTTGGGGCGCCGGCGAGCGGCGCGCGGCGCGGTGGCAGGCGGATAAACGGGGATAAACTTGCAGCGGGTGTGGCGTCCGATGCGATTCACACAACACTTGCTGGGAACTTGGGAGGGGCCCCAGTGCCGAGGCCGGCTGGGGTTTGATACATCAATGAAGCCTCATTGAAGTTGTAGCTCGCTTCGCCGCAAGCTGCACTCTTCCACGTGTGCACATGAAGCTGCTCACCGGGGCAACAAGCGGTGCAGCGCATGCAGCCACTGGGAGCTGCAAGGAAGGTACAACAACTCCACGCGTGCCACGCTGGACGCCAGCCAGCTGAAGTCTTGACTCTAATAGAGTACCCACAAATTGTTGTAAACTGGCCAACCAAGACAGCGTCCAGACGCCAACCAGCTCAAGAGCAGAACCTTTCCCAATGGGCTGTGCCACGAGCCGGGAGGCCACGGAGACGCATGTTCCTACTTCAGCAAGGGTGGGTGGTGGCCTGCAACCGTGGACACCCCTCCGATAGCCTCTGGGCGCCGGATCGACACCCTCACCGCGGTTCTCTCTTGCTTGCTTGCAGGCTGCGCCAGCGTCCGCCGCCTCTCACCCCGCGGCCAGCAAGCAGGCAGCGGCGGTCAACACCGTGCTGGGCAAGCCGCTGTCGGTGAGCCGGTAGCGCCGCTGTTTGCGGCACCGCGGCCTTCCCGCGTGAACGTAGCTCACTATGGCTGTGCACCGCCCTCCTGCAGTTGCACCCATTTTCTTTTGTAGGATTCATGCGCTGGCTTTGCCGTCGCTGTTGAGCGCGCAGGCAGCGCTGCTTGCCGTGCCGCGCCGCCCCCGCGCACCAACCATACACTCGTCCCTGTGGGCACACCCAGTTCATCTCCCTCCCTCCCTCCCTTACTCCCGCACTCATTCCGGCAGGACGTGACATCTCATTACCATCTGGGCAAAGTGCTGGGGCGAGGCCAGTTTGGCACCACGCGGCTGGCAGAGCAGAAGGGGGAGCGCAAGACGTATGCCTGCAAGTCCATCGCCAAGCGCAAGCTCACGTGGGTGGAGGGGGGGCCCAGGGCGCCAGCCCTGGATGCAGCACCCAAGGCTGCTGCCCTCTGACCACGACGGCAGGGCAAGAGGTAGCAGCCTGAGGCAGCCTGGCGCACCAGGCCCACGTGTGTCGGAACGTGCACAGGCAGCACTCGGCGCGGCAGCATCCCGTCGGCACGGCAGCAGCAGCCAGCCTGCAGCCTCAACGGCGGCGGCCTGCTGCACGCCCTGTTCGCCCTGCCTGTGTGCTGGACCCCCCACCCACCTCCTGCCTGCCCCCCTGCCTGCCTGCAGGTGCCCGGAGGACATTGAGGATGTGCAGCGGGAGGTGCAGATCATGCACCACCTCAAGGTGGGCGCCCCCGCTGGTGGCGGCACGATGCAGTGTAGTGACATGCCGCTCGCTGCTGATCACCTGTGCGTCCGTGCCTGTGGGGGGCGCGTAGGATGCAGCTGCGTATGACGCTGTTGAAGCCGGGCCCGCTCTGCTCCTGCTGCTCTTGCTGCTGCGCCCGCTCCGCTTCTGCTGCTGCTGCTGCGCCCGCTCCTGCTGCTCTCAGGCATCTTGCTGTTTGCTGGCCGGAGGTGCCGCTGCTGCTGGGGTTGATGGAAGGCACCACTCTTCTGATCAGGGCAAGCTGCCGAGGCAACAGAAGGCCGAGCTTTGGCAGGGTTGTGAGGCAGCCGCTGCCTACCGCCGCAGGAGCAGCGGGGGCTGCCCTCTTGTGCGCTGCGCTGCACGCCTGTGGCCAACGCTCTCGCCTCCCCGGCCCCCCTCCCCGCCCTGCCCGCCCTTACCGTGCTGCAGGGCCATGAGAACATCACGTACCTGCAGGGGGCGTATGAGGACAAGCAGGCGGTGCATCTGGTCATGGACCTGTGCTCTGGAGGGGAGCTGTTTGACAGGTGAGGTGGGCCCGCCCCGCTGGTGGGTGGGGGCCTGCTATTGGGCAGGGCTACTCGGAGGGGAAGGCAGCGGTCGCAGCGCGTGCAGCAGGCTGGGAGGAGAGGCACAGGAGGGCTGGGTAGCCATGCGAGGGGGAACCATCCCCGCCATCACACCTCCGCTGGCTGCTGTCCCGCCACTCCCCACTAGCTGCCCTACTGTGCCCGCCGCCCCGGCACTCCCACCATGCTTTCCAATTCACTCCAGTCAACCATCACCCGCCGCCCTCCCCCTTACCGCCCCGCAGGATTGTGGCCAAGGGCAGCTACAGCGAGCGCGACGCGGCCGCCCTGATCCGCGACATTGTCCGGGTGGTGGCGCACTGCCACAACCTGGGGGTCATGCACAGGTGGCGGGGTGGGGGCAAGGCGGGCGGATGGGGATGTGGGGCAAGGGACACAAGGCGTGTGCGCAGGCGGCCCGGCGGTGGAGGGAGGGCTCAGTTGGGCTCGTGCACAGGTTGGGCGGGAGGGGTGGAGTCCGATTCGAACTCCGCACGCCTCCCCAGCACACTTTCTGGCGCGCACGTCACACACACACACACACGCACACACACTCTTTCTTGGTACTGCCGCAGGGACCTGAAGCCGGAGAACTTTTTGCTGGAGAACAAGACCGAAAGTTCGCGCATCAAGTGCACCGACTTTGGGCTGTCGGTCTTCTTCAAGCCGGGCCAGAAGTTCCGGGAGGTGGTGGGCTCTGCATACTACGTGGCGCCAGAGGTGCGCCACCCGGTAGCAGGTCCAGGGTCCTGAGGGTTTGAATGCTCTATAACCCCGAGGATTGGCGCCGCATGTGGCCCGGGTGGTGGTGGGCTCTGCTTGCTGCGTAAGTGGCACCTGAGGTGTCTGTTGCACTGCTGTTACCAGGCGGCGATCACAATGTTCCGCCCCTCTGCCTGTGCCTGCTCAAGCATTTGCTTGCCTGCGTGCCTGCCTGCCTGGTGCTGCAGGTGCTGAAGCAGTCGTACAGCGCGGAGGCCGACATCTGGAGCTGCGGCGTCATCCTGTACATCCTGCTCAGCGGGGTGCCGCCATTCTGGGGGGAGACGGAGAAGCAGATCTTCAAGTCCATCCTGGAGGTGCGTGCGTGTGGCACAGGGCGGGGGCAGGGGGCCGGCGTGCCCTGCAGTCACTGGGGTGGGGCTGGGTGGGGGAGGGGTAAGCTGACCTGCAGGGGTAACAACCCCCGCTCTTTTGCACCGCAGTGTGTGCCCCGTGCCTTGTCCCACCTCCACCTCCCCCGCCTATTTCAAGCTGGAACTGCTGGGGCATCGCTTCCCTCTCTCTTTCATGCAGTGTGTGGCCCGTGCCTCGTCTCACCCCCGCCCCACTTCCCCCACTTGCCCCTCTTGCTCCCGCAGGGCAAGCTGGACCTGCAGGACGACCCGTGGCCCGCCATCAGCGCCGAGGCCAAGGACTGTGTGCGGCGCATGCTGGAGCCCAACCCGGCCAAGCGCGCCACCGCCGACGAAATCCTGCAGCACCCGTGGATGCGGGAGAACGGGGTGGCCTCGGACCGCCCGCTGGACAATGTCATCCACACGCGCATGACGTGAGGGCGGGGGGGCCTGTGTGCAGGGGGGCAGGCGGCTGGCTGTCTGAGTCGCACTCGACACCCAGCCCCGTGCCGCGCATGGTAGGAGGCGGCGGGGGCGAGGGGTCTTTTGAGTTGCACACTGCACCACAACCCGAAGCGTGCACGGCGTGAGAGGCAAGCCGGGGGAGCCCAGTGGGGGAGGTGGGCGGGCGCCGTGCAGCAGCAGCCCGCGCCTGAGGGGCTGCACAGCCCTCCAACTTGCGGCGCACTCCCCACCACACGGTGCTCCCTGGATGCTGTGTGCCTCTCTTGTGCGACCCGCAACTCGCCTTGCCGCTCTGGCCTCTCCGGTGCTTCCGGCCCCTCCCTGTCAACGCCTGTTCCGCCGCCGCTGCCACCCAACTGCCCAAAGCTTATCACTCCCGGGCCCGGTTCCCCCACACCCCTCCCAACCCCAAGACCCTGTCTGCCTTTGCGCCCGCCTCTCATCTGCCCCTGACAACAAGCTCAAGCGCACGGCGATGAAGGTGATTGCGGCGGCGATGCCGGCGGAGGAGATTGCCGGGCTGCGCGAAATCTTCAAGTCGATTGACGCCGACGGCAGCGGCACCATCACGGCGGAGGAGCTCAAGACGGCGCTGGGGCAGAAGGGAGGCTTGCTCAAGGAGGTAGGGCTGCGGGGGTGGGGGAAGGGGGGAGGGGAAGGGGCATCTGTGGGTAGAGTTTGGGGACCACACACTCACGGCGTTGGAGGTGGAGGACAGCGGTGGTCACAAGGCGGGAGGCTGCGCGGGGCGGGCGCGAGGGGCCGCGTCCACGTGCAGCTCAACCAGTGCTGGTGGCGTGTCGTTGGGGCCAGCCGCAAGTTGCCGGCAACATCTCGCGCTGGAACACACTCCGCCCGCCTGCTGTGCCGATGTTTGGCAAGGCTGCTGAAACCTTCCTTGCCCTGCCCTGCCCTGCTGGTGTGCAGGATGAGCTGCGGGGCCTGCTGTCGCTGATTGACCAGGATGCCTCGGGCACCATTGACTACGAGGTGAGGCTGGGGAGGTGCAGGGGGAGGGTAGGCAGGTGGCTGGCTGCAGGGGTGCACTACTGGTGGGATGTCGGCCAATCGCCCAGGGTGCATCTGGCGCCATTGACTACACGCGGAAGGAAGCTGGGCAGGGGGCGGTGGCAGGTGGGAACACGGGAGATGGGGTGGGTAGCATGGGGTGGGTGGAAGCATGGGGGTGGGAGTGGATAAGAGTGCACCAGGCATGGTGCTGCTCGCCCGAGTGTCCGCCCTAACCCCTGCTGCCCCGCCCTGCCCTGCCCTGCTCTGCCCTGCCCTGCCCTGCCCTGCCTTCCCGCGCCACAGGAGTTCATTGCCGCCACGCTGAGCCAGCACCAGATGGAGAAGGCTGAAAACATGGCGGCAGCGTTCCGCCACTTTGACACCGACGGCAGCGGCACCATCAGCAAGCGGGAGCTGCAC
>JTEE01000072.1:108720-134280 GCA_002896455.3 Chlorella sp. ArM0029B | reverse complement strand
TGCTGGCTGGGGAGAAGGGACAGGCAGGCAGGGACAGGCAGACACTGTATTGTTAGACAGATGGGAAGTGCCTGCGAGGAGGTCGCATAAAGAGCAGAGGCGGGTTGTGACGGGAGCAGGCAGGCAGGCAGGCAGGCAAGCAGTGAGGAGGGTGTGCGAAAGTGGGTCGGCTGGTTGGCTGAGGAGGAGTGGATGGTGAGGCAGGCAGGCGGCCAGGCAGGCGGGCAAGCAAGCAGGCAGGGAGGCAGGCAGCTGGGCGGGCTGGAGAGCTCATGCGGCTCGGGACACATCCCTAGCTCACACCCAGTCCTCACGCCGCCTCCTGCATCCCAACCCTGCCCTCGCTCGTCCTCCCCACTCACCCGCCCGCGCCTGCAGGGACTCCCGCCGCCTGGATGTGCTGCGCAAGCCCGACGGCACGCCGCCCGACATGCCTCGCCGCGCAGACCTGCTGGTCTACGAGGTGGGCTGGGGCTGGGGGGCTGGGGAAAAGGGAGTGAGGGTTGGGTTGGGTTGGTCCCTCGAGGTGGGCCACTGTGTGGAAGCCGGGAAGGCGGCCGTTCTGCGGGTTAGAGAGCCAGTGTCTTTTGCCCACCCTTGCCCGCATGCACCCTTCCCAGCCCATGCACCTCCCCACCTGCCTTTTTCCCCCAAACCACCCGCCCCGCCAGGTGTTTGACTCTGGGTGCATTGGCGAGGGCGTGCTGCACCTGCTGGCGGCAGCCCAGGCCAAGCTGCTGGCCCCGGGCGCCGCCATGGTGCCTCAGGCCGCCCGCGTCTTCTGCCAGCCCATCCAGATGAGGGTGGGGGCCGTGCTGGGCTGGGACTGCGCGCAGGCCAACCGCTGGCGCTGGCGGCCCGACTACGAGGGAGTGGAGCTGGGCAAGTGCCGGTGGGTGGGATGGTCGGGTTAGGATTCCCTACGGGACTTGACGGGGCTCGGCAAAGCGGACTTTTTAAGGTTGGTGATGCCAAGGTTTGGGCAGCTGCTCTGTCTTGACGAGTGGCACAGGAGTGGCACCAGAGAATGAGTGTGGCACACGGACAGTTGGCAGGGCGATGCATGGCACAGAAGTGGAGATGGCGAGGTTGGCCGGGGCGTGCGGGAGGGTTGAAAGTGTGTCGCACGTGGTGGGTGGTGTATGTCAATGTGCAGGCAAGCAGAGGGTGTGCGAGACAACGCGCGTGTGCCCAAAGGCGGGCGGTGTTGAACCCGCACGCGGGGCAGAAGAAGGAAGGGAGGGAAGGCAGAGCAGGGCGGCCCACCCCACCCCACCCCACTTGCGCCCCCCTCGTCACTCACACGCCCACCCCACCGCTCCCTGCACACACACACAAGTGCGAGACACTGTTTACTTTACTGCCCAAATCTCTTGAAAAATAGTAGTGATGAAGGCACTCACATGCCCACCCCCCGCGCCGCCCCGCCCGCCCGCCTCTTTGTGTGTGTGCAGGGAGCGGTGGGTGCCCCTGGGCCCTCCCCTGCAGGCCTTTGACTTTGACTTCCACATGGCCGCCGCCCACATGGCGCCAGCTCAGCAGCTGCTGGACCTGACGTTTGAGCGCGAGGGCGTGTTCAATGCGGTGGCCATGTGGTTTGAGCTGGACCTGGATGAGGAGAGCACGCTGAGGTGGGGGGGGCAGGGGGTGGGAGCATCCTTGTGGTTGGGGGTTGTTGGCGCGGTTGCAGAGAGAGGGGCCGAAGCGGGAGCTGGGGGGCGCGAAGAAGCGGGCCTTTGATGCGGTGAGTGGGGTGGGCGGGGGGTGGGAACCACTTGTGTGGAAATTATCTATGATATGAAGCAGTAGCGGGAGCGGNGGGTGGTGTGCCTGAGCTTGTGGAATGATTGGTGGGACACATCCACTGCAGCTGAAACAGGGAGGAGAGCATAGTGAGGTGGGGGAGGGGGCGGGGGAGGGATCGGGGAAGTGATTGTCGGGTGGTGTGCCTGAGCTTGTGGAATGATTGGTGGGACACATCAACCGCAGCTGAAACAGGTGAGACAGCTGACACAGGGAGGAGAGCACGCTGAGGTGTGGTGGGGTGGGGGAGGGGGTGTCAGGTAGTGTGAGTGCACCAGACCTTGCGGGTGGTTGTGGATGTGTTATCAGCTGGACGAGGAGATCAGGCGAAGGGGGGGTATGGGGTGGGGTAAGGGTGGGGGGGTGGGGTGGGGGATGATCGCTTTAGTGTTGAGTGGTCCTGAGCTTGGCGGTGAGTGTGAGTGTGAGTGTGAGTGTGCCATCAGCGGCCGTGGGAAGGGGGAGAGGATGCTCTAGTGGGTGGATGTGCGAGCCGGAGATGGAGGCAGCAAATAATTGCCTGATGGTCGAGGCATGCATAGGGTGCATGCGTGCCTGATGATGATAACATGCCCCCCCGGTCTCAGTCCCTGCCCGTATCAAGTGGCAATACCTGCATCTTTGCTTGGCCTCACACGGCCTCTCCATCTGGCTGCCCTCCCCCGCTGCAGCACCTGCCCCTACTCCAACAAGGGGCTGACCTGGCAGCAGGCGGTACAGTGGGTGCCCGAGGTGGCGGTACGGCCGGGGCAGACGCTGCAGCTGACGGCGGCGCACGACACCTACAGCATCTCCTACCGCCACAGCCTGCCCGCTGAGCCTGCTGCGGCCGCCGCCCCACAAGCGGCAGCCTCGCAAGCGTCGGCCCCACAAGCGGTGCCCGCCGCTGACGAGGCAGAGCATGCCGAGCAGGCAGACCTGGATTCACCCAGCCAGCATGAGGAAGACAGGCAGGCACAGCCCTGCAGGACGGCGGTACCGCTGGTTGACCCCGTCTGGCAGGCGTCTTATGACTGGCTGCAGGGGTTGAATGGGGAGCTGGCCAAGGCATGCGTGCAGAACCCTTTGGAGTATCGGGCGGTGGCGCAGGCGGCGCTGCAGTTTGCGGCGCGGCCACACGACCTGGGGCTGGACTGCCAGCAGGCTCTGGAGTTCTGTGTCAAGATGATGGGTTGATGAGGATGCGAGTGGGTTGAGGCACGAAGGGGGCGGCACGGCAGTGCGTGGGCCGGCCCGAACCAGCTAGTTCCCTACTTTTGCTTTCAGATTGTTCGCAGACCCCTGAGTTCTTGTGTCTCGAAATCTGCATGTGGGATCTGTACTCATGACCGTCAGTTAACTGCAAAGCGGCTCTGTAAGTGACAAACAACAGCTTCGCCCAAGTGGCGGCAGGTGGCGGCAGCCTGTGGGGCTGCCAATCCTAACTTGCGATTTGCTGGCGCCGTTGCGCAATTACGCCCTCGCGACTTGGCAAACTTTGGCGTGCGACATGAGGCCCTCAGTGACGGCTCGCGCTGCCGGCCGCACGGCCGGCCAAGTGCACGAGGGGCGCAGCCAGCAGGAGCCCGTCCCAACGCAACCGGGGCGCCTCGCGATGACGAGAAGGGAGGTTGGAGCTGGTCTAGGCAGCTTGCTGCTGGCGGGCCCGCTGTGCGGGGCGGCGGCAGCGGCGGCAGAGCAGGACGATGGCATCCGGCAGCGGCGCACGCAGGACATACAGCAAGCCTACGACAAATACGCAGGTCAGCACAAGTGTGGAAGTTGTGGGTGCCTCATGCTGTCACATGTTGAGCTGAGCTCACAGAGCAGCCCTTCACCCCAGCTCACAGTTTCACCCAGCACCCACCCTTCTCGCTCCCAGCCTTCCTGGCATCCCTCTCCTGAGCACCTCCCCCCACCTCCTGGTGCAGCCACGTACGACGACCTGGATGGCGGGGCAGCTGCCGAGCAGCTGGGCTTCCCGGCCCTGCGGCAGCAGCTCCTACGCCAGGCACGCGGCGACGTCCTGGAAACAGCGGTGGGCACGGGCCTCAACCTGCCCTTCTACCAGCCCGCCGCCCTCACCTCTCTCACAGGCATAGACCTGAGCGGGGGCATGCTGGCGCAGGCGGCGCAGCGGGGTCAGCAGCTGGGGCTGCCGGACAGCGTGGGGCTGCGCCTGGTGCAGGCGGATGTGGAGCGGCTGCAAGATGCGCTTGGGGGCCGCACTTTCGACACAGGTGTGTGGGCGTGGGGTGTGGCGGATGTGCTGGTTGGGGGGGACGTGGATGTGGGGTTGGTTTATTGGTTGAAGGGGATGTGCACATGCAGGTGTGTTTGGTTGCATGCACGTTGGAACGCCGACAGGATGCTCTTGCGGGCCTGGGTGGATGGTGTGGACACAGAGGTGGGTGTGGGGGTGGGGTGCGAGGGAGCGGGGGGTCTTGTTGGGTTGGGGCGTGGGGGTGGGGATGTTGTGCAGGCTGTGGATGGGCTTACAGCTTGCACCGCTGACACAAGGCGGGCATGGGTGGGGTGTGGCTGGCGGTTGCCTGGCCAGCTGGCATCACCGCACCGCCCAGGAGGCAGGGAGGGCAGTGCAGCAGGGGGTGGTCACAAGGGGACGCAGCCCCTGCCCTTACTCTGAAACTGCCTGGGTTCCTGGATGCCATAGGGAGCCTCTCCCTCAACGAATGCTGCCCAAGGCCCGCCTGCAGCGCTGCGCCAGGTTGTGCCCGCCCGCCCGCCTCATGCGCTCTCTCTAGTCTAGTCTAGTCGTTACAGCTTTTCACATCCTCGTGCGCTCTCTCTGTGAGCCTGTGCGCCCCTCTGTGCCCTCACGCCGGCGTGCCCCCGTGTCAAAACCCTGCCCTGCCCTCCCCTGTGCTGTGCAGTGGTGGACACTTTCTCCCTCTGCGTGTTCCCCAACCCGGCGGCAGCGCTGCGCAGCATGGCTGCCTGCCTGCGCCCCGGCGGCCAGCTGCTGCTGTTGGAGCACAGCCGCAGCCAGATTGGGGCCCTGGGCTGGTACCAGGTGGGCAGGTGGGGAGGGGGGCTCTCAGGTGCCTGTGGGTGTGCACTCTGCTGTTGCCGGCAGCAGGTTCAGGATTTCTGGCACCTCTGCCTGCCTGCCTTCCCGTTGACTGACTCCCTGCACCTCATGCGTGCACACCTGCAATGTTGCCCGCCTGACTCTGTCCCCTCCCTGCGCACTGCCTGCTACTTGCTGTGCTGTGGTGTGTGCAGGACGTCACAGCGCCGGCGGTGGCGGCCACCGGCAAGGGTTGCCGCTGGAATGACGATGTGGTGGGGCTGGTGCGAGCGGCAGGGTTACAAGTACAGCAGGCGGAGCCCCATGTGGGCGGCCTCATTGTCAGTCTGAGAGCGCTCAAGCCCACGTGAGGGGTGGGGTAGCAAGTCGTGGAGGGAGCGAGCTGATGAGCGTGAGCGTGCAGTGTAAAAAGCAAAGCAGTGTGAGCCTCAGTACGGCAGATTCCCTGGCAGGAGCAAGCCAAGGAGAGCGGAGCAGGGACGGTGGGAGCTGGGGAAGTCGGGCGGGCAGGGGAGGGGCGGGTAGTGGAGGGGGCAATGGGCCAAAACAGGCAAAACCGTTGCGTCGATTGCGGCTGTAAATAGCGAGGGTCACACGTGCAGAAGATGCCTTACGAGGTGCAGGTCGTAGTGTTGAGGTGTCAAGTCGGTGTGTCAAGTCAAGGTGTCAAGTCGGTGTGTCAAGCTGTCAAGAGTGTCAAGTCGGGGTCTCAAGGATGTCAAGTCAGGGTGTGAAGCTGACATGGTGTGGTGTGTCAGGTCGTGGTGTCAAGGGTGTAAAGTCGAGGTGTCGTAAAGTCAAGTCAGGGTGTTAAGCTGACATGGTGTGGTGTGTCAGGTCGGGGTGTCAAGGATGTCAGGAGGTGTAAAAAGAAGTGTCAAAAGTGGGGGTTCAAGTCGGGATGTCAGGTCGTGTGTCAAGTGGGTGTGTCAAGTCATAGAGGGTGTCAGGAAAGCGGGAAGGGATTTGGTGGTTGGGTGGCCAGTGTTGTTGCTGGGTCAGCTTTACGTGCCTGTAGGGCAGCAGCCACAGCAGCAGCAAACATGTCAAAAAAGGGGTTGCAGGAGGGGGAGGGCGAGGTATGTGGGAGTTTGGCAAGGGAGGGAGGGAAGGGGGAAGGCAGAAAGGTGTGGCCACAGACGGCCACTGAAGGGGGCAGCCCACACACAGACTGGGCAAGAGTGCAGAGCCACAAACGGCAGGCAGAAGGTCGGCACCACTAGAGGGCCAGGGGAGGAGTATTAGGGTCAAAACACAACAGCGGAAAGACAGTCGTAAGGTCACAAACAACAGTCGGGGTGGAGTGCGAGTGGGTTGTGCATTGGGGCTTATGAGTGGAAGAGAAGGAGATAGTGCAGGTCGGTTATAGTTAAGTTGGGGTTGCGCTTAAGAACGCAAGCCAATGCGGCCAGTGGGTTGGGTCACACAGAGGGCAGGCAAGGTGAGCGCCAATGCGGCGGCGGGTGCAGGGCAGGCAGCGGGAATGCGCGGCTGGGACGTGGGGGGTGTTCACTTGGGGTGGGTGGCGGGGGGTGAAGCCCGAAGGGCGGGCAGGCGAATCGTGAGGAGACGGCTGGTGGAGAGGGACAGGGGGCAGGCCCTTGTGTGGTTTCCTGGCCCCCAACAGAGTGCGTCGGGGGATACAGGGTCACAGCACCAGCGGGTGGGGAGGGCTGGACTCATTCGGGCAGGCGTGAGCTGGGGTGGGGATGACGGCGAGTGGGGAGGGCGGGGGTGGGCGGGGCCCGCGGCAGGGCGCTCAGTTTGCAGAGGCCCAGCTGAGCAGTTGCGAAATCGCGTTGTTGACGTCGCCCTGCAAGGGGTAAGCGAGGAGGCGGCAGATGGGGTGTCGTGCGTCAGGAGGCAGGGGCATCTGGGGCGGAGATGCGGCACATCAGGAGGGGAGGCGTCCATGTCATGAGAGGGCTTCCACGGGCGCCCCCCCTAGGGCTGGCCTCCGCCCATCATGAGTCACCCATGCAAAGGCTGGGTACCCCTCGGACCGGTCCTGCATGACCCTCCCACTGCCCATTGGAACACGACCTGCTGCCGAGTCTGGCCACACACACATGGCAACTCTGACCATGGTTGGAACGTCAAGGCCCGCCTTGCACCAGACCCCACCCCAGTCACACACCTGGGACAGCTGCAGCGCCAGCGCCGCGATGCACACCGCCTCTGCATCAGCGTGCTCCACCTCAGCAGGCACAGCAGGCGCAGCGGCATGGGCAGCATGGTCAAAGTCGGGCACCGGGGTGCCCGCCCGGCTGCCCTGCACGGGCAGCAGCGCCGCCGCGGCAGCTGCCAGCATGGCGGGGCTGCTGCTGTGCATGCTGTGCCGTGAGGCAATGGCGGGGGAGGCGGGTGGCGAGCACTGGGAGGAGGGCAGGCTGCCTAGTGAGGCGGCCTCTGAGGTGCACTGCAAGCGGCGTGGGGTGGGTGACACGGAGTAGATGGTGGGTGGGATCTATAGAGGTGGGAGATGCGGTATAGGAGCAGACAGGCAGGGGAGGGTGCAGCAGCACCATGCACAGGGCAGAGGTGGGGTGGTTGCGCAATGGCGGCAGCACCGCATAGCGCGGAGCAGGGGCGCACCTGGCCGGCACTGCACTGCGGCTGCAGCGTGGATGTGGATGTGGGGGAGGGGTCGATGATGGGGTGGAAGGCCTCGCAAGCGGCCATAGTACTTGCGCTGGGATGGGGCAGGCCAAAGTCTTGGGACAGGAGCTTGGAGCTGCTGGGGAGTGGGGGCAGGAGGGTGTGTGGGTGGGGGTGGGTCAGGAGAGGTGCTGCGACGGCGACGCGGGACAACGGCTGTACGCGCGCAGCAGCGGCGGCGGCTCCGAGCTTGCACCCCTCTGCCGAGTCACGCAGCAGTGTCCTCTTTGCGCCGCATCCAGCCATACCATGCACGTAACCAAAGCACCGCGCGCGATCAAGTCGAGCACCTGAACTCGTCCTCCTTTTCGTCCGCCAGCAGCAGGTGGCAGCCCACCCAGCTGGAGGTGCCACTGTCGGTCATTTCAATGTCCATGCCCATGTCCAGATCGCAGAAGCTGCGGGACGGGGCGGAGGAGGGAGGAGGAGAGAAGCTCAGAGGCGGGATTGTCGGGGGGCACTGGGGCCTCGGGGCACTGGGCGCGCCAGCTGCCGCCGCCCCTGCCCCCGCCGCTGTCCCACCCGGCCCCGACTTACGACGAGGTGCTCTGCCATTGCTGCGACCCGCTCCACTCCAGTCCATGCAGCTCGGGCAGCGCATCCTGCGGGCAAGAGCGCAGGGTCGGCAGGCTGCTAGCTGTTGGCAAGGCTGCAGTGTGGCGGCGGCGGGGCTTGCGGCGGCCGCGCGGCAACGCCGCAGCGTCAGCATGTTGCAATTAGCAAAGCCACAGCTTCGGCAAGCAGCGCACCAGTGCGGAGGCCTCGCAGTAGCCGTGGTGGATCAATGCCATCGTTTGTGTTTTGTGTGGTTGGCACCCTGCCCCCCCGATGTGATCAGAACAAATATTGATGTTGAAGGTGAAGTGTGCAGCAGCAAGCGCACTGGGCCCCTGATGGAGGGCCTGCCGCTGAGCTGGCGGCATTTGCCATTTGAAAACCTGATTCGAAAATGACGACGACCATGATCAGGCCCAGGAACCTGCAGGTACTTAAACACATCAAGCCAGCCAAGGAATCAACACAAGATTGGCGCAGGCCAGGCACCGCCTGCCTCCCCCCCTTGCCAAAACGTTGGCCAACTTGCGGCCGGGTGCCGGCACAGCCGAGGGATCCACTGGCCATCTCTGGGGGCAGCCTAGTCACGCCTCATGAACGGTGCTTGGCTATCCTGGGGTTTAAGGCAGTCCAGGCGAAGTGAGGCACACCAATCCGGATGAAGCTTGAGTCAACAGAGCGGGGGGCGTGCCAATGTGTTTGTTGGCTGATGGCATGCGAGGTGACGGCAGGGCACACGAGCGACATGGGCAGCATGCGGCGCACCCCATCCGTCACGCCTTGCACCCAGCTCTCCCTACTTGTTCGAGGGAGACCGGTGCACGTCCGTAACAGATGATAGATGACGTGTCCCTTCACGAACCTGAGCCAGGGCACCGGCCCAACACCACTCTCACAAGGACCCCCTCGCCAGCTGCGCTCAACCCAAGTCTGACATCACAGGCAACCGACCATGTGTCCGTCTTGACACGCCCTTATGAGAGGCGATGGTCCACGGCCCTACTTCAGTCAAGCAGGCGCTCCCCTGCCTTGTACAGATGCGCCAGCACAGAAGCACCAGTCAGCGTCACCGCGGCTTGCCGAGGCGGCAGCGGCAGCAACAGCGGCAGCCGCTCGAGTTCCGGCTAACTGCTGGGATGCCCCTCACTGCAGGGCGGTCTGCACAGGTTGCAGGTGCAACAAGGAGCAAGGTCAGGCGAGGTTTCCACCGCCTGGCCATGTAGCGGATGCACTGCAACGGCCCAACCCAAGGCCACGGGGCCTGCCGCCACGCGGGCGCCACCCGCCGCTGTCATGCCAGGAGGGAAGGGCACACCCCCTCGCCCCGCCTGCCCTCAGCAGCGCATTGGCAAATTGATGCATAGCTCCAATTGCACAAAGCAGCAACGCGGCAGGTGGCTTTTGGCGCAGCAGAGCTCGGCGCAGCAGAAATCGCAGGCGGCGCACGTCCAGTGCAGCTGCGGTCCATCCGCATACAGCCAAAAGGTAAGACCGCATCATGTCACCCCTGCACCTCCGACATGTCTCCGCCGCTGCATTCAAAACGACATGCTTTCAAGGCGTTCAAGACTCAACGGACTGGTTGTAATGCCGCATGAGCACATGATTGGTCGAGTCTGACGCAGGCCCAGCGGGCGCCCAAATGCATCCCGTGAATGGTGCTCGATATACGATGGTGCAGCCCACCGCCGCCGCTCCCGCCCCGCCCAGCTTGCCTCTGCCGCTTCCTGCGTCTTGCTCTTACCTCATACCCTATCATCAAACAGCATGCAACCCCTGTCACCCTTCCATCCAGCCACCAAACAACTTTACCATGCATTCCTGCACGCAATTCTTCATCTCTCGATCTTGGTCCCTGCCCCCCCCGCCCCGCCCTGCCCCGCCCTCCTTCCAGCCTTCCAGCCAGCCAGCCAGCCATGGCCTCCAGCGCGCACGCGGTGTACCGCATGCCCGGCGCCGAGATGGTGGAGCGTCGCCTGGCGCGCGCCGCCGCCCTGCCGCCCCACCAGCGCACCCCAGAGACCGAGGCATTTGTGCGTGGCGCCTCCCTGCTCAAGGCGGCACGTGATGCCCTGCCGCTGAGCAAGGTCGGCACCTCCCAGTATGTGGCGGCCCTGGCCGGCGGCCGCCCAGAGGCCGCCTCGCATGCGGAGCGGCGGCATGTGCTGCTGGCGTTTGCACGCGCTGCGGCAGCCGACTGCCTGGGGCCGGGCGTGCCGCCTCAAAAGCCCGAGGCCTGGCCCTACCTGCAGTCCTACCTCCACTTCCTGCCCGCCTGCCACAGCGAGGGCGGTGAGCTGGCAGGCGTGCTGCAGCTGTTCACAACGGCCACAGCTGTCACACGGTTTGACACCGCCGACCGGCTGACCTGGAATCTGCGGCGCCTGCACGAGTGCACCCGACTCAGCCAGCGGCTGTCCATGCCCGCCGCCAGGCTGGCGGTGGACAGCCAGCTGGCGGCGCTGGCAGCACAGGCGGGTGGCGCCACCGAGGGCGGCAGCGGTGCGCAGGCGGTGCGCAGGCAGGTAGATGGTGGCGAGGGCTGTGGAGGCGAGGTGTTGTTGACGGCGGCGCAGCTGCAGCAGGCTGTGTGCATCCGCGTGGGCACGCTGTCCTGCACGCTGCGCCTGGATTTGCAGGCCGCCAGCACGCTGCCAGCTGGCGAGCTGCTGGAGCTGCACACCGCCGAGACCAGCTGCACCGACGTTCTGCTGCAGCACTGGCCAGACTGCCCAAAGGCCATTGCGGCGGCGGCACAAATGTGGAGCTCGGCGCGGCACGGCGGCAGCGGGGGGCACGGGCGCTGCCAGCGGGTGCACGACCTGTACAGGTGGGTGGGTGGGTCCAGCAGGTGGAAAGGGTGCAGGTAGCATGGGTGCAGGTGAGGGCAGGTGGCACCCTTTTCTGGTGAGGGCAGGTGCAGGCTGGCACGGGTCATGCGGGGCGCGGCGGGGCAGGGGAGGGAGGGAAACAGGGGGAGGAGTGGCTGGGCATGGTGGGGCGGCTTGGTGGGTCGAGGTGGGATGGGCAGACGGATGCTGGTGGGCAGCCCATGCCGGGCGTGCAGCACTGTGTGGTCCACACATGCCTGCGTCTTGCCTGCCTGGCTTGCTGCCCCTCCGCCGCGATCAGGCGCCCTGCCAGGGGTGAAGGAGCAGGTGCCAGCCATCTACCGGTATGTGCTCAGGCTGCAGCGTCTGCCAGCTGCCCCTCCTGCTGGCGTCCCCTCACTCCCACCACCCCTCCCCATGCCTCTTCACTGGGCCCTCCCAACCCCCGCCCTGCAGGCGCGGGCTGGAGCTGGCTCAGGCGGCGGGCAGCGACTTCCACACCGCCTTCATGACCTACAGTTGGATCGCTTTTGCTGCCGGCAGCCCGCTCAGCGGTGATGCCGCCTCCATTGAAGCGGCGGTGGCGGCGCATACCGCAGCCGAGCTTGCACTGAAGCGCGTGAAGAAGGTGTTGCCTGACGTCTGGGTGCAGCACCTGGTCGACGTGGCAGCGATGGCGCAGCATCAGCTGCTGCCCGGGCTGCAGTCGCAGCTGCAGTGCCTGGCGGGCGGGCGGGGCACTACGGCCGGCCAGCGCGCGGCCCTGCTGGGTTCCATGCACCAGGCAACGGATGTTGCCGGGCAGGGGTTGAGCGGCCTGTCAAACGTGCACAGCAAGTACAGCTGCGCCGCGTGCAACAATTACTCTGTCGCACTGCGCAAGTGCAGCCGCTGCAAAGACGTCGAGTATTGCAGGTGCGTGGGTTTGACACATTTCAAGGGGTGTGGGTGGGTGGGTGAATGGGTGAATGAATGGGCGGGTGGGAGGTGAGGGTGGAGGTAGGCTGCTCACAAGGCTGCCCTGCCCCTGTAGCCCTGCCCTGTCCGCAAGGTCACGCTTCACGCTTCCGTATGATTGTGCCTCCATGCAAGCTGAGCGGTTGCTCCCTGCTGCCGCCCTCCTTGCGCTGTGCAGCCGGGACTGCCAGGTGGCACACTGGAAGGCCGAGTGTGTGCCGGCATGAAGAAGGGATGTGGTGCCAACAAATGCTGGGCTGGCAGTGCGGTGCGTGCCACACCTGTCAACCTGATTGTAACACAACTTGCAAAACCTCAGCAGAGTGGGTTGGCCATACACGGGGGCATGTTTTTGGCTACACCACAAGGCCCGGCGGGGCATTGTGTATGCGCCAGGCTTGGGCGAAGCACGGGGCGGGCTGCAGTGCGGCCCAGCACGCACAGGCTGCCGAGGAGCGAGCAGCGCGGTCGTTTCGGTAGCCTTACCCACATACTATCCTGTCACCTTCCTGCTCTCCCTCCACTTCTTTTGTGTGGCGTGAACCTCACCCACATACTATTCCGTTACCTTTCTCCTCTCCCCCCACTTCTTTTGTGTAGCGGTCATACAAACGAGCATCTGATCCCAGCACCCTGCTGCCCCTGCCACCGTGCACCCAGTTCCTTCACCCTGCCACATGAGCGGTGTGATCACTTGTTGAGAGGATGATGGGACGGCAGAATTGGCCCGAGAGGCGGGAAACGCTGGGGAAACACAACAGCCACCGTCCCCGTTTGCGCCACGCTACCGGCGCTGGCGCCCTGGGTGCCCCAAAGTGCGTCACCCTTTGAACCTTGCTTTCGCCGGTTTCACTCATCTGACCTTCCCCTGCCGGTTTCACTCATCTCATTCGGGGATCTCACTCATAGAGGGCACAGCAAGCTCTAGGCATCTCTACAAGTGCGTCTCTCGGGAGCGCCGACAATCGCGCAAAGGGGAGACTTCCCTGTGGCACGGCTTGGTCGGAACTCGGCTGTGTCCATCGAGGTGGAGTGCAGTTTTGTCCACCAGCTGGCCAGCCGCGCGCGCGGAAGTGTTGGAGGTCTCCAGGTTGCCCAGGGCACTCACACCCTCCTCCCACACCACTCGGACTTGCGGAAACAGCGGTTCACGGCTTGGCAAGCTGCCGCAGCCCTCACACGCAGCTGTTGCCCAGGCCGCCGCTCACCCCCGCCACCGCCACCATGGCCCAAGCTCTTGCGGTGAGCGCGCCCGCAGTTTCCGGTGCATTCCGTGAAGGCTTATCTGTGCTCCTCCTTCATGCAATCATTTGTGTAGGGGCTCACCCTTCACTCGTTGAGTGCTGCCACCCTCGCAGGCCGCCGCGGCGCGTTGTGTTGCGGACATCGGCACCCGCCTGTCCGCCCCGGCTGCACAGTGCAAGGATGACATCAACGCTTTGCACGCGCAAGTCGCTGAGCTGACTGGTGCACTGGCTGATGCACAGGTGGGGGAGAGGAGGAGAGGCCAGTTTGAAAGCCCTGTAGCCCAGCTTGCTTTGTGGGAGCGCCTTGCCAGCTGCGCCTGCCTGTCCCCTCTGCCTGTGTGAAGGCCTCCCCGGTGTGAAGGCCTCCCCGGTGTCCCCTGCCTGTGCCATCTGACATTCCCCACGCCAAGCAGCTGTTTCGGCCCCCCATAACTAGCTGCCTTCCGAACCCAACCTCCCGTGTACCAGGACCTGGCGGCACGTGAGAAGCGGCTGCGGCAGCAGGCCGAGGCGGCGGCGGCGCGCGAGCGGCAGCTGTGGGGAGATGCGCTGGCGGCCGCAGACGCTGCGCTGGTGAGACGCCAGGGCAGGGCAGCATGGGAGTGCCGGAAGTGTTGGACAGTAGGGGAAGCTTCCTTGAGGCAGCCGCTGCTGCTGTCTTTGTGAGGCACGGCCAGCGGCGGTGGAGAGCTCGTTGCTTGGGGCGCAGTGCAGTGCAGAGCGCAGGGAGTGAGTGCGGCCCCAGGGCAGGTGTGCACAGCGTGCTGCACACTGCAATCGCCTGCAGTTGATCCCCCCTGGCTTTGGCCTTCATCCATGGCATATGTTGCACTCTGTTTGCTTGAGCAGGGGAATGAGGTGAGGGGGCTTCAACGGCTGCAGGCGCAGCTGGGGAAGGCGGGGCACAGGCAGGCAGAGGAGGGCGACCAGCAGCAGCAGCAGCAGCAGCAGCAGCAGGTGGCGGCGCAGGAGGGAGCGGGTCGGGGCTCGCGGCATGAGGTCCTAGCGTCTGCCAAGGCGGCAGTGACTGCTGCCCTGGGCAGCCAGCAGCAGCAAGAGCACTGGCAAGCGGCAGCAGAGGTAAAGGCGGGGGGCCATCGTGCAGTTGGGGAGGCGGGCACGTCTGCCAGCGGCGGGCAGCGCACGGCGGAGCCTGCTGTTGCCGCAGCAGCAGGAGCACGTGCCGGCCCGGCGGCAGCAGAGCGAGCTGAAGAGGCACCCCAACAGGTGCCAGGGTCGCCAGCCAAGCGGCGCCGCTCCGAGCCAGCCAAGCAGCCTGCCCCAGCCCAGCCCCTGAACCAGATGCGGCAGGCGCGACTGGAGGAGCGGCGACGCACCCGGAGCAGCGGGAGCACGACGCCACGCCAGGCGGCGATGCTCAAGCGGGTGGAGCAGGCGGGCGGTGTGCCGTGGTATGAGCGTCTCGGCTGAGCGCTTGAGCACGAGTGCCAACAAGTGCATGCCACCACCCAAGTGGGGTGGTTTGGCAGCGCAGCCGGCTGCGCTGCCCAGGCCTGCCACCGGAAGCAGTCCAACCCCGCCGTGAATGTACAACTGCATGCGCGATGCACGCTACACTGCATATTTTTTGAACGGCCCCATTGCAGTAGGCGTAGTATGCCACCATCAATTTCGAAAGCTTCTCTGTAAGTAAACCATCCGCTGACGCCAAACAGAGCCTGGCTGGCACTCTGGGTGGCGTTCAGCAGGGGCCAACCAAGCCTGTTGCCCGCAGAGGGGAGTGTGCAAGATGTGCTGCACCTGCCTTGCTCTGTATAAGGATACATCAGGCATCTTTTGGCAGTGCAGTGTCCCAAAACCACAACTCTATGCGAGCTGACCGCCGGGCCAGCTGGTGGAGCGGTGGCGGCGGTGCCCGCGTGGTGTCATCCAGTCCCCNCCCACACACACACCGCTGGCAGGCACCGCTCCGCTCATCTTCACGCACATGGACGCGATGGCGTTTGGTTTGGAGTGCAAGGCGGCCTGGTGCGAAAAAATCCTGTCCGGTAAGCTGTGCCGGGGCATTCGCGAGCTAGATTAGACGCTCGTGGTGCGATGGGGGCGGCCCACAATTGCCGTAGGGGCTCTAGCCGCCACGGCGGTGCCACCAGGATGGTGCACTCTCGCCCGCTCTCCGCCCTCCCGCTGCTCCGCCCGCCGCTCTGCTGGCACAACCCTGCAATGCCGTGCACAATGAGCTAACGACAACCTGACAAATTCCACTGCAACCACTCACCGTGCACCCACCAGGCCAGAAGAGCCTGGAGGTGCGGCGCTACCCGCCTCCGCCGGAGCTGGCGGGGCAGCGTGTTCTCCTGCTGGCGTCGACCGGTGCAGAGGGTGAGGGTGTGCCCACGTTTGGCGACAGCATCACGGCAGGCCAGGCGGGCGGCAGCGTGGTGGGATGGGTCCTGTTTGACGGAGCGGTCGAGTACAGCAGTGCAGCAGCGTTTGCAGCTGATGAGGCGGTGCACTGCGTCCCGCCAGGCAGCCCGTATGCGGCGCAAGAGGGCGGCCCCACGCTGTACGGTTGGAAAGTGCTGGCCTCACACCGGCTGGCGCAGCCGCTGCCGCTGCCAGAGATGCAGCGAGTGACGCGCTCGGTGTACCGGCGCTGCTGACGGGCCGCTGTGCCGTGCCTTCCCTCATGGCTTCCTCGCTCTTCTCTGCTTCCTTCCTTCCCCGCTCTCTTTTTCTCCCTCCCTCGTGTGTCCCTCCCTTTGCCACCTGCTGCTGCTTGCTTGATTGATGCATGTGTTTCCCTAATTTGTCGCAGCACCTGCCAGCACACTGCATCACGTTACATGGCGCCGGTTTACAAGGGGGTCGCGCTGGGCAGAGAGACATGGGCGAGCGAGAGCGGGTGGCGAGGGCGGGCTAAGAAGGAATGCGGCTAACAAGGAATGCAGCTCTAATGCTAGGTACGCAGCCTAGGAGCTTCGATGTACAACAGTTGGTGGGGCGTGGTTGGTACGCACGGCGGAGGTAAGCTGCTGGCGTACAAGCCATGGTGGTGTGGGGTTGGGCAGTGTGACGTACGTCGGCTGGGGAACGCGGTGCAGTGAGGTGAGGTGAGGTGCGGCGCGCCAGGAGGTGATGGCAAGCAGGCAGGCATGCAGGCACGCAGGTGTGGTCACAACTGCAGCTAAGCATGGCTGAATGGTGGAGGATGGGGGTGCGGAGGAGGGAGTATACGAAAGAAGGGGAGGGAGAGAAGATGAGCGAGGAGAAGCAAGATTATGCATGGGGGGAGTGGCACATGGAGGCGGCGCATGAGGCAGGGGCAGAGGCAAACCGGTGCAGGGGGCTGAGGCAAACCGGTGCAGGGGGCTGAGGCAAACGTTGGTAACAGGGCACACGGACAGAGGAGTGGCGGTGGCGGGACTGAAGCTTCAGGGCACCGCTTGGGGAGCTGGGGGTCGCTGATCGGAAGCAAGGCATCCCCCTAGGGGTAGAGCCGGGGGCAGAGCGGGGGTAGAGCGTCCAAGAGGGATAGGGTGGGTTGAGGGGAGGCATCGCAATGTGCGTGAAGCTGTAGGAAGGTGCGGGCGCACAGGCGTCTGTGGGCGTCGCAGCCCTGCAAACAGCCGACACCGCGTCTGACGAATCACACGACGCCGGGCCGGGGAGTGCGACGCTGGGGATATATGCACGAGAGGATGGTTGAGATATATGAGTGAGGAATCACAGGGGCATGAGTACGAGACTGGGGTTGCACGAAATCAGCAGGGGGGCTCTGTGCGGGCGCGGTAGTGCAGGTCGCGTACAGGGCAGAGATGCGTTTTTCCGGCTGGGCCTTGGCGAGGCAATGGGGCGAATGCAGGCCGCAGCGCATCCCTGCTGCAGTGCCCGAACCGTGCAGCCGCCTTCAGAAGAGGCAGCAGCAGGCGGTCAGAAGAGGTGCAGCGGCAGCTGCTGTGCCAGCGAGGCGGGCAGCGCGGCCTCTGCCTCGGATGCGGGCACCACAAAGTGCGACACATCCCCCGTGTATTCGGTGCGGAGGCGCTGCTCCAAATCGGCAAAGCAAAAGGCGGGGGGAGGGGAGGGGGCACGCGGCATGCCTACACCACTAATCTATATCCGCAGTTTTTTCTTAAAGATTTCAAGAAAAGTTATTTTCTCTTTTTAATAGTTTTTCTTAAAAATATAGTGTCTCNGGGTGGATGTTGAGGCAGGGAGGAGGGTGGTTGGGGCGGGAGGGGTATGCTGCTGTGCGTGTGCGCTGGGGCAGCTTGCTGGGGGGGGGGCTGACCTCTGGCTGCCTGCCTGCCACCTGCCTGCCGGCCCTTTACATGCCAAACGACAGACCTCACACAACAGCTGCCTCGCTACCTCCCCCAGAACAGCAGCAGGTGCCCCAGCCTCACCTGCCATGCCGCCCAGGAGCGCCCCGTGCGCGCCGGCCGCCGGCGCCAGCTTGGCTGCCGCGCCAGAGAAGCGTCGGGGATCCAGGGGCGGGAAGCCGAGGAAGCTCAGGCCGGCCGGCACTGGCGCGGCTGCGGGGGTGGGTGCCGTCACCGTCACTGCTGCTGCTGCTGTGCTGGTTGCTGCGCCCGCTGAGAAGCAGCAGGCGGGGGCGGCTGCAAGCCCCGACAGGCCATGGCTGGTCAGCAGGTCGGTTGCCAGGTGGTTGTTCTGCAGCAGGGTGGCCAAGGGCAGGGAGGCGAGCAGGCACATGCCACACGTCAGCACCACACGTTGCGAGCGCCCTCGTTCTACTTCACGGCAGGTGCCCGCTGCCGCATGGCGCTGGTACGCCCACCATCCTGCCCCAAACCAGTTGCGTAACGCTGCTCCTGCCTGCCCATCCCAGCGCACCAGCACTCGTGGCAGGCAGCCGCCCTCCCCTCCCCCTCCTGCCCTCCTTTCCTCCCTCACAGCGCCACCTGTCGCCCCACCTGGAGGAAGGCTGCAAAGCGGTAGATGCAGTGGATGCGCTCGGCAGCCACGGCCTGGGCCACCGCCGCTGCCTCGTGAGCCGCTGTCTCCTCCAGCACACAGGCCAGCTCTGCCTGGTGGGCTGCCTCCACCTGGCGCCGCTGCAGCCGCAGGTGTGCCAGCTCAGCACGCAGCGCTGCCACCTCAGCAACCAGCGCGGCAGCAGCAGCAGGGGCCTCTGCCTGCTCCTGCTGCTGGCGGGCAGGCAGCACGGCGGGCGCCTGGGAAGCTGATGCTGCTGACGGCGCAGCTGCTGCCGCTGCCGATGGGGCATCGATTGCTGCTGCCGCAGCAGCTGCTGGGCTGCTGCTGGGCTTGGGTGGCAGCTCGCTGCTGCTTGTGGGCTGCGGGGCGCTGCTCACCTGCTGCTCCTGCTGCAGCTGCTGCACGGCTGCTGCCAGCGGCGGGAAGGCTGCCTCGTCATGAATGCTGTGCATGCTGTGCTCTGCACGCATCTCATGTGCATGCTGCATCAGCGGCTTGGCTGTGTCAACCACCACCACCGTTTGTGCCTGCGGTGCCGCCGGTTTTCCCCAGGCCGGCCGGCCCGCAGCGCCCCCAGCATGCACCTTGGTGCTTGCCAGGTGGCCCCGTGCCGCGCTGCTCGAGCGGGAGGGAGGGATGAGCACTGACCGCTGGCTGCTGCCGCCGGCCGTGTCGTGGCTCTCGACGCTGCGGGCAGGGCAAGCAGGGGCAAGGCAAGGGAGGCGGGCACAGGTAAGGAACGATGAATGTCAGGACACTTGAGTGCTGGCCACTAGTTACCCAGCGTGGCTGGTGGCACGGGCGCCAGCACGCGGGCAGCCAACCGTGCAGCCCAAACCACAGGCAGGCGCCTGTGGAAGGCTCCAGGCCTGCCCGCCTCCCATCTCCCTCCCCCTCACCTGCAGCTGCTGCCCAGGGAGCTTGCCGAGGGGCAGCGCCGCATGAGGCCTCCGCCAGCGGCCTCTAAATGCCGCTCAGACAGCTGCTGCAGCGGCGCCGCCGCCGCCGCGCCCTCCTCCCGCTTGCGCCTGCCCACCACCTGCCAGTCAGAGGCTGACGGAGGCTGAGCATCAAGGCCAAGCGCTGCTGCTGCGGCCAGCCCTGCTGCCTCTGGCGGCGGCGGCGGCGAGGCGGGGCACTGGCTTGCCGCGCCTGCCACTGCTAGCTGCTCCACCGCAGGTGCTAGGCCGTGGGTCTCGCCCTGCTGCCGCTGCTGGTGCCGCTGCTTCTGTGCGATCCCTAAAGCCTGCTCCTTCTGCACCTCTGCCTCTGCTGGTGCAGGGGCTGCAGGTTTCTTGGGAGGTACCGCTGGTGCTGGCGCTGACGTGGCTGCTGGCACGGGCGCTGACGTCGGCACCGCCGCTGTCGCCGCCTTGCCCTTGCACTGCTTGCCCTTCTTCTTCTTGCCCTTCTTGCTGCTGCCAGCGGGGCGCTCCTTGCCCTGCTGACCTGGCGCCTCGTCATCCAGCAGCTCGGCCAGCAGCTCCTCCTGCAGCCCAGGCAGGGCACAGTGTAGGAGAGCATGAGAAGGGAATGAGAAGCGTGATCCGCAGCATCAATGGCTCGATAGGATTGGGCTCACACAGCGCGTAGCCAGGGTGTGGGGGGCTTTGACAGCGCTGGCTGCTTGGCCCGCCGCTCGCCCAGCAGCTCCTCGTCCAGTCGAGCAGGAGGGTAAAGCAGGCACACGGGAAACAAGCAATGGCAAGCAACACCTCCCGGAAGGCAGGCAGGCAGGCAGGGGCGGTGTGGGCAGGCACCGAGGTTGAGGGCGCAAGCAGGCAGGCAGGCAGGCAGATGCTGGGTCTTGCCCCTGCACAGCACCCCAAACCTCAGCGCACCCCCTGCCCCGCCCCACCGTGCCACGTGCCCGCCTACCTCTGCAGCGCCCACTCCTCTAGCACACCCCGCCTCCCCGCCCCACCTCCCCCACCTTCCCTGGCAGCCCGCCAGCCCCCCACCTGCAGGCGCGCCGCCTTGCTCTCCATTTCAGCGATGCGTGCCTCCAGCACTCCCCGCACCTCGCTGCCAGCCGCGGCATAGTCCAGCACGTTGCGCCCTCGCCTGCCAGCCACAGAGTGGGTTGGTTGCTTGGTTGGTTGGTTGCTTGGTTTGAGGGTGTCAGTTGGAAGTGGTGAGAAGTGGTGGGAGGACCGGGCCCTCGTCCAGCGGGGGCACAACCAACCGACTCGCAAGCAGCCAACCATGAATGGAGTTCCAGGCAGGGGGCTGCACGTGAAGGCCAGCAGACACCCTCCACCGCCAGCCAGCTCCTCAGCTTCCCGGCCTGCTTCAGCTTCTGGCGCTGCTTCAGCTTCTCCAACCCACACAGCAGGCACATCGCTTGCCGACAACGCAGGGCCAGAGGTACTAACGTACACTCTCTGGTAGTACCTCTGGCAGGGCACCTTCTCTGGCAGAGCCCACTGGCCCGGATGCAGGGGTCTTGTGTGTGCACATGCGCTGCACCAGGCAGGGCTGGGCAGGGCATGGCACCGACCGCAGGACAGCTGGACGTGACGACATGCGTGAATGAGGGACTGCTGCTGAGCAGCTTCGGTTTTGCACAGCCTACTACAACTGCGGGGGGTCCTAAGAACTACGGTTAAACAACCTAGAGTGCAGTGGGACGCTCGACACAACAAGACCATATCCATAATCCCACAATCCCCTCACAAAAACAAAACAAACAAACCCAGCAGCCTCACCGGTCACGAATGGACACCGAGGCGCCTCGGTCCAGCAGCGCCTCGAGCGCCCCTCGTGCATTGTTGCCCGCCGCAAACATGAGGGCGGTCCTGCAAGGGAGGCGGGGAGCGGGGGCGGGCAGCAGGCGGGGCGCACAAGTTGGCGCGCAGGTCCAGAAAAAGATTATAGAATGGACAATGCCAACAGGGGCTGACCTGCCCACAGCACACCCCTGCAGCTGCAGCAAGCCCTTTGTGCCCCAGCAGCACCGCCACCCTTTCTATTGTCACAAAAACAAACACGTCCCCAGCCCGTCACCGAGCCCGCCCCTGCCCAGGGCCGGCCCCTGAAGGCGCGCCACGGTGCAGCACTCGCACACCCTTGCATGCAAACCGTGCACAACTGTGCACAACCGTCGGCAGCTGGGCTGACCTGCCCAGCGCGTCCTGCAGCTCCAGCGAGGCATCGTTCCCCAGCAGCAGGCCCACCCCCTCCCCACAGTCTGCCGATGCCGCCAGCATGAGGGAGCTGGAGCCGTTTGGGGCCCAGGTGTCGCACACAGCGCCGGCGGCCAGCAGGGTAGCCATGGAGGCAAGCGCCTCGCCAGATGAGTGCCCCGAGCAGGCCAGCAGCATGGCATTGAGCACCTGCCGAGGGAGAGCACGGGGAAACGGAGGGCGTGAGAGCACGAGCACCTGAGGGGGTGGCGAGCAGAGACGCCTGACGCGTGGACATGCAGGAGGTGGGGACGTGTGTGGCCCAAGCGGGGCAGCAGCGTGGCGTTGAGCACCGAGGAGAAAGCGGGACATGGGGAGCCCACGCTGTTGTGAGGTGTGAACAGAAGCCAGGGGAAAGCGGGCAGGGCAGGGCATGCGTGGAGGTGGGGCCAGGGCGGCGCATGCAGGGCGGGAAGCAGCGGGAGGGGTGGCAGCGTTGGGCCCCGCCAAACGGTTGCAAGAAGAAGCAAGGGGGCCTGAACGCCGCGGCAATGTGGGCTGCTGCATCACCTGCCGGCTGTGGGCTGCTGCCCACCAGGCCACACGAGCGAGCAAACCGGGTGCACGCAGACGTCGCCCAGGCACGGCTGCCCCGCCCCGCCCACCTCGCCCTTGTCGGAGCCTGCCGCCAAGTCCAGGGGCGTCTGGCCCTGTGAATCCCGTGATAGGCAGGCTGCGGGTGCGCGGCTGGCCAGCTGGAAGGCGCACATTGGGATGGAGCTCTGCACATGTGATTGATGATGGGTGCAGCAGGGGAAGGCTGGGGCGGGTAAGCAGGCAGGGCAGGAGGGCAGGTGCCTCCGGCCTCGCCACAGAAGCAGGCAGCTGCTCCAGTGCCCGTGAGCTTGCAAAACAAACGAACACATGATGCACAGAAGGGTCTGTGGACGCGAGTGAAAACTGTCGCGTGTGAAAACTGTCGCTGCGAGCGGACCTGCGCAGCGCAATGCAGCGGCGTGCGACCGCTGGAGCACACGGCCAGAGCATCGGCCTGCGCCTCCAGCAGTGCCTCCACACAATCCTCGTGCCCCGACGCCGCAGCCAGGTGGAGGGGAGTCATGCCTGCACAATGGACAGTTGCGGGCAGGAACACGGGGTTCGCGGCGGCGTAAAAGGCGGCGGCAGGGCGCCGAAGGGTGCTGAACCCTGCCGCGGCCGCCAGCGAGAGCGATCGCGGGCCTCTGTAGGCTATCCGAGGCGCCTAGGAACCTCAATCAGCGCGCTGCCAAGCGCCCCTGGGCCACTTTTTGTTTGACCAAACTCGCCTGTTCCCTGCTCGCTGGCGCTGGCTAGCGTGTCGGTGTCCTGCAGGAGCTGCAGCTCCGCCTTGAGGAGGTCGGTAGCGCCGCCACGGGCCAGCCGCAGCAGCTTCCCTTGCGAAGTCATGGTGATTGCTACCAGTTGCACGGTGCAGACAGCATGGAGGCCAGCAGGCAGGTCCGGGACTTTACCTTACAGTTGGGCACGACCCGGAAGGGGGAACGCTGCCTGCTGGGCGGCGCGCCATGGCGCTACGCCCAACTTGGCAAGGGTTTGAAAGGCTTCAATTTATCGATTTGCCCCTGCAAATCAAACTTGCGCAAGCGCCATGTGACTGCAGTCTGGACCTGGCAAGCAACAGCCTGCCGCCCCCTGAAAGGCACCGACCAGCTGCCAGCCGCCGGGGGTAGCACAGTTGGGGGTCGTCGCCCCAAATTCGACCCCTCCCTGCCCCTTCTGATGTCCTGTACTCCTGTTTCTTGGCCAGATTTACCCTGTCTGCCAACATTTCCTTACAAAATGGCCCCTGACGTTCGCTCCCACCGTGGGAATGTGACCTTGCCCCTCTTCACCCTGCCCTCCTCCAACAACCTCAACAGGGTTGGGCAAATGACCTGGCACTCCACCACCTTTTGGCCCCACGGATCTGCTTCTGCTTCTTGTGGCACAAGCTCTCACGTTATTGACTCACACTGGGCGGCTAAGTATTAGAAGTGGGTGTCATAGGCCTCCCCAGCGCCTTGTATGTTATGATCACGTTTTGTGGTTCCGAAGCAGAGTTGTGTTCTTGTGGGTGGGTGGGGGGGCCGGGCCCCTCTCCCGACCAAACATGGCGTTGTAAGCAGAGCTGGCGGGAATGTGAGTGTGAAGACAGATCAGCTGCTTGTTTGAGACTTATTTGGGAGAAAGGACGAGGAGGGGTGTGAATGGAAGTCTTGGAGAACATGGCGCAGAGTGGGGTGCATGGGTTAAGGGAGAGAAAGGGCTGAAGCATTTGAAGCCCTCTGCTGTGGAATCAGCTTGACTTGTGGCAAAAAAACATGGTAGGCGATTGATAGGGCATTGTCAAGAATCTGCATAAGTGTGACTCGCTCTAGTGTGGATACATGCACTGTGCGACCGTGGGCCTGACATGCGCCCTAACTCACGCCAGCGCAGCGGCCTCTGCGGCCGCGGTGGCATTGGTGAGGAACTGGCAGGGGTGGTTTGCGTACATCACAAACTCGCGCTGCCGCTCGTTGGCTGCAATCTTATCGCACCACGTGGGCAACTTCAGAGTGGGCGCCACCCAGGGGCCCACCAAGCCTGCAAAAGTGGTTGAAGTTGGATGAAATTGAATGCAGCGCAGCGTGGCCAGCCATTGCTGTGCTAGCTGCCGTGGCGTCCAGCATTGATGTGCACACAAAGGACACCACATGCTCACACACCACTGCACTGGTCCGAGGCCCTCTTCCCTCCTGGCTGCCTTGGGCAGAAGTTAAGCTCACCTCCCATAGGCATGGGCACCTCGTAGTTGAAGGAGGTGAACTCCCCAATCTCGGCAGCACAACACCAGTAGGAGAGCTCCTTTGTGATGTCGCGCCACTGCTCCTCAAAAGCAGCTGCCTCCATGCTGTTTGCAAAGCCAGACAGAAGCCCAGGGTGCAGGCCGCTGCATAGGAGAGTAGGGGCCGGGGGACCCAGTTGAGTGTCAGCGTATGTCCGGGGTATGCTGGGCCACACAAACATGGTAGAGCTAAAAGGCAAATTTCAGTGCTTGCAGGATGTACTTGCGCTACACGTTTCCGTTGCACAACCCAACTCTTTCAGTCACTCACTTGAAGGTGAGCACCGCCGTGGCATTGTACGGCTGCACTGCCACTAGCAGCTCCGCCTGTGTCATTCGCGGCCACAGCGCAGCCACCGGGACTGTCCTAGCTGCTGCCTGTGGGCCGCCTTCAGATGTCACGCCCGCGTTGGCTGTTGCCAGCCGCACAGGGCGCTCTTGCAGCATTTGCAGCTCGGCGCGCCACCGCCGCACCACCTCTGGCACCTGTGGGGCACAACGTCGTGAAGCATTAGGCTATGAGCACGGGAGAACAAATGGAGAAGTGTGACTTGCAAAGTGATCTGGCTGCTTCGTGACCCCCCACAGCTGCCCCAATGAGGCCGTGCCGCCCAGTTCCCCACCCCACCACATGCCTTGCCCACATGAGGCGCACCCTGGGGTTTTCCAAAAAGCCTGGCATGCGGTAGTCGATGTTGTGGTCGTCAAAGAAGGGGATGATGAAGATGAAGTCGGAGGGGCACTCAAAGGGCAGCTTCAGGTCGCTGCCCCTGATCTTGCACTTCTCCAGCACGTGGGGCGTCCAATCGTAGTCGCACCAGCACCAGCTTCTCGGCAGCACCACCGTGCGGTTGAGCATGGTGGCCGACGCCAGGGCCTCCCTGCACATGAGGAGGGGTGGGGACAGCAGGAAGGGTTCTAGAAGCAGGCAGGCGGGCAGGCGGGCAGGCGGGCTGCTGGGCAAGCACGTGGTGTGCCGCCTGTGTTCTACCAGCCCCTGCCTCAGGTCCAGCTCACTTGAACAGCGCCAGCTGGTAGCTGACAGCCACCATGTGCTTGTACAGCACCGGCATGGCGCCGTTGAACCGTGTTGCCTCCGTGCGGTCCACCACAGCGCGCACGTCGTTGGGGTATGTGAGGTAGCGACCGCCCCCGGGTGGGGAGTAGTACTCGGGGGTGAGATCGTCCAAAAACCACATGCCGAACTCCCTGCAGGGGCAAGCAAGGGAAGGGGAGGAGAGGATTGGGGGAGAGAAGGCGAACCGGTCTTTGAGAGGGGATGAAGAGTTGGAGGGAGAGAAGGGGAGTGAATCCGACTTTGAGAGTGGGTAATTCCGACTTTGAGACACTAGTAGATCCAGCTGTCAATGCCCACCAGTTTGCACACCAGTCAGCTGTGCACATGGGTCTGGCACAGTTCTCGGTGCGGTCAATCCAATGCACAACCTATCTTTGCTGTGCATGCGTATTTTTGCACAGACAATAGGTTGTGCCGATGTGCGGGGCCGGGCAAACGGAATGTTTCGCCCTTGGCCGCATTGCGGGCGTGTTTCAACGCTAT
>JTEE01000072.1:97081-107455 GCA_002896455.3 Chlorella sp. ArM0029B | reverse complement strand
GGTGTCGTGTGTAAGTCATTTTTGCTCAGCCAAAGAACTGGTTAATAACAAATTTTGGTTGTGCATGTGCTGATTTGCTCAACCAATGGCTGTGCATATTTGGTTGTGCATGTGGATTTTTGCCAGCAAAAAAGAGCTGTGCAATTTTGCCTGGGACTACTAGTGAGAGCGGGCGAGAATTCTGACTTTGAGTTCGGCCGGAAGGGCGTGCATCCAGCAACCAGAAAGTTGTGCTTCCAGGGCTGAGCAGGCGCTTCAGCCAATTCCTGCCGCTACCTCAGCCTGCAATGGACAGCCAAGCCACCTCCCCTACGCATGGCACCGCACCCCTCCCAAAGCACACCTGAAGCGACCACGCTTGCCATGCCGGTGTAAGTTGGTAGGATAGCGCTGGAAAGTGGCGTGCACCACGTACGGCTCCAAGCCTTGCCTAGTAGAGCAGGAAGTGTGGCAAGGAAAGGTGGAACTCAGGACACAAAACAAACATGTGCCATGCATGCAGCTTGCCACAGTTTGCCAGCATCGTGTGCCACAGGCACCAAGATCTGTGCTAGTGAGAACATTCACGTACACTTCTGTCCCGCTCACTTCCAGGGTGTGCGCTGCACAAAGGCGACGTGGCCGGAGGGGAAGAGCGCCACGGGCAGTGGGTGCAGCTTCAAGGTGCTGTTCAGCAGCAGCAGCACGCGCGGGTTGTCTTCCGTGGTGGGCATAGGGCCCTCAACCTCTAGCAGCCGGACAAGCGCCGCCTGGTCCGTAATGCCCATGCCCTTCTCCAGGCCCGTCTGTATTGTGCCGGTTGGTTAGGGTGTAGCGGAGGAGGTACAAGGCAAGGCGCGGTCAGTAGGGCGTGTGACGGCACCTCGTAGCTATGACGTTACGTCGTGTGTGCATGGACATTCTGCCCTTGCACTGCCCGTCCGACCACAGGAATACGCTGGCCCCAAGGAAACGGGCACAATTGCGCCGTGCCCGCCCAGCACGGACAACGCGGAGCAGCAGCAGTTGCAATCCGCCTGTCCCAAACAAGTGCGCCCCGCCTCTTGAGCTTACCGCATGCTCAATGACCGTGAAAGTGGTGTGCTCGCTGTCCAACAGCTTTTCCCGCCACTGCCGCAACGTTGCCTTGCCCGCCTCACGGTTGCGCACAGCAAAGATGCCTGTGTTGTAGGCGCGGCCCCAGGCATTGCCCTTGATGTGCCCGCACCGTGGCTGGTTGTGCTGCGGCACCCACGCTGCCTCCAACTGAAAGCAGGCAGGCGAGGTGCAAGGGGAGAGGGCATGTCGATAAGGAGAGAAGGCATGGTTGAGGGAAAGGGCAGGACGGCGTGGTGAGGCGACAAGGCTGTGCATGCACCTCCAGCCGGTGGGCGCGCCGCAAGAACAGGAGAGCAGGCGGGGCTCAGCAGGCACACCTCGTGTGAGAGGCAGTCTGTTGAGATGAACCAGTCTGCTGTGGGGTACTCCTCCAAGTAGTCGGTGGGGTCGCGCAGCCAAGTGGTGTCTGCACATGGGCGGGGGGGGATGGGGGTGGAGAGGGGTGGGAGATGTGCAGACAGTTAGGGTGGGCTTGGGGTTGGCATCTGAAACAACAGAAAGTAAAGATTGGTGCCCAAGCGTCGCTGCGGCGTCTCACCCGAGTCTGACACCACGATGGTCCCCACCTCCATCTCCTCCAGCATCGTCAGCACCAGCTGGACCTGTGGGGAAGGAGGGGAGCCGGCACCGGGCGGGGCGGGGCAGCAAGGCAAGTGGTGGCGGGTGAGATATGGAGAGCCATCCTGGCCTGCACCCTGCCATGCACCCCGCCGCCCACCCTGCCTGCCTGTCTCATGCTCTGCCAAAATGAGTCACCGCCCACCTTCTTGGCGCCCATGCTGCGAAATGCGGTGAAGTTGGCACGGAAGAAGGTGTTGCCGCCGGCGCCAGGCGCGCTGCCGGCACCAGGGCTGCCCATATTCAGGTGCGGCCAGCCCTTGGAGGCGGCTGTCTGCGCCATTGCGTCGTCTAGTGCTCCCACCACAAAGGGCAGCCCCAGGCGTTGCACCGACATCACCCAGTTTTCTATGAAGTCGGTGAAGGCCCCGTTGGCAAAGCTCACGAATGCCAGCTGTGCGCCGTGCACACGCGACAACCCCGCTGCAGCCGCCTCCTCAGGTGACCGCTTGCGGCTGGGCGAGTGGATCAATTGCTGTGTCTGCCGCCGGCCCTGCTGCCCTTGGTCCTGCCTCTGCTGCTGTGTGGCCTCTGCAAGCATTCCGGCATCATTTGCACTGCTGTGCATGGCCACGTCGGCTGTGCCTCTGCAGAACCAGGGTGCGGCAGATGAGCGGAGATGAGCGGAGATGAGCGGAGATGAGCGGAGATGAGCGGAGATGAGCGGCAGATGAGCGGAGCCCTTGCATGTCACATTGCACGCATGGGCTGCCCAAACTGTGAGTGGCAGCCGCAAAATGTGGCAAGCTCACCTGCTGCTTGGACTGAGCAATAGGTGCAACTGTATCACACAGACGACGGCCAACACCAGCGCCGCTACGCCGGCAACGGATTGCCTCTGCCGCCGCTGCTGTCGCGCCAGGACCCGCATCTTTGCGCGCGCTCTGGCGCAGATTTCAGGACTGTCGCCTCAGGAGGTTGGTAGGTGTGTTTAGAACTGCATACTTGATCGACCTGCACACAGGGCAAGTGCGCAAGTGAGTTGCGCGGCGGCAGCTTGGGTTTGGGTGGCGGCGGCCAGGTGGTCACTCTGAAGCTGCTCCGCCTCCCCTCCAATGGCGCCTGCATTCGCGTCAGCGTCGTTGCTTCCCGTTCAGAAACACACCCAGCGACCCCTGCCCCTGGGAGGCTCCCGCCGGCCCCCGGTTCGTCGTCCTCCAACGCTGCTGCCCCCCTTTTGCGGTGCTTGCATTTTCCACCGGTGCATTGCCTGATCCGAGAATGTAGACACGAGCTGCCACGAGACGAGCGAGACACACCCGGTGAAAGCGTCTTTTGTGTGCGGGCGTCCCGCAGCGTCGCCGGCCATGTCAGCTCACTGTGCCGCCAATAGAGGGTGTTTTGGGCGAGTACGGAGCTATGGCGAACCCTAGATCGCGGCTCTCCCTGCGGGGGCGGGAGGGGCCAGCTCCCAGATGGCAAGAATGCGCCAGGAAAAGAAAGAAAGGCGATCCAGCGCCGGAACAGACAATACGCAATGCGGGAGTCTCTTTTTGTGGGGACAGCATGCGCTTGCAGGCCCCTGCTCGTGGCGCGGCGCCGGGGGTCAACGGTCAACAAGGGCAAGGCTGCAATTGTACCAGCTAAGGCTTGTCTAGTACTGATCTTTGAAGATCGCCTAGTGACATCCCAGAGCATGCAGCAGCATGCCAACCAAAAGCAACCTCGATTATTTGAGAGCCACTTGCCTGCTCTGCCACACCTTGCACCGCCTGACGGTGACTGTCCCTGCCTCACATGATACACCCTCGCAGGCACAGAGTCTTTGCAACAGTGTAAAATGTGCGGTTGAATCACACTGCGTGGTGGCGTCATGACGGGCGGGAAACACATCGGGAAGCGCAGGGCGGGTCAGGGAGGCAGCAGCCCGTATCAGCCCCAGCCAGCAGGGCGCACGCCCAGGCACGCCTCGCAGGTCAAAGCCAGGGGCTTGTTGGCCAGGGTGCAAGCGGGACACGCCCAGTGCTGGCCTGCGCGCTTGCTGGGCCGCTGTGGCTGCTGCACCTCGTCATCATCATCCTCGTCACTGCTCATTGTCAAGTCCACCACACACACTCCGTTTTCCTCACTGCCTGGCAGCCTTGCTGCCTCTTCCTGCTGCTGCTGCTGCTTCTGCTGCTGCTGTTGTTGCTGCTGCTGCTGCCGCTGCTGGGGTGCAGCCATCTGTTTGGGCACACATGGCTGCTTCCATTGTGCCGCTTCGGCTGTGGCTGCTGGCGGTGCAGCTGCTACTGCCAGCGCTGTTGGCACGCCCACCGCCGCTCCTGATGGCCCCCCAGGCGGCTCTGCCGCTGCAACCGCTTGCCCTCCTGGCCCTTGATTGCTGCTGCCTTGGCTCTTCCCCAAAACATGTGCCAAGCGCGCTCGCAAACCCAGTTTACCAACGGCTCCTGCCGCTGCCTGCCTTGATCCTGCTGCGTTGCCTAGGTCTGCCGCTGCCGGGCCAGCAGGGGGGCGCTGCTGCTGCTGCAGCTGCTGCTGCTGCGGCTGCTGCTGCTGCGGCTGCTGCTGCGGCTGCTGCGGCTGCTGCTGCGGCTGCTGCGGCTGCTGCTGCTGCGGCTGCTGCTGCTGCTGCTGCGGGGCCGCTAGCTGTTGCGGTGCGCCCCCGGGCCTCGCTGCCACCGCTGACGCCTGCTGCACACTCTGCTTTCCATGCTGTGCACGCTGTGCATGCTGCGCGCCAGCATTGTTCAGGATGGCCTGCAGGGCGGCATCCACGTTGTGACCCGCCGCCGCCTCCTCTCCCAGCGCCTCTGTGGGGCACCAAGTGTTGTCCCGCAGCCTGCAGCAGGGAGGGAGGGCAGGAGCAGGGGAGGGTGTGGGCCAGGAGGCACGGGGAACACAGGCATCATGCACAGTTGCTGGTGCCACAATTGATGCCAAGCATGTCGAAGCCGGCAGCCTGGCGCAGCACAAAAAGTGCAGAATACATCTTCTCCTCCCTGAAACAGCAATCTCCGTGACCACTGTCTCTCTCTCCCCCGCAGGCATCATGCCATGATGTGAGCAGGCCCGCAGCACCGGCCAGCAGCGCGCCAAGTTGCTGACCTGCGCTCGGCGGCAGCCGCGGCGGCCTCGCTGGGAGGCAGGCGACGCAGCGAAAGGTCGCCGCCTGCAAGACCCACGAGCAGCAGAAGCATTGCAGGGAGGCGTCAAGCGGTGGAGCACAGGGTGTGCCAGAACAAGCCTGCCGCCCTTGCATTCTTCCCCCGCTCCATGCTATTGTCTGCTATACCACCACCGCAGGCAACCCACGCCAGCCCAGCCCAGCCCAGCCCAGCCACATGGACCGGGTCCCACAACCCACAGCCCCTCGCCAGCCCAGCCACAACCGGGTCCCACAACCCACCACCCCTCGCCCGCCCGCCCGCTCACCTGCAGTGCGCGGCCCTGCCGACATGACTGCTTGTCTCTTCAGCCGTGCCTCTGCCGCCTGCCGCGCCAGCTCTCGCAGCTGATACCCCGGAAGCTCCCGCCCCGCCCAGCGGCCGCCCGCCTTGCCGGCGGCGGGCGCGTCAAAGCCGGCGCCGCTCCCGCTGATGCCTTTCGCCATCAACTCCTCGCACTCCTGCCAGGACAAATGGTTACTGTCGTTGAGGGTAGCAGAGGCTGGCATGCGAGGGGGGCACGAATGTGGGTCTGTGCCAGGGAGCAGGCCCCCCGACGCTTGCTGCCATCAGCCCCACGCACCCACTGTGGTGGGTGAGTGGGTGGGTGGGTGGGCAGTCATGCGGGCCCCAACGCAACATGCTGCATGGTTAACCGCCTGACAACCAAAACCACTCGAAAGGTTCACAGGGCCGCCTTGGTCAGCCCGCGAACGTTGTTGCGTGCCACCCCCCCTTGTCGTCCACTTCCACAGCCACAGATCAACGCTGGTTGAGACGAATCGCTCAACTGCGAGATTGAAGTGGGTTGCAGCACAGGCTCACCTTTGTTAGCTCATCCAGCAGCTTGTAGAACTTGGCATCGTGGGGCCTGCACCCACAACCAATCCATCAATCGATCACGATCACAAACACAGGAGGGAGGTGGGCAGGCACAGTGGCACAGCATGTGGCGCGACATGCACGCTGTGCAAAAAAGCCGCCCCTGTTTGGGCATGTGCACGCCCCTGCATTCCCTGAGCGCCTCCCTGTGCATGTGCCGCCCCCCACCTCCCAAGTCACGCACGCGCCCCTGCCCGCCAGCCGCCCAACTCGCCAGCGGCCAACTTGCCACCCTCAGCGCCCTCGCCGCGCCCTCACTACAGGCCCACAGACCCCGCGCCCCGTACCTCACCCGTGTATGTTGTGCGTGATCTCGTGGAGCATAGTGCCCAGCACGCTTTCGTATGGGAAGAAGTCGCCCTCCCGCCCCGCCGGACGCAGGCGCACGCTGATCTCCCGGGTGCCGCCGCCCCCGCCGCCCGCATTCAGCCCCTGGTTGCACACAAAACGGTGGCAGCGGGCGGGGGAAGCGGGCAGAGCAGGTGAAGAGCAGGAGCGGAGCCAGCCTGTGGTGAAGGAGCGCGAGGCGAGCATGGCGGAAGGAAAGGAGAGCAGAAGCAACACAGAAAGCAAAGCCAGAGGGCGGTGGGCAGGGGAGGCACCGGGGCGGGAGGCAGCCCCTGCTGGCGCCAGTAACTGGCGGGCGCATCTGTGGGGTGTGAATGGCACACATTGCGTGCGGAAGCTTTGGCACCCCTGCCGCCTTTGAGAGGCATGTGTCACAGCAGCTGGCCTCCTCGGGCCCCCCAGGCTGGGGAAGTGACGGTAGGCGCCTACCAGCAGGCGCGGGTTGCGCGGGTAGAACTCTCGGAGCAGCGGCACGGTGTACTGCCGACGCCGCAGGATGGGCTGCACCTGCCGGGCCACAGACTCCAGCATCTCGCGTGCCTGCCAACAGGATTGGCAAGCGGCAGCGAACTGGGCAAGCAGGGCGGCGGGGGCAGCGGGGCCAGCGCCGCCCGCCCAGCGCCGCCCGGCGGGCCGGTCCCTGCCAGCCTCCAAGCGGGGCATCCGTCGCTGCCCAGAGGGGTTGACAAGCATACAAAGCCTGCATCGGCGCTGTCTGCAATCTCGGCAGCCTGCAAGCGGAGCTCACCTCGCCCTCGCGCGGTTTGTTTTTTAGAGTCTGAATCTCCTGGACCTTGTAAGGATCCAGTTGATGCACCTGCACCATCCTCACTAGGAGTACCAAGACAGGGCGGCGCTGGCCCAGCGCGCGTGACCAAGAGGGTGCTGGCACGCACGCTGTGTGAGCGCCGCCAACCGGCGGTCTACTGCAGGTTGGCGGCCTACTGCAGCACCACGCTCACACTCATTCTTGTCCAGGCCCGTCGGTCTGTGCAGGCACTTACATGGCTCAATCCACCAAAATATATAAGCACACATTTGTTGCAAGGAGCCACGAGAAGCAGGGCAACGGTCAGCAGGGCAACGCAGGACAATGGGCCTGCACAGAAGCAAAACAGCACGTATGTCGTGAACAAAGACGGGCTGTTCCGAGTCATCAAACGTCGACCCAACAGCAAGAAGGTGTGGTAAGAGTGACGTGCAGGCATTGGCAGGGCGGGGCAAGCACACGTGGCAGGGGTGTCAGCGACAGTAAAGCAGGTGGAGGGGGGCCAAAAGAGCGGCCACGGGCAAACCGAGGGTGGGAGGGGCGTTAGCAAGGCTAGAGCCATAAGGAGCAGAGGGCCTCGAGGCCCAAAAAGCGACGGGACAAGGCAGCAACGACGGGGGCGCAGCTGAGCGGCGGGGCAAAGCAGACGCGGCATTTGAAGGGAGGTTCGGTTCAAGAAGGGGTGTGGGAAGAGACGTGGGGCAAAAAAAACAAAACCCAGGGAATCAGTCTATCGGCATGCATTGGGGGGCGCCTGGCAGCGAGGGGTGCCGGGGCGGGCAGAGGGGGCTTAAGCTGGGGGCTTGAGGTGGGGGGGAGTTGGGATGGGGTTAGTTGAGGTGGGGTGTAGTGCGGTCCGGCAGGGGTGGGTGAGGACAGCGCGCGGGAGGGAGGGAAGGAAAAACCCGGCGCAGAGGCGCGGCTGAGGGGGCAGTGCAAAATTTGGTTCTTCTTTTGGAGGTGCCTGCTTGGGCAGGCACCAGGCCTTGGTTGTTGTTCTTCCTGGGCAGGCACTACGCCTGGCGACACCTGGCGCTGTGCAGGCAGCGCGCAGGCTGGGCTGGTGGGCGGGGCTTGAGCGCAGGCAGGCTAGGCTGTGTTGGCTGGGACCCTGAGGGGCATGGAGGCCCTTTGCATGTGATGGGGAGGCTGGCAGGCCAGCTTTGTGCCAGAGCGTGGGCAGGGGGTGCCCGCTCAGCTGACCAGGGTGCGGCTGACCTGGCGCCCCAGCCGAAGCTGAGCGGGCACCGCCTCCACCGCCTCCATGCTCACCCCTGCCGTCGTCAGCAGCCTCTCACACCAGTCCATGTGAAGCGGGGCGGTCTGGTGCAGGCTGCGCCCCCAGCTGTCGGCAGCAGGGCCCTCGCGCGGCATGCCCGCTGTGTTGAACGTGCAGCCGGCTGGCAGCAGGGAGGTGATGCCTTCGGGCAGGGCGGCGTCGCCAGACGTCAGGCGCACCTCCTTTAGGTTGGGAAGCTGGGGCAGCAGCCTCTGCGGGGCGGGGCGGGGCGGGGCAGGGGGACACGGACGTAAGCGCCAGGCAGGGCGTGCAGCAAGCGTGCCTGTCCGGCACGAAGGCAGGCGTGCTTGGAGCATGGGCGCCGCCACGTCTTGTGATGAAGAGGGCCAGCGCGCCACGGCAGGTGCCGCCGTGGAGGCCAGAGTGGGCATGTGGCTGCCCTGATTTTCGTGGGGCCATCCCACCCCGGCGCATGCTACGTCGCAACACGCACACACAGCACGGCACGGCACAGCACGGCGTGCACAGCATAGCACAGCAGGTGCTGACCTGGAGGCCAGAGTAGGCTTGCGCCAGGCCGTCCGCTGTGGGCTCCCCCACCACTGCCAGGCGCTCCACTGTGGGGGGCAGGCTGCTGGGCAGCCAGCCCATGCTGAGCACGGCGGTCTTCAGGCGCGGCAGCTGCAGCGGTGAGTCAGGGGAGGGAGTCGAGGGCTCAGGATGGGAGGCAGGCAGGTTGGTGCCTGGGACGCTGGAGCAATCGGGTGTGCAGGGCCTGGAGGCGCCTGGGGTACACTCCCAGACTGCGTCTCACAGGCCGCATTCGGTGTCTGTTCAAGCGACACACCCCGTTGAAGAAAAAGGGGTGGTACTGCACCCCGCGGGCCGTCCTGGCCGGCAGCGCAATGGCGGGGTCAGCCGGCTGCCTTGCGCCCCCCAGGCACAGCACAGCACAGCACAGCAGGGCAGGCAGGGAAGCCGCGCGCCGGCCGGCCGGCCAGCCAGCCAGCCAGGCTGCGCTCTGCGCTGCTCTGCTTCACGGCGCACCATTGTGGCGAGGGCGAGTGTGCGTGCGTCACGCATGACGTCCAGGATCACCAGGGAGAGGGTGGAGGGGGGCAGGGCCAGGCTGGCGCACACGCTGTGTCCCGACAGCACCGCAGTGTGCAGCTTCAGGCAGACGGGCAGGTGGAGCTGCAGGGGCGAGGGCGGGAGAAAGGGCGGGTTGGCAGGGTCGTGTGAGTGATGGCTGACAAGTGTGGCAGGTTGTGCCACTTGGGCAAGGCCTTTCAGGCAGACGGGCGGGCGGGTGCGCCCCTCGGTGCCCTCCCAAAACAAACACGCACACAGCTGCAAGCGAGCAAGCAATAGCTGCCCTCGCCAAACGCCAAGGTGTTGAAAGCTGCGGATGTGCGCCGAAGAGCTGCCTCCCCTCCCTGCCCTCCCAACACACACACACTCCCACACACATACGAGAAGACAAGCGAGAAGGAAGCACGGGCCCTCACCGAGATGATTTGGTACCCCTCGATGCGTGCCACCTGCAGCTCTGGCAGCTCCAGTGCCAGCTCTAGCCGCCGGCGCTCTCCACCCAGCAGTGCCAGCCGCCGCAGCTCGCCCATCTCGCCCAGCACGCCCAGCGCGCAGCGCCCCAGCCCCGCGGCCGACAGCCGCCGGATGGCCGGCAGCCGGTCGGCCAGGCAGGCCTTGAGGGTGACGGCGTCCTTGCCGTGCCGGCACACAATGTGCCCCTCCTCGGCGACGTGCAGGCCCAGCTGCACGCCCGCCGCCGCGTGCTTCAGGCTGCCCGGCAGCTGGGCGCCGCTGCTCAGCTCCAGCAGCGCCAACCCCTCGGCGTCCCCAACCACCAGGGCGCACTTGTCAAACACGTTGGTGTTCATGGCCCTCAGGGCGACCATTTTGGGGGGCACAACGATGGCGATGTCGGAGGTGGCGGTGCCCCCGGCGGCGCCCGCCAGCACGCGGCTCAGCCAGCTGGCGGTACGCGTGGCGGTGCAGCCCTCCAGGTCCAGCTGGCGCAGGCCCGCCATGTCAGCAAAGATGGCGGGGGAGGACAGCTCCAGCTGGGCGTCCCGCAGGCACAGGCGGGACAGGGTGGAGAGCAGGGCGCCACAGTAGGGGCCCAGGCGCACGTCTGCGGGGCGGGCACGGGGCGGGCACGGGGGCGGAGGGCAGATCAGGTCAAGCAGGTGACCATGGTTGGGCTTGCAGCGCAATCGACACACGGGGGCACCCCACAACTGGCTCTCCGTCCCTACTGGCTCCCACGCTCTGCACGAGGAGCACGGCCT
>JTEE01000072.1:77550-90252 GCA_002896455.3 Chlorella sp. ArM0029B | reverse complement strand
GGTGGGTGGGTGGGTGAATGGCCGGGTGGCCGCTCGTGTGCTGCTTCCTTGGGTGGGTGCCCGCATGCGAGCGAGTCGTATACTGCTCCCCTGCCGCCCCCTGCCTTGTGCATACTATGAAAAGGGCTTGCTGTAGCTTACATCTGAAGCCTGAGTGCGTGGCTGATCGGGTGTCCGCTCGTCTGCTGCTCCCCTGCCGCCCCCTGCCGCCCCCTGCCTCTCGCATTCCACGCTGCAGCTCCTGCTGTAGTTCCTGCTGCAGTTTGCAGGTTGGCCCATGCCCTGCCTGTTTGGCCCGGGTGGCAAAGTGTTGTGGCCAGTGAGGTGGAGCAGTGGTTTGACTCCAAGGCTTGCTCATCTCACAAACACACAGTGAAAGGACAAGCAACAGAGCTTGCAACCCCTGTGGAGGTTGGGGTCGTGCCCACCTGCCCACCTGCCCACCTGCCTCTCAATGCCCCGCTCCCTCCCTCCCTCCCTCGCTGCCCCCTCACTCCCTCATCCCTCACTGCATCTACCCACTCTTTCCACCTCCCCCTGCCACAGCTGACGCACTGGGTGCCCGGGGGCGGCGTGCGCTGCGTGGGCCCCGACAGCGACGTCTTCCTCCGCACCCTGCGCCCCGGCCAGGGCTGGGAGACGCCCCGCCCACCCTTTGAGGTCTCGCTCCACCTCAACGCACGCACCGCCTCCACCTCGGGTCGGCCCGAGGAGGGAGAGTCGTACTATCAAAGCACACACGGGCAGCCGCTGGAATGCGCGCTGGGCGCGGGGCAGCTGCCGCCAGGTGCGCTGGCCGTGGGTGGGATTTGGGGTGAGACAGGGCGCTTGTTTGTGTGCATAGGTGGCGAGTGCAGGTGTGCTGGGGCGTGGGGCAGCTGCGGCCAGGTGAGGCTTTGAATGGGGCGTGCGAGGCGGGGCGTTAGGGACACGGTGCAGAGGTGGGGAGTGTGCGCTGGGCATAGGGCAACTGCCGCCAGGTGAGGCTGGCTGTGGGAAGGGCAGGCGGGGCAGGGCACTTGTGTGTGAAAAGCTGCAGATGTGGCGGGCGGTGACGCTGTCCTTGGATGCACGAGGCGCCCCTGTACCGTTGTTGGGTCGAGGTCGGAAGCAAGTGCCGGGCAAGGGGCTCTATGTGGGATGCAGGCCCAGCAGAAGTGGATGGCACAGCAGCAGGTGCGGTCAACGCTCTGCCTGCCCGCATAACGGGCAGGCAGGCGGGCATGCGGTCACACAAGCTTCCCGCCCACCGACCGAGCCTCACCCCCCTCCCCGCCCTGCTTCCACACTTGGTCTGTGTTGCCGTGCAGGCGTGGAAGCGGCGCTTGCGTCAATGCAGCGGCAGCAGGAGGCGGTTGTGTGCTGCCCCGTCAGCCAGCTGTGCGGCGGCTCCCTCCTCCCCGACCCGCCAGACGCGGCAGCGGTGAGGGCGGCGGCAGCGGCTCCAGACTATGCCGAGCTCAAGCTGCAGCTCTTGGACTTCTCACAGGTGGGAGCCAGCCAACCTTTTATATTACACTCCCATTATCATGTTCATTACTGTGGGAGCGTGCCCTGATGTGCTGTCAATCTTCTCTCCCTGCAAGGTGCGGCATCCTTTCCTTTCCGGGGCCTCGGCTGACCCAGCGCCCGAGCGTGGCCTCGCAGTGGTCCAATTGGGCACGCAGAGGGACGAAACGGGTGATAGCCGAGGCGACCCCCCTGCCTTTGCCTTTACCTTTATCCGTGCTGCGCCTGCTGCGCACACCGTGCTGTACCTGAAGCTCCGGGTTTTAAAAATTTCCTGTATGGGAGCGGATGATGTGTTGCCACGCTGAGTGCTATGGCATGCTGTGCCTGCTGTGCCTGGCCCAGCCCGCTGCAACCCCGCCTGCCGACGGTAGCTGCCTGGCCCGAGCATTACTCTCATCACACCTGCACACTACTGCTACAATCACCGAATGCCTGTCATGCCGTGTACCATGTCCCAAATGCCTGCCTGCCTGCCTGCCTGCCTCCCCGCCTGCTTGTGCCCCTGCCACCAAACATCTGCGCCCATCCGTGTCTCCCTCCCCGCCCGCCTGCCTTGACTCCTTTTGTCAGGTGCGTGACATGGCGGGAGATGGCCAGGTGATGAAGCGAATCAAGGTCAAGGGGGAGGGAGAGTTCCCCATGGACTGCCCCTTGGAGGACAGCCGGGTGGCAGTACACCTGAGGTGCGTGGTGTGCCATGCTGTGCTGTGCTGTGCTGTGCAATCTTGGGTGTGCGTTGTGGTGTGTGTGTGTGTGTCTGAGTACTGTGCTGGGTGTGGGCCAGGCTGGGCTGCGGTGTGCTGTGCTGTGCTGTGCTATGCTGTGCTGAGCTGTGCTGCGCTTCGCGGCGCTGAGCTGTGCTGCGATGTGCTCACATGCATGGCGGGCATGTCGGGCATAGAATTGTAAAGTGCCTTTGGACTATCAGGGTTAATGCCAGCTGGGCGCCGCAATTGCAGCACCGCCACTGCCCGACATTCCAACAAGCCAGGAGCGCTGCCTACTGCTGTGCTGCAGGGTGCGGGCGCAGGGTGCTGAGCCGTGGCTGGCAGATAGCCGGGGCACCGACGGCCAGGCGGCTCCAATCGAGTTTGACACGGGGATGGGAGAGGTGCCAGAGGTGAGCATGCTGTGGTCATGCTGTGCTGGGCGTGGTCCCCACTGGTTTCCACTGGTTCCCACAGGCGCTGTTGACATGCGCTGGCACATGTGCAACGCTCAAGCCGCGCCCCTGCCCCCCTGACTCCCCTTTGCCCACCTGCCCCTGCCCCTCCCTGCTCCTCTCTGGCTCCCGCCCTGCCCCTCCCGCTCCCCGCAGGCGCTCGACATGTGCGTGCGCCTCATGCTGCGCGGTGAGGTGGCGTCGCTCACCTCCACCTGGCGGTTTGCGTACGAGGGGCGGCAGGACGCGCCAGAGGTGCGCTCCAATGGTTGCAAGGCTGTGTGGTGTGCACCGTTGTGTGGCATTGGGCAGGGCGAGGCACGAGGGAGTGCAGGGGGAGCCACGTGTCGGCGTATGCGCGGCGGGGGGGCGTGCGGGAGGTGACCTGTGCAGCACTGCGGCAGGCAGCCAGGCCACATGTTGCAAAGAGTCAAACAGTCGCCACTCGTCTTTTTTTGAAGCCAGTTCCCTCCGGGGCCTGCCCCGCGCCTCAACCTCCCCCAAGACTCGCTCTGCCTGTATTGCCAAAGAGTTTAGATTGATGTGGCTCTTGCCCTCGGACACTCGCACACTGCTGCGTACCCGCTGCCCTCTTCCTCCCAGCAGGGCCTGCCCGAGGGCAGCAGTGTAGAGTTCGAGGTGGAGCTGCTGCGGTTCGAAAAGGCCCCCAACCAGCACGCCATGGACGGCGCGGAACGGCTGGAGCGCGGCGCGCGGCTCAAGGAGCAGGGAAACGCTTTGTTCAAGCAGGTGCGGGGTCGGGGTGCGCCCGCCGTGCCGGGCTGTTGTGGTGGGAGGATTCGTGCAAAAAAGGGGTAGGGGCACTTTGTTGCGCCCACAGGGGGGATGCTGGGGGGTGGCTGGGGCGATTTGGGATGGAGGGGGAGGCTCAGGGTGCAGGGCAACAGTTGGTTAAAGCAGGTGCGCGGGTGGACGGTGTCATGTGTTGGGTGGGTGGGGTTGGGGCGGCTCAAGAACGAGTGTAACAGAGGAACTTTGCCGTGCGAGCATGTGGGTGTTCTGGCGTGGGTGTGGACGACGACATGGAGGGGCTGCATCGGGACACAAGCAGCTGGGGGGGCGGCAGCACCTGTTTTGTGTGGCACCACGCCACACCCCATTGTAGGCTTCGACCCAAGCAGCAGGCCCCACCCGCCCTGAGTGCAGTTCCTGAGTGCCTGCCCCCCTCCCTTCCCCCCCCGACACCCGCAAGACAAGTCCCATCATCAGACATCAGACAAGTGCAATCAGGCACTGACTTTCATGTGCCACCCAAAGTCATCCTGCCATGCACTCGGCCCTTTACCGGCCTGCAGGGCAAGACCAAGCTGGCTCGAATCAAGTATGGCAAGGCACTCAAGTTGGTGGACCGAGCGTTCGACCTGGAGGGTGAAGAGCAGGTGCAGTTTGGAAGACCTGCCTCTAGCTGTGCGTGCATGCCTCTGGCTGTGCAAGCGAACATACAACGTGACGTTTGGGGCAGCCACACCCACCTACTGTATATGCTATGCTACATGCAACTCGCACGACTCCTGCATGTGCATGCCTTCAATCAACCGTGCAGTACTTGTTGTACAGTGCACAAAGTGTGCTGAACACCTGCTCTGCTCTGTTGCCCCTCCCGCCCCGCAGGTGGCGACAGGCAGCGCGCTCAAGGCCTCCTGCCTGCTCAACGTGGCACGCTGCGCGGAGAAGGAGCAGGAGTGGGGGGAGGCGCTGGGGTGGTGCAACAAAGCCATCAGGTGAGGGCACTGGGGAGGGACCACAGACACCGGCGTAAGCCTACAGCCAGGCATTTGTTTTATCACAGCACACCAGCGTGCCCCACTGCGTTTAATGATAACATCCTCTGGCCATGAACAAGAGTTGGGTTGCAGAGTGCATGCCCGTGGTGCCTTTCATGCCGCATTGCTGCCCTGCTGTGCGCTCACCCGGCCCAACGCCACCCATGCTGTCCCTGCTGTGCGCTCAATTCCCTCCCCCGCAAACCCCCTTCATGATGCCCCTGCTGTGCCAGCGAGGACGACGGGTACGCCAAGGCCTACTTCCGCCGCGCCGTGCTTTCCAACTGCCTGGGCGACGCCGAGGCGGCGCACGCTGACCTGGCCATGTGCGCCCACCTCGACCCCTCTACCCTGCCAGGTGTGCACCCGCCCCCCACCGGCATTTGTGTGCAATCCGCAACTTGCCCAGGTTGCATCACAAGGTTGCACCACGAGCAGCACAGCCTGCACGCTTGACCGGGGGGGCCTGCTGCTTGCAGTCGACCGGTGCAGAGAATCTTCTGACATGATGTGCACAGCAGGTTTGAAGCCAGGACTAGTTCCCAACAAATTGCTGCGTCCTGCTTCTCCCGCCCCCCTGCCAGAGTGCGAGCGGGAGCTGGTTCGCATGGAGAAGGCGGCAGCGGCGGCAGAGGCGCAGCAGCGCGACACGCTCAAGGGATTCTTCGACCGCTAGCACAGGATTACAGGGCTAGGGTTACTTACTTTGTGCTGGCAAGGGTCCTATGCTTTGTGACTGCTTTGTGTTGGTCTTGGTGATTCTTAAAAAGGCTGCACAATTGCCGCGACACCATGTTTGACATCAAACCAGAAACATACACATCCCTTGCACAACACACCTTAATCTTAAGAAAGAATACTCTCTGGCAAACCCCTACATAAACTAAACTGCCCTAGAAACTAAAACTGCCCTGGCACACCCCAACCGAAAACTGCACCGCCCTGGCGCCACCGGGCAAAGAAGCGTGCACTGCTGTTATCTCCCTGCACATTTTATCATTCAATGCCTTGATCAACAGAGCTGGCTGGCCGTGCTTGGTACTTGAGCAGGGGAAGCGGCCTGCGCAGCTCCTGCTTGCTGCCACCCGTATCCCAACCACGCATTATCCTAACACCATGCCACACCCAATCTGTGCTCTTCAAGATCGTCGCTTCGTCTTTCAGCAAGCGGCCCATAATGGAGGGTTGAGGGGTTCGTTGGTCAGGAGCAGGAAGCGGCAGCAGGGTGGGGAGGGAAAAGAGGGGAGCAGTGTCAGGAGAGGGTGAGCCGAGCGGGAGGAGGTGGAAGTGGTGAAGAAAGAAGGGGGGGGGACGAGGAGGATGAAAGAGGGGCGTGCCATGAAACCGGAGAGGGGAGCAGGAGCGAGAGAAGGGAGCAAATAACGTGGGAGGGAGAGAGGGTGGCACAGCCCAGCGACCGTGCAAGTTCATCCGTTTGAGTGGTGTGTTGCGGGGAGCATCAACCAGCAGCAGGTGCTCCCGCCTGTGCTCCGGCCTGGCATAGACACAGGGACGGGGCGGATTCGACAGACGGGCGCCACGTCAGCACCGCGTGCGCCACGTCATCACGCCTCCATTTCCGTGAAGAAGGCGATGGAGTCCTTCAGTGCGGCCACAAAGTTGTCCACATCGGCGTGGGTGTTGTAGATGTAGGGCGAGGCGCGCACGGAGGAGGCGATGCCCAGGTGGCGGTGCACGGGCTGGGTGCACAGGTGGCCAGAACGCACCGCCACGCCCGCCTGCAACCACCAATCGACAATCGACAATTACAAATCAAGTCGGCGGGGAGAAAGCGACGGTCTCATGGGACAGCGGCAGCAGCAGCGGGGGGATAAGAGGGGGGCAGCAGAGGTGTGAGAGGCGGGGGCAAGGGGGAGGGGAGGGCACGAGTGGGCTGGGAGAAGTAAAGAGCGGCCCGGGGCCGAGATGTGATGCGGCCATAAAGCGGGCAACCCGCAGGAGCACACGTCGCGGTTCAGACCTGTAGAAGTGACATGGACCTGGTCAACCCAAGTAGCAGCCTCACATCGTGATACACCCCACATCTTGCGGTATCCCCCCTTTCACACGCGGTGCCCACGGGGGGAGCGGGGAGAGGCAGACAGCACAGCATGCAAGCACAGCAGGCAAGCAAGCACAGCAGGCGCAGCAGCAGGCAACCATAGAAGATGCGCGGCAGCAGCAGGCACAGCAAGCCCCCACCCACTCACGCTGTCCAGAATGGTTGAGATGTCGGTGGGGTGGATGCCCTCAACATTGAAGGTGGCCAGGGCGGCGCGGCCCTGGGCGGCGCTGGGCGGCGGGCCGTAGATGCGCACGCGGTCGATGGAGCGCAGCTGAGGGGGAGAAAGGGAGAAAGGGAGGAAGGGGCAAAGAAGGTGAGTGTGGGCGTGTGATGTGGGGAGGGTGGTCGCTTCACGCCAACCAATACCAGGCACGTGCTTGCAGCTTGGTGCAGTGCGGTTGCGAGGGCTCCCTGGTGCAAGTGTGTGGTGTAGGTGAGCAAGGGGCTGCGACATGGTGCATGTTTGCTGGCTAGGGTTTTGAGGGGAACAAGGGGCCTTGGGGATCAACACCAAGGCAGTTGGCTTGGCCAGAAGGCTTGGCCACTAGGCCGCGGCGCCACTGCCTGCATGCCCTGCACCAACATGACCCAAGACAGCATGCACTGTGTCCCCACGTTACCAACGTTCTTTGTTTATTCTTGTAGAGGTACCCAGCAAGAAGGGCAGCATGTGCGTTTCTCCATGCTCCCAGGTAAAAGGCGGCTCACCTTATCGTACGCAGGAGGTACCCCCCAGCCCCCGCTCGTGCGCCGCCGCCACCTCTTCCATGCCCAGCATGACATTACACACAACATGCACTGCGTCCCCACGTTCCCCCAAACGTGTTGAAATCGGAGAGGTAGCCAGCAAGGGGGACGGGCAGCATGTCCACATATTTTCCCAGGTCCCAACAGAAAGATGGCGGAAGGCGGCTCACCTTTTCGTACAGGTATCCCCCCAGCTCCCGCTCGTGTGCCGCCACCTCCTCCATGCCCAACGCCGACAGGTAGTCGCACGCCGCACCCAGCCCAATGGCCTCCGCAATGGCCGGCGTGCCTGCCTCAAACCGGGACGGCGGCTCCGCATACGTCGACCCCTCCAGCCGAACCTCTGCAATCATCTCGCCGCCGCCCATCCAGGGGGGCATCTGCTCCAGGAGCGAGTACCTGCACCCGGGGCACGGGGGGGGAGGTGGTGATGTGTAGGAAAGGTGGTGATGTGTAGGGAAAGCATGTGGTGATATGTAGGGGCATGTGGGAGTGCGTGGGGAGGGGTGTGGGGGTGCCAGGCGGGCGGCTGCTCCAGCAGCAAAGACCTGCACCCCGGGGCATGGGAGGAAAGGTGGTGATGTGTAGTGTGTGTGTGGAGGGAAAGGGGTGGGTATGGGCAGATGCAAGGGGGGGCATCTCGGGCAGCAGGGGTAGCAAGTGCTGACAGACGAGGCACGAGTGTGTTGATGTTGGGGGCAGCTGTGCGGGGCAAGGCAGACACGACCGTCACCTCTGCTCGCCTCGCCGTTGGCACAGCACTCCGCTGTCCTTGCGTTCCTGCCACAGCAGACACCCGCCCCTTCTTGTCACCTGCATTACTCCACAAAGCAGGACTTTGAACATCACACATGAGCCTCACCTGCGCTTCACTTTGCTTCATACTCGGCGGCACTCCCGACACCCCACCATGGCCCACCCCCACCCTGCCTCAGCTTCCGCCCACCTTCCCCAGAGGAATCCGATGCCGGTGGGGCCGCACATCTTGTGTGAGGAAGCCACGACGAAGTCAGCTCCCAGGGCCTGCACATCCACGGGCATGTTTGGTACTGCAGAGGGGGGAATGGATGGGGGAGGAGCGGGTCGGCAGGGGAGAGGAGCGGGGTGGGTGCGGGTGTTGGTGGTTTGGCAGGTTGTCCACAGCGCTCAGTGAGGCAAGACAGTGAGGTGAGGGGCGGGGCAGTCTTTCAGGGCGGGCAGGCCTGTTGGCATGAGACTTGTGTGCGGCAGCAGCGTGACGATGCACGAAGGGTCGGCTGACAGGGCCACATATAAGACAGCAGTGGCCCGAAGACGGGACCGGGGCAGCAGGGAGCATGCCTTCCACCCATAACAAGCCTCCCACCACAAATGTCCCCGCCATGACCTCAAACACATGGCAGTGCCGCACACCACCAGTTCCCCAGTCTCCATCCCAATTCTGCCGCCCGCATTGCCAACGAACGCAGTGCTGCTCCCCGTTACCACCATGACGTTGTTGTGTGAGTGAGCAAAATGTGAAATGTGGAACTACTAGCTAGCCTCCCGGCCGCACCTGACTGGCAGCAGTCGAGCAGCAGGCGTGCGCCCACCGCGTGCGTCATCTCCGCCACCTGGTGCACCGGCAGCATGCAGCCCAGCATGTTGCTGACGTGGACCAGGGACACCAGCTTGGTGCGGGGGGTGATGAGGCGGGATAGGTGAGCCAGGTCCAGCTCCTCGCTCGCCGTCAGCTCCACAAACCTGGGAGGGGGAGGGGGCGAGGGGGAGGGGAGGGGGGTGAGAGGGAGGCCGAGGCAGGCAGCAGTACAGACGGGCACCATCGGGGTGAGGAAGAGGGGCCAGCGGGAAAGGGGGAGGTGAAGCAAAGGGGAAGTAGGAGGGCATGTGAGCAACCCAACATGCGTGTGCAGGTCATGTGGCAGGGGGCGACCAGCCGACACGTCCGCTGGCACCACAGCTGCACAGCCGCAGGCCCCGCTTCGGCTCCGCCAGCCAAGCACCATTGCCCGCTGGAGCAACAGAACAGCAAGCCCACAACACATCTCCTCCTAGCACCCCACCTCACCCCACCCATCACCGCACACCCCAGCAACACCACCTCAGCCCGCCACCCATCACCCCACATCCCAACAGCCCGCCCCTCCCCGCCTGCGGCCGCCCGCCCTCACTTGAGCACCGCCCCCGTGCGCTGCGCCAGCAGCTGCCAGGGCACAATGTTGGAATGGTGCTCCGCCACGCTCAACACAATCTCGTCGCCCGCCTTGATGTGCGCCTGGCCCCACGTGTTTGCAACCAGGTTGATCGCCTCGCTGGCGTTACGGGTGTACACAATCTCCTGAGGGAAGCGCACAGGATAGGGGGGGGAGGGGGGAGGGGAAAGGCGGAAAGGAAGGCAGAGGGTGAGGGAGGTGTGTGCCACCAGGTTAGACGGCTTCCGAGGCCAGCATACCACGTGCAGGCACATGCAGGGTATGACGCCTGGGGGGAGGAGGGCAAGGACAGGGGCAGGAAGGGTTGACGAGGGGAGGCGTGCGTCGGTAACAGTAGCGAAATGTGCACACGATCTCCTGCGGTCGGGAAGAGAACCAGGAAGGGTGATGCGACACGGAGAGGGGAGGAAGGAAGGGGTGAGGCGGTGTGGTGCGGGTGCAGGCACTTTACAAGAAAGGCAGGCACCTCCACACGGGCAGGGGGCAGGGGGCGGGGGGCAGGGGGGAGCGTCAGACAGGCGCGGCAAAGGGAAGCGTGACCTCTTTGACAGCAAGGCGGGAAGCGGAGCACAGGCCAGCAAATGGCGCAACACCACTGTTTGATTGCTCACTTCGCACCGTTTGTGGCACCTCGCCCCGCCCGGTGCCTGCCTGGAAGAACCAACCCGTCACACAAACAACACACCACCCGTCACACTGTGTTAAGTTACAAACAATGCGCATGCAGGAAGTGTTTGCCAGGGAGGCGCTACTGCCACGAGTGTGTGCTGTGCTGCTAACCTGTGGTGAAGCAGCATTCACAAAGCGCGCCACCTTCTCCCGCGCCAGCTCGTACTCTGTGGTTGCCCGAGCCGACAGAGCGTGCACGCCGCGGTGCACGTTGGAGTTGTACTGCGGCAGGGGGACAAGAAGGGGGGTGTGAGAGAAGTGGACAGTCGAGAGGGGAAGAGAGGGAGGGAAGGCAGGCAGACAGGGGGTGCATGCCGCGGTGCACGTTCGATGTTTACTGCAGAGGGCCGAGCGAGGGCAGGTTGTGGGGGTTGGGTAGGTGAGAGAGGCCTTGCATCGGGGGCGCGCTGCCCCGGGCGCAGCCCCCACCAAGCCTTGACAATGCAGGACTTTGCAGGGATTAAGGGGAGCGTGAAGTTGGGGTGGCACAGCAGTGCGGAAGGGAGGCAGCGCGGATAGCACACTGCGTGTCAATGTGACAGCCATCACATCAAACCGCACTCGATGCGACACTGACCAGGTGCGAACTGCGCGTAGCAGCCGTGCCTGGTCCACCGCCAACCAAGCCTCCCTTCTGCCCACCCTGCCACCCGCCTCACCTCACGGTAGTATGTGTCCATTGCATCCAGCACCGCCACCGGCTTCTGCGAGGTGGCAGCATTGTCCAGGTAGACGAGCGGCCGGTCGCCGTGCACCAACTGGTCAAGGATGGGGAAATGCGGGCGTGTGGCGGCGCCTAGGCCGCCGCCGGCAGCAGTGGCAGCGGGCGCCGCCGCCTCCTGCGGCAACAGGAGGGCAGGGAGGGTGGCGCGGGTGGCTCGGACGTGATCAAGGGGCAGGCACACCTCGAAGAGGGCGCGCGCACTGGCAGAGCCGGCCGGGCGCCCAGTCCCACGCACGGGCGCTGCTGGCACCACTCACCGCAGTGGCGCGGGGCCTGCAGCAGGGCTGTCTCCGGCTCGAAACCGCTCTGCGGGCCGGCCGGCTGGTGTGCTGAACAGCATAGGAAGTGCTCGCCACCATGGGCTCCGCAGTGCGAGCAATGGCCATGGTGTGAAGCTGTCGCGCTCCCCGTCTACCAGTAGGTTTGAATGATATCCCGGGTATCAACACAATGCAATGTAGGGTCAATTGGCGTGGCAGGGTGCATGAATTGCGCGCTGCGCTGATGAGGTGGAGCGGCAGGAGCCGAAGAGGACCTGTTGGCATCCTGCCGCCCTTGCAGACCCTCCGACATCACTGCTCTATCGCACAGCGAGCGGCACAATACCTTAACAGCCATGACGAGCAGCGGGCCAGCTTCCATCGATCAGCCTGAGCCGGCACAGCAGGCAAGCTTCTGCTAGTCCCCATGGGCAGCAGCGCATATCGGACGGTATCACTGGCGCCAGGCCCTGGTCGGGCACATTTGAGTGCCCGCCGGCGCCGCTGCCAGCGTCACTGCTGCCGCTGGCCGGCCCTCAGTTGCTGTACTCTTGCCCCCCTTGCAGCCTGAGGTCAACGAGTCGCCGGCCGGCACCAGCCAGTCGGCCATCAACTCATATGACCGCATGCTGCAGGAGAAGGAGCGAGTGATACGCGAGTGCGCAGGGGAAGGGTTGGGGGCGGGCGGGTGGGGGGTGAGCGCCATGCACTATCCTCACAACTCACTGGACTGCTGCCCTGTCGCTGCTCTGCCTACCACATTCTGGGCACTTCATTGTGTTGTGTATCTTCGCCCACCTCTTTTGCACGCAAGCACACCAATGCAGCGCATGCAGGGACATCGCCCTCCAGCCTCGCTCACTGCACTCGCTCTCTGCTTGCAAGCAGAGCAGATCGAGTGTTGGTGTATGCTCACCCGCTGCCGCACCCCCCATCCACCTCCCAATCCTTTGCCAGGAGCATAGCCAGCAAGTTCAGCAAGATAGTTGCGGTGGAGCGGCAGCTTGAGAGCCTGAGGGTAGCGCTGCACGTCAACGTGGCGCCACGACGCCAGGTGGGCACGCTTCCCGCTGATATCTTGTGAACAAATAAAGTTCTGATAGTTGCAGAGTTAGAGTAAATCGGTTTCGGCAGCAGTGCCGCCGCCGCAGCAAGCGGTAATGGCATGGGGGTGTGCGAGGGGCGGGTGGTGGCGGGTGGGCTTGGATGTTGCCAGTTGTACCGTGCTGTGCGGGTTGATGGACGGGCAGTAGCCTGCACCCTGGCACATAATTCCATCCTTGGGTCCTGGCAAGGCCACACCACAGTCCCTCACTGTGCCAGTGTGCCCTCCCCGCCCTGCCCTGCCCTGCCCTGCCCTGCCCACTATCGATGCTAGCTGACTGGTGCCTTTGGCTGACTTCTGTTGGCTTCCGCAACCCCATGCCCTCCACCCTATCATCGTCTACTTCCTGCCCACTGTTGCATGCATTCCTGCCCACTCTTGACTTCAGGCCCTGGAGCACCTGCGCTCCAAGATTGAGCAGCAGAACGGCAAGGTGGATGCGCACCGCACAGAGTACAAGAAGCACAAGGAGGTGGGCGGGG
>JTEE01000072.1:66738-77100 GCA_002896455.3 Chlorella sp. ArM0029B | reverse complement strand
CCGCTCTTTCCCCCCGTGGGTCCTCCTCCCAAACAGAAAGAAACCCAACCCTGAATTGTGTTGGATGTGGTTTCCTCCCCGCTTTCTCCCCCAATCCACGCCCCCCATCTTGCTGCCCCGCCGCCTGTGCAGCTGGCGGATGCTGCCCTGGCAGCGATGCAGCATGAGGAAGGGCTCAAGAACCGGATGGCCGAAGAGCTCAACATGCTGGTGCAGCAGAGCGCCGGCGCGCAGCTCAAGGCAAGGGGCGGGCGAGGGCAGAGGGGGCCAGGAGGGATCAGGGAGAGGAAAGGAGGCTGCTGCTTCGTGCGGCAGGTTGCAGGAGCTGGGGCAGCATGCTTCTGTCGAGCTGGGGCAGGGCTGGTGCCGGTCCGGATGTGGCACCGCTGCCCTGCTTCTTCCTGCCCTCGCCTACCCGCCCTGCACACACGCTTGCCTGATTTGACTGGCAGCACGTTGGACTTGTTTGCCTCCGGGACTTGCAACACAAAGACCCCTTCTGCTCCTTTCGGCCCTGCTCTCCCGCGGCTGTCAACATGCATGCCTGCCGCTCACATCTCACCACCTCCCCCCGCTGCGCCCCTGCAGAAGCTGGAAGAGTTGAGTATGGAGCTGGAGCACCTCACAGATGGGCTGCCCCCAGAGCTATCGGGCAACCCAGCCAACGGGGCAGCGGCCGGCAGCAAGGTGGCTGCACCCGCGGCGGCTGCACCCGCGGCGGCGGCGGCGGCGGCGGCAAGCAGTGGGGATGCGAGTGTGACGGTGCAAGTGGCGCAGCCCGCGGCTCAAGGAGGCCAACAAGGAGCGGGGGAGGGCGGGAAGGAGGGAGCAGGGGCGGCAGCGACGGGGGATCCTGCAGCTGTGGCAGCGGCGGCACGGCAGCAGCAGCAGCGGGAAGCGGCGGACGCGGAGAAGCGCAAGCGGCAGCAGCAGCTGCAGCAGCAGCGGCAGGCAGTGGATGCGCGGGGGCGGCACGTGCAGCTGGGCGGTAAGCCGCGGGTGGGGGCGACCCGCATACCGCAGCCGCTCGAGGACGGGGTGGGAGGCAGCCCTATGAACAGCGGCGGCACAACCGGCGGGGCAGGCAGGAAGGGACCCTTTCAGGGCTTTGACTGACCGACTGTGGCTCGAGTTACAACGTTGCTGCAGCAGAGCAGGCCTGTTGCTGCTGCTGCGGCTGCTGCGGCTGCTGTACGTTAAAACCAGCAGCTGCAGAGCAGGGCTTATTGTAAGCGCAACATGTGTGGCTGGGCCCAAACGCTTATAAGAGCGTGGGTGGAGGCAGCAGTGGCTTTGCTCATCGGCACAAACTAGCAGGGCAGTGTTGCGAGGAGGGACAGTGAAAGGCAGTTCAGTTTGGGAGCAACAGACAGTAGCAGACAGGGTAATAGGAAAAGGAGGATGGGAAACAGATGCCTGCCGGTTGAGCAAGCGAGAGCAAGAGAGTAAAGTAAGAAGATAGAAAGGAGTAGTATACTCTCAACCCTGGCTATTGGATGCCCATCAGTGCCAGCATGTCGTCCACCTCAGCATCCCCGCTGCCAGCTGGCACACCCTCAGGAACCAACGCCAGCTCAGCATCCATGCTGGCCGTGCTGCCTGCCGGTGGCGGCCCCGCTGGCGCCTGGGCCGTGCCAAGGGGCAGGTACCGTGCAGGCGAGCGGGGCGGGTGCATACCGGCTGCAGCAGCGGTGGTTGCGGCAGCGGGTTGTCCAGCTGGCGGATGCGATGATGGCGGGGTGACCAGCCACGGCACCAGCTCTTCCTCCTCAACCTCCTGTGCTCCTGGCCCTCCAGCTCCTCCTGCCCCTCCTGCTGCTCCCCCTGCTGCTCCCCCTGCTGCCTGTGCTCCTGCTCCCCCTGCTCCCCCTGCTGCGGCCCCTCCTGCTGCTCCTGCTGCTCCCCCTGCTGCTGCTGACACCGGCAGGGCCGCCGCCACCCATTCCGCTGTCCCTTCCCTTCCTGCCTCTTCCCAGTCAACCTCGTCAGCCCAGGCAGCACCAGCAGGGGAGGCCGCGCCACCGTCCCAGCCGTCCCAGCCGTCTGGTCCACCCACTGCTGCTGGCGGGGGTGGGACGGGAGCGGAAAAGGCCGCACCGCTTGCACCACCGCTCTTAGAAGAACCACTGCCCAGCCCCACAGGGGGCGGCGGAATGAGCCACCCGCTGCCGCCCGGCACGTGGCCAGGTGGCGGCAGCGACGGCACAGGGGTATAGCTGCCGAAGCCTCTGCTGCTGCTGCTGCTGCTTGCGACGGTGGCGGATGCTGACAGCCGCTCGCCCCTTGCCTCTGCATCAAATTGTTGCTGCAGGCGGCGAGCCATCTCCTCATCTGATGCATGCAGCTGCTGCTGATACGGCTGCTGATACGGCGGCTCCTGCTGCCACTGCTGCTCGTACGTCTGCTGCTGATACGTCTGCTGTTGATACAGCTGCCGCTGCTGCTGGTACGGCTGCTGCTGATGCTGCCTGGACGCCGAGGGTGGCGGCGGCACAGGCAGCGCCCTGGCCGACCCTGCCAGCGCGGCACCGCGCACCGGAGGCGGCGGCAGGTAAACGCCGCCAGCTGGCACCGCATGAGCTGCGCCGCCACCCCTGCTGCCGCCGCTGCCAGGAGCGCCGAGAAACGCGCTGCCGCCCCTGTCGCCACCGCGCCCCCGTCCGCCGCCAAAGCCGCGCCCCCGCCCGCCCCGCAGCCGCTCCAGCTGCTTACGCTGAGCCGCCAGCTTGCGCTTGCTCCAGGACTGCAGCGTCACCGCTCGCTCCCCCTCCTGCGTGCCTGCATCAGGACGGGCATGAGGGAAGGGCAAGAGGAAGGCTGGGCACAGGTCAGAGGCGTCAGGCATTCAGAGGCTTTGTCAGGGCGATTGAGAGGCGATTGAGAGGCTTCAGGCAACCAGAGCTTTTTGGCATTTGAAGGCTGCACGGATGTAGAATAGGGCCTGGTGGAGGCTGGCAAGCGTGCCGGCGGGGAGGGCAGCTGCTCATGCTGTGCTCCTCCTGCACGTCGCCATGCTGAGCTGGCCAGCAGGCCTGCTGTGCTGGCACATCAATCTCTCAAAGTGCTGGCACACTCCCATTGCGCTGTGACATTCATCAAGTAATGCCCAGAAGGATACGTTGTAACCTGCTTACCTGGCAGAAGGCCGGGGGTGAAGGGTGCCACCTCCTGCCCCGCAAGGTCCAGCGCCAGGTACAGCACGGCCTCAGGCTCGGCCTCGCCGCCCCCTGCATCCTCGACGGCGCCTGCTGCCCTGGCAGCCTCCTCCCGCGGCAGCAGCAGCGACAGGATGCTGCTGCCATCTGCCTCCGCCTCTGCCCCTGCCTCCGCCTCTGCCTCTGCCTCTGCTTCTGCCTCTGCCTCTCCCGCCACCTGCCGCCCCTCTGCCGCTCCGGTACCCCCAGCCGCCGCTGCTGCAGTTGCCAATCCCTGCTGCCCGCCCCGCAGCAGGCGGGGCGCCAGAGGATGGAAGGCACTGAGGTAAAGGTGAGACGGGGCAAACCGGTTGCGCGAGCGTTCTTCTTCAGACAGCCTGCTGCCCCCGCTGTGCCTGTTGCTGCTGCCCCCCTCTCCGTCCTCCTCCTCCCCTTCACTGCCGGCATCCCTGTCGGCTGCATCGTCCGCCTGCTCTAGCTGCTCTTGAACAAATTGGGAGATAGCGTCCACGTCTGCACAGGGGAGCGGCAGAAGGCAGGTCAGCAATGCATGCATGCTAGTTACTGACCTGTGCTGTGCTGTGCTGTGCTGTGCTGTGCTGTGCTGTGCTGTGCTGTGCTGTGCTGTGCTGTGCTGTGCTGTGCTGTGCTGTGCTGNCCTGTGCTGTGCTGTGCTGTGCTGTGCTGTGCTGTGCTGTGCTGTGCTGTGCTGTGCTGTGCTGTGCTGTGCTGTGCTGTGCTGTGCTGAATTCTGCTGTGCAATTCATGCAAGTCATTGAAGTGCCAAGAGGTGGCGGGCACACACTGCTGCAAGGACCGCCGCGAAGCTGGCACAGGGCATCCCCTCAATTGCACGCAGGCGCACGCAGGCTTGTTCGTCTTCACTAGGCAGCAGCGACAGCGCGACGCAGGCAGGCAGGCAGCGCAATGCAGGGAGGCAGGCAGGCAGGCAGGCAGGGGAGGAAGGGGCAGGCGCCAGCTTGGCGGAAGCAGCATGGCCTGGCACACCGACCACACACTGCTGGAAAGTGAAATCAGACAGCCAAACCAAGCCAGCCAAGCCAAACCAAGCCCAGACCAGACCAGGCCAGCCAACCCAAGCCCAGCGCAGCCCAGCCCAGCCCCAGCTCAGCCCAGCCCAGCCGGCCCCACCTGGGAAGGGCAGCGTGATGACCGCAGTGTGTGCCCACTTCTTGCCGCTCAGATCCACCAACGCGCTCACATCCTCGGGAAACACCTCTGCCCCGGCGGCCCCATGCAGCGCTACAAGGCCGTCCTCCGGGTCCTCTGCTGCTTCAGCCAGGGCTGCCGGCAGGCAGGCGGGCATGCTGCAGGGCAGGGCCATGGGGAGGAGGGTGGGTGGGACAGGGAGGAGGTGTGGTGGGTCAGTTACGCAGAGGCCAGGTGCGGGCGGTTGGGAGGGCAGAGTGCAAAAATGGGAGACAGTGGATGGCAGCGTGTGTGCCGGGAAGATTTGTGTCCATCAATTCGCCCCCACCAGCCCTCCCACGAACGTCAAGAGCGCAGGTGCCTGCCTGCCGCAGCCAGCCCGGCATTCAAGCGTTTGTGACGGGGCAGTGCATCTCTCCTCACCTCGAAAAGGGCAGCACGGAGAGCAGCTGGGCAAAGGGCGGGATGGGGGCGTCCAATCGTGTGGCCGCGGCCACCGCCCCACGCAGCGCCTCTTTGCCGTACTTTGCCAGGTCGGATGCCAGCGGGGCGTAGTGGTGCTCGTAAAACACCTGTGGGTTCTCATCCGGAAAACTGGGCACCAAATGTTAGAATGTCCCCCCTGATTTTTCCGGGTGATGGTGCAGGTGCCAGCCAGGTGGAGAGGCGGCAACAAGTACCAAGGTGTAAGGCCTGCAACACGTGTTGTACAGGCTCCAGTGTTGGCCGTGTGCAGTGTGCAGTCCACTCCAGAGTGTGCAGGGCCCAGTGCAGGTTCAGTGCAAGTGCAGTGCGCGTATCAGTGCACATATCAGTGCACGTAACAGTGTTAGGCGGGCGCAGGCTTGCGCAGTGAGTCGGGACGTACTCGCCACGGCCCTTGTCAGTGACCGGCACTTAACTGGGCCAGCAACTGAGTGAGCAAAAGTGCCCCACGCGAGCCTGCCTTGCGTGCACGTGCATCCCAATCCCGCCTTGCCCACCTGCCAGGATGCATAATGTGCCTCTTCGTCTCCCTTGCCCCGCCGCCCGCCGCTGGCGCCACCATCACGAGAGGGGGCGGCCTCTGCCCCGCCCGCCCCATCGGCGCTGCCTGGCGGAGGCACCGGTGGGTTGCCCCGGCAGTAGTAGGCCATGGTCCATACCAGGGTGCGGCAGAAGGCGGAGCACACACGGCGCACCTGCGGGGGGAGGGGTGACAGTAGGGGCAGTGGGGAGGGCAGCGGGCTCGAGGGGGCCAGTAGGAGCAGTGCGGAGGGCAGCGGGCACTCGACTGTTGGCAGCACGATCGGGGTGACGCCGTGCCCAGCAGTTGCTCTGCAAGCAAGTGCAGCACTGGAGGAGGCTTTCAAGCGAGCGAGACAGTCGGCCGGGGCCACCACGGGTATGGCAGACTCACAACCCAGGCTCTTTGTTGAAATTCAAGCTTCCGTGTATCACAAGCTGGCTGTTGAACAAGCTGGCTGCCACTGCAATACCACATCAGCACATGGGACATGCTGCAGCCAGAAAACAGCTAGCCCTTCCTCCCCATCCCCTCACCGCCTCCCACGCGGTTCAGCGCTGGGCTCCCGCGGCACAATGTGTGCTGCATCCCCACAGCTCAAGACAAGCCCTCCCCGAACAGGGGTGCAGCTGCCACCAGCTTCTCACCAGCTTCTCCAGCTCCGGCCCTCCCACCGCCTCGGCCCCAAAGCAGCGCTGGTAGTAGCGGCCACGGTAGCCAGCCAGGGACAGCCGCACCTGCAGGCAGGCAGGCAGGGCAGAGCGGGGCAAGCAGGGCAGGCAGGGCAGGCTGTGGGCAGGCGGGCAGGCAGGCAGGCAGGCGGGCAGAGCGGGGCAGGCAGGGCAGGCTTCGGGCAGGCAGGCAGGCAGGTAGGCAGGGCAGGGCGGGCTTCGGGGCAGGCAGGCAGGCAGGTAGGCGAGACAGGGCAGGCTGCGGCGCAGGTGGGTGGGCAGGCAGCGCAAGCAGCCAAAGCCAGCACAAGTATAGATATATCGTGACAGGAGGAGAAGGAGGATGCAAGGAGGATGCCAGAGGCAGAGGGGCAGGACATGTAGAGGCATCAGCCTGGGCAGGCACGACTTCCAAACCACAGCAAGCATAGCGGCAGCTGGCGCACGCCACTCCGCCACCCGCCACCCCTCTGCTGGCTCCTTTCTCCACCTGTGCTGGCTCACCACCCCAGCCAGCATGCCCCCTCACCCGGTCCGCCGCCATCCCAGCAAATCCYATGTCTACTCCAGCACATATCGTGCCTGAGTGGTACTTCTTATGGGTTTATGATGGATTCTTCGTAGTATTCCAAATTAAATTTGCAGGGCGCCCCCTCGCCCGGTCCCCCAACTCCCAGCCACCCCTCACCCGGTCCGCCGCCATGCCCGCCTGCGCCCGATCGTCCATTCTGTCCTTCACACGCCTCAAGAGCTCCCGCCGCAGCGACGCCGGGTCACCCGCATACAGAGGCACGCCGCCGGCTAGCCCGTCCCCATTGCCGCCTGCAGCAAGAAGCGGGCATAGAAAGTGGATGTGTTACCATGCACGCAGCGGTGCGCCGGCACCCGGCTTGTCAGAGTTGCCACCTGCAGCAAGAAGACAAGGCAAGCGGTTGTGTGGAGTGCAAGGCCGGGTGTCCGGCACACAGCGGCGCACCGCCGGCTAGCCCCTCCCCATTGCCGGCTGCAGCAATGAGTGGGCATAAAAAGTGGGTGGGTTGAATGCCATGCATGCAGCGGCGCGCCAGCGGCTCACTCAGAGACCACAGGCAGGCAAGGCAGGCAGGCAGGCAGGCAGGCAGGCCAGAAAGCAGAGCGCAGCAGGGAGGCAGGGGCAGCGGGCCTACCCCGAGGGCAGACTAGGCTGCCCAGCAGCCCATCCATCAGAGAACACAGAGAGATCGGGACAGCAGACCAGGGAGCAGGTTGGGGCCTCACCTGAGGCCAGGCTGCCCAGCACATCAGGCAGGCAGGCAGGCAGGCAGGCAGGCAGGCAGGCAGGCAGGCAGGCAGGCAGGCAGGCAGGCAGGTCAGACAGCAGAGCGCAGGGGGGAGGCAGGGGCAGCGGGGGGTATGGGGCCAAAGTGGATCACCTGAGGCCAGGCTGCCCAGCACGTCATCCAGGCTCTCCCCCGCCCTCAGCTCCCCCACGCTGACCCACTCGCTGCCGCCCATCCAGTTGGCGCCGCCGGGCCGCCCCTGCGAACTGGCGCCCCCACCGGCCGCCGCCGCTTCTTGGTGCAGCTTGCGGCGCTGCTCCCGCGCCTTGCGCAGCTGCACAGTTGAAGTGGCAGCAACGGGGGCGGAAGTAACAATGGGGTTGGATTGCAATGCGATGGGGAAGTAGAAAGTGAAGGTGGAGAAAGTCCGGTGCTGATTCAGTCGAAGCAAGTGTCTGTAACCTTGCGCACACACTGTAAAGTGGGCATACTGTATGAAGACACAGCAGTTGTAAGTGAGTCCTCTTACAGCAGGCGAGGGGTTCAGCAGTCAGGCATCCCAGGCAAAGCCTGTTGTGGCCTGCCCTGACAGGCAGTCAGCACGCAGCGGCTGTTATCCCCGTCCGCCTGCCCTGTACTGCTCTGTCCCACGCCCGCCCACTTTCCGTACTTCCTCACCCTCCCGCTGCTGACACATCGCCTCCTCCGCTACGCGCCCTGCCACGCCCCGTCCCACCCTGCCCTGCCCATCTCCAGTTGCTATAACATCCCCTGCCAGCTGGGCAGCCGCCCTCTCCTCCCGCTCCCGACCCTCTGTCGCCAGTCGCCCCGCCTGCTTCTCTCCTCCTTCTTACCGCCCCGCCCCGCCCCGCCCTGCCCTGCCCTGCCCTGCCCTGCCCTGCCCACCTCCCGCTGCTGGAACGTCGCCTCCTCCTCCGCCCCAAGCCGCTGGAACAGCCAGCACAGCTTGTCGCCGTCCACCCGCCCGCTGTTGGTCAGGTACCCCTTGCGCCCGCCAGACCCGCCGCCCAGAAGCTCCTGAGAGCAAGGCAGGCAGGGGAGAGCAAACGCTGGAAGGGTGAATTTGCCGCTGGCAGTCGGGCAACCCGCCAGGCCTGCAGCCGTCCAGCAGGGTCTGAGAACAAGGCAGGGGAGGGCGGCCAGGAGGGTGGCATGGAAAGCAGGTGAGGGTACACGCAAGGAACGGCTGGGAGGGGCAGTTGGTTACTGGCAGTCGGGCAGGCCCTAGCAGCTCCCGAGGGGGGCGGGTGTGGAGTGTGTGGTGTGGGGGGGAGGCAGCAACAGCACAGCAGTAACACGGATGCACTGTGACAGGCAGGCCCCCCCCATATCCTCTTGCACTAGTATGTTGAGCGGCACTTTCAGTTCAAACGAGTCGTTGCAGCTGTTCACGTCCCCTGTAAGGGGAATCGACTTCAGGACGAACCACCTCTTGAGAGGTTGACGAGGCACGCACCACCTCCCCAGGGCGTGAGAAAAGCCAACCCAGCGTCTTCAACCCAGCCAACTCATCACCACCCAGCACCTGCCCTTTGCCCCACCTCTCCCCTCACCCACCCACCCACCCACCCATTGTATGGTTGTCCAGCAGCCTGTCCCACGCCTGGGCCGTGCCCAAAATCGTGCCATCGCAGGCGCCGACCCCCCACTTCTTCACCAACCTCGCTCCCCTGCGCACCTTGTACCCACACCCACGAACCTTGCTCCCCCTCTCACGCACCCCTGGTACCCCAACCCACCTGCCCCCTCTCACCCAAGCACAACCCACTCACCCGCCATGTGCCCTTGCCCGCCCACCTGCACCCGCACGCGCCCGCCTGCCCCTTCTCACGCCCCCTCACCCACCTGCCCCCCTCACCCACACACACCTTGTAACGCCCGCGCACCTTACACCCTCACCTCTCCCACCACCCCCCCACCACCCACCTTGTACCTGTCCAGCAGCGTCTCCAGGGCGGAGGGGCGGTCGTAGATGTCGAGGGAGGGGACGTGGGGCAGGAAGTCGTTGCCTGCAGGCGGGGGGGAGCAGGGGGCATGAGGAAATTATGCAGAAGCGGGTCGGCGTGCGCAAGGGTGAGTTGGTGCGGCATAAAGTCGCTGCCTGCAGGGGGGGGGCAGGAGGGCGTGGGAGGAGTTGTGCAGAACGCGGGATTTGCGAAAACGCAGGGGTGAATGGGGGGGAGGGGGGGGAGGGAGTCTCTGATGGAGGGGATGGAGGGATGCGGGGATCCACACGCACACACACACACACAAAAAACCCAGTCATGGGTGAGTGTAGATACTGCTACAAACAAAAAAATGGAGACTGGCTGCGGCCACGAACTAACTGTGTGCAGCGCCCGAACAAGGCAGGGCAATGCAAGGCAGGCAGGGCAGGGCAAGGCGGGGCAGGAGGAAGCATGGCAGGTGCATGCCACGTGGCATGGATTGGCAACCGTGGATGCGGGCAGAGCAGGGCTGCCGAACAGAGCAGGGCAGGGCAGCAGGGCGGATGTGTGTATGCGCCGCTCCAGCATGGTTCACCGCCCCAGCCACCAAGGCATGCCGGCCCCCGCCCCGCTTGCCTGCCAGGAAGGTGCAGAACACGATGTCGTCCTGCACGGGACAGGGGGCACAGGGGGGCAAACAGCTGTATGCTCAGTACGGTGTGCATCAATCAACACGAGTGGACCTGTCAGTTGAAGTGTTGCGCGGAAAGTGGGCGGGAAGGTGGGCGGGAAGGTGGGCGGGAAGGTGGCAGGAAGGTGGGCGGAAGGCGGCCGGGAAGAGGGAATCAGGTCCAAGGGAAAGCGGTTCCCAAGGGGCCCACGCCCAAGACGCTGCCGGCAGGCACAATGACAAACCCGCAACCTCTAGTCACGGCATGGCACACAAAGTAGATAGCTGCCCCCAAAGTTGTTCCTCAAAACTGTTTCAAAAACAACGTGCTTGGCACCCCCATGCACGCAAGGCAGCAGCACAGCGGCTGCAGCAGCACGCCAGCAGCATCCCCCACACGTGCTGCTGCTTGTGTTGGCTCTCACCAGAATGCGCTCGAAGCTGTGAGAGGCGCCTTTGCGCCCGCCGCCGCCGCCCCCACC
>JTEE01000072.1:51799-66703 GCA_002896455.3 Chlorella sp. ArM0029B | reverse complement strand
CGCTGGCCGCGGTGTTGCCGCCCGCGTCGACGCTGCTCACAGCACTGTCTGGGGAGGTGCTGTCAGCTTCGGCGGCGGGATCGTTGCTTGCGGCACTGGCGGCGGCGGCAGAGGCTGCCTTGGCGGTAGCGGCAGAGGCCGCCTTGGCGGCTCGCTGCTGCTTGCGCGCCAGGCGGCGTCCCACCGAAGGGTGCACCTTCTTCTTTTCGCCCGTGATCAAATCCACCTCACCCTCACCCTCGGCTCCACCCCCTGCTCCTCCCACGCCGTCCACGCTGCCGCGCCGACTGCCGCCGCTGCCGCTGCCGGCTGCCGGGGCGCTGGGGCTGCCAGGCCCGCCGCTGCCTTCGGCTCCTGCTGCTGCTGCTGCTGCTGCTGAGCTGCTCTCTGCTGGCAGGCCGCCCTCCGCTGGTGCTGTCCCGGCAGCCACAGCTGCTGCTGCCGCCGCATGCTGCTGCGGCGGCGGCGCGGGTGCCTCCTCACAGAAATCGGAAAACTCGCACCTCAGGAAGTCTCGCAGGGTGGAGAGGCGCAGGAGCTCCAGCGGTTGCTGGCCCACCTGGTGGAAGGATGTGTTTCACAGGCAGGGGAGGGGAGGGGAGCGGAGAGAGAGGTTGGACAGGGGAGCGTGGGGCAAAGGAGGGCAGCAGGATGTCCATGCAAGTCAGGGTGCATATAGCACCAGCACCAAGCTGATCATACCTTTACAAAAGAACCCGTGCTGTGCAAGTCGAAGTCAGCCGCCCGCCGCCAGCGCCCCGACTCTGACCCCTCCACCTCTTGACCTCACACACCCCATTCGTCCGGCCCATGCCGCTGCACCTCCTTCCCAACCCACCCTCCAACGGCGCTGCTGCCTCAGCCCTGACCCGAAATCAAACGACCGATTGGCAACAGAAAACAGATTATTCACAATCTAGGAGGCTGACTCCCCACCCACCCACCGGGCTCCACAGCGCCTCGCCCCCCTCCTCCTCCTCGCCCCGGCTCCCCTCCAAAACTTGGTCCAGCGTGCCCGACTCTCGCAGCAGCACAAAGTGTGGCTCGTGGCTGTGCGGCATGGGGGCGGGGCGGGGTGGGAGGGGAGGGCGTGAAACACCCCGTGGGTGTGCACGTGTGCATGCGCCCGACAACAGCGCAGCATGGCCCAGCAGCACCCCACCTCGGCAGGCCCAGCAGGATGGGGTCGGCACAACATGCAGTGTGCTTCACCTGTCATCAGTCACCGCAGCATGCCCACCTCAGCAGGCCAGCATCCCTCTCGGCTGGGACCTTCCCAGCAGCACCCCACCTCAGCAGGCCAGCATCCCTCTCGGCTGGGACCTTCCCANCTCTCGGCTGGGACCTTCCCAGCAGCACCCCACCTCAGCAGGCCAGCATCCCTCTCGGCTGGGACCTTCCCAGCAGCACCCCACCTCAGCAGGCCCAGCAGGCGCCACACTTCGCAGCATCCCACCATGCCCAGCAGGCCCAGCGGGCCCCCACCTCAGCAGGCCCAGCAGGATGAGGTCGGCGTCCTGACCGTAGATGGCGTGGCGCGTGTTGGGGTCGTAGGCGGGCTGCGGGCAATGCAACATGATGGGGATTCGAGCGGGGTGCAGAGACAGACACGTGGATGGATGGGGCAGGGCTGGAGTGAGGAAGCAGGATGCACAGCACGGGCACAGCAGCGGATGTGTGCAAAGGCATACTTAGTAGTAGTAGTACTTATGTCCATCACTCCGCCTCACCGAGCCCACACCTGGGCCCGCTGCTGCCGGATCACTCTGAGCTCCCGTCCCCCACTCCCACCCCCCCACACACACCCGCACCCTCGCACCGTATTTACACACCTGTGTGCGCTGCTGCCGTATGAAGCACATAACCCTGTGCGTTTGAAGCACATAACCCTGTGCTGCCTCCCCCCCTACTCACACCTCCCGCCGCATGTCATACCCTCGCACCCTCGTGCAACACACACACCGTCCTGCACACACCTGCTGTGCGTGCTGCTGCCAAATGAAGCACGCGCCCATCTGGGGTTCACAACCCCCCCACACACCTCATCCTTGCAGCCGCCACAAACCTACACACACACACACCTGTGTGCGCTGCTGCCGAATAAAGCGCATGATTTTGTGCTCCCCCTCCCCGGGCTCGCTGCTGTCGCTGAAAATGACCTGAGGTGGTGCAGGGAGGCAGCGGGTGGGGGACGGCAAGCATGGAGTCGAGAACAGGTGTGGCATGAGGAAGGGGGGGAGGCAGTGGGTGGGGGACGGCAAGCATGGGACCGGTCACAGGTGTGGCATGAGGAAGGGGTGGCAGGCTCGGGGTGTAGGGGCATGGGGCATGCGAGGCCGGGAGTGATGAGGGCAGGAGGAGGTACACAAGAAAACAGCGTGTGCGTGTGCTGCGGTTGTGTACTGTGGGGTGGGCGCAGGCGGCAGCAGGGGGCAGGGGGCACTGGGACGAGGTAAGACGGACTGGCGGGTGGGTGACAGGTGGAGGCTCGCGCAAAGTGAGGCTCACTCCCCAAACCCTGTGTGTTGACCAGCCATTTGTGTGCGGCAGCAGCAGCACCACGCGAGCACCAGCGGACAGCTCACACTGTCACATTGTACGCCTCACACCCTCAAATCCCTCCATCCGCCCTGCGCCTTGCGCCCACAAACCCAGCCCACCCCCACCTACCGCCAGACTCGCCCAGTCTGGGTTGCTTCCCAGGGTTCTGCGAGAAGAACTGGCCCTGCCCATTGCCAGCCACCCCTCGAAACCACACTCTGTTTTTTCCCCCACTATCCACATTGCCTACCCACATCCAGCCACCCCTTCTGCCTGTCCCACCATCCCTTCTGCCTGTCCTACCATCCCTTCTGCCTGTCCCACCATCCCACACACACTCCCCGGAGGGTGGCTGCCAAGCAACCCAACCCACTCACCGCCAGGCTGGCCCAGTCTGGGTCGCTCTCCAGCTTCTGGCGGAAGAAGGTGCGCAGGTGGGCGGCCAGGCGGGACATGAAGGCGGTGCCGGGGGTGATGACTGGCGGGGGGGGGGCAGCACGGGTTACAAGTGGGGAAGGGGAGGGAGGGAATGAGTACAAGGCAAAGGTGGGAGGCCAAGCCAGGCGGGACATGAAGGCGGTTTCGGGGGTGATGACTGGCAGGGGGGCAGGATGGGTCATGGTAGGTTAGGGGAGGGAGGGGATGAGTACAAGGCAAAGGTGGTAGGCCAGGAGAGGCGAGACATGAAGGCGGTGCCGGTGGATGACTGGCAGGGGGGCAGGATGGGTTGCAGTTGGGGGAGGGAGGGAGTGAGTACAAGGCAAAGGCGGCAGGCAGGAGAGGCGGGACATGAAAGCGGTACCAGGGGTGATTGCTGGCAGGCAGGATGCGTGATGGGGGTGGAAATTGGATTTGCAGGCACGGCGAGTGCGTGTGGGATAGGGGTGGGAACAGGCAGCACAAACAGCAGGCCGAGGAGTGGGGGAGTGACACATCAGGGGGGCGGAGGTCCCTCAGCCAAGAATGCGTGATGTGCAGTGCACTAACTTAGAGATACGTGCGCGCTGTGTTGCGCTGGGCTCACCGTTGCCGTCGAAAGCGGGCAGCGGCGGGATTTCGGCGCCGCCTGTGGGACCCAGCTCTGCCGCCATCTCACGCCGCACCTGCATGGCGGTGAGTGTGAGAGGAACGGGATGTGAGACAAGCAGGATTCCTTTCAACAAAGGGGAGGGCGGGGGGCAGCTCCGCCGGCATTCATGCCGCACCTGCATGCATGGCGGGAGAGGCGGGAGGAACGGGATGTGAGGAAGGCAGGGATTGTGTTGAACAAATGGGTCCCCGAGCTCCGCCGCCATCCCACGCCGCACCTGCATGCCGTGAGGGATCTAAAGGTGAGATTGGGAGCAAACAGGACCATCACAACACGTAGCCACAAGGGCTCCTTTGCATCGATTGAAGAGTGTCTCCTCGGTGGACTGGACTGGCCCCCCTCCACCCCCACCACCCCCACACGTAGCGTGCCTGTCGCTCGATCTCCTGCCGCTGCCGCTCCTGGTGGGCCGAGTAGAAGCGCCGCCCCCGCTGCTGGTTCATCTTGGCGGTGGGGGCGGAGCCGTCGGCGGCCACCAGCAGCAGGCGGGTGGGCCTGCACCCAGGGCAGTTGATATGCAACGGCAGCAAACCATGAGCCTTATCTGAAAACAGAATAGAAAGCAGATGGGAGCGGAGCCGTCAGGGGCCACCAGCAGCAGGCGGGTGGGCCTGCGGCAAGGCAGGGCGCCATGGGACAGCATGAGATGTTTTGTGAAGCCCACCTCATGAGTGCTGCCAGCGAGTCCAGGTAGAGAGGGCACACCTCCCAACCTCCCACCAAAAGCCGTACACACCTTAAGAGCAACTGGAAAGCACACCGCATGAGCGGCCCCGGTTGGCCCAAGCGGCCGTTTGCCCCTAACACCACACCCATGGCACAGTGCGGTTCCGTGCTGCATGCCGCTCTCCATGTGACATGGCAGGCCCACCTCATGAGCGCCACCAGCCTGTCCAGGTAAACATCCACCTCCATGAATTGCTCCACCTCGCTGGCATGGGCCTCCTCACGCCAAGAGGGGTGCGTGCAGGCCTGCGGGGTTACAGGCGGGGAGAAATAAGGTGCGGGAGGGGTCAAGCATGGGGTGCGGCAGGGTGAAGTGGGCGGGAGGGGTCAAGCGTGGGGTGCGGGAGGTGTGAGGTGAGCGCAGGGGTGCGTGCGGGCTTGCAGCCATGCATGCGTGGGGTGCAGCAGGGCGGGTTGGGCCTGCCAGGAGCGCAGTACACTCTGGTCTGGTTGTTACTGCTCAACATCCTCTCAAAGAGGTCAGGAGTGCACATGAATGGGGCGGCCTCAGCCCCCTTCAACCAGCTTCCTCCCTCCTCTCCCTCATGCCCTGGAAATTGCATACCTGCTCTCTTCTGCCTTCTGCTGACCCACGCGCTCTTGCACACCCTACCTCTTATGCCCCCTGCCCACTGCTCCCTCTGCCATCAGCGCCGCCCCTTCTGCCTGCCCTCCCACCCCCGCCACCCCCCTCCCTTGCACATGCAGTAGTGCGGCTCAAGCACATGCAGTAATGTGGTTCAAGTGCATGCAGGCACATTGCTTGTTCAAGCACATGCAGGCACATTGCTTGTTCAGACACATGCAGGCACAGTGCTTGTTCAAGCACATGCAGGCGCGCTGCTTGTGAAAGCAGGCGTGCTTGTTATGCAAGCACATGCAGGGTGTGGTTGTGGTTGTGGTTCTCACGTGCAGTATGTGGTTGAGGTCGATGTACAGGTTGTCGCACGCCGACTCCCCTTCTGCCACCTCGCTGCCCTGCTGGGCGCAGGCCTCCACAATCTCGGGGTACCTGCGGGCAAGTGGTGGATAATGCGGGGGGGAAGAAGCCCTGTCACATATCAGTGAGAGGGAAGGCACACGCCTCCACAATTTCGGGGCACCTGCAGGCAAGGGGTGGAGTTTCTGCAAGGGTTGTTGTGAGGGGCTCTCGGCATCTGAAGAAGAGGTGAGGCGCTCACGCCTCCACAATCTCGGGGTACCTGCGGGCCATGTCATGGAAGGGAGGAAGCAACAACCGGTGAGCGGTTGCTTGCGCCAAGGCTGTTTGTTTTTACGAGTCGTGCACACGCTTCCACAATCTTGGGGTACCTGCGGGCATTTGATGGAAGGGAGGAAAGTGTTTGTGAGGACGCCTGGCACGAACAGGTATGCAAGGGAAGCAAGGCGCAGGCCCCAAAACCCCGGGGGACACCCTGCAGGCCACATGAAGCTTGACAAAAGGCAGGGTGCTGTGGGCTTCAAGAAGAGTGACCACATGGGTCTGGAGGCGGGTTAGGTGAAGGGTGGTGTAATTAGGAAGACCGGGGATGCTCCCACTTGACTGACTGCTGGCACATGCCCACGATCGCATAGCGGAGGCCGGGGCGGCGCAAAAGACGACAGCAAGCGGGGCGGCGGCGAGGACCTTGCCCAAGAGCGCCGCCGCGACTCAGGGGCAGTGCCGATGTGTTCATTGCGCACACCATGTGCCTGTGCAGCTATTTTGAACGGCCATCGTCCCTCCAAGGTGCGCAGTTGTGCGCTTGGGCGCCGGCTGGTGCAGCAACTGGTGGCCCCTGGCACGGCTCTGTGACACGGGTGCTACGCTGCGATCGTCGCACCTGCGCCGCAGGAAGGAGAACAGGCCCGCGACCCCCATTGCGCTCTGGGCAGCCTTCGCTTCAACCAGGCGACATCTGCGTTCTGCGGATATGCTACCGGAGTCAGAGCAGAGTCTGCAACAGCCGGGACAGCCGGGACATTGCCCCGTGCCCTGAAGAGTGGCAGCCTTGATGGCGGGTGGCGGCGCCCTGCTGGCGGCAGGCGGGGTGGGCCGTAAGGTTAGGCGAGTGGATGCTCATGCCCAGAGCCACCAGACTGTGCTGATATTCATCCAGTAAAAGCACACACGTGGACAGCCCTATTGCCGGCTTGGCACTGCTGTGGGGCCTACAGGTTAGTCCTGTTCAAGGGCCCCGGCTCGGCACACCGTTCTTGTGGCAGGCAGGCACCCACGGACAGCAATCCTTGATGCTGCGCCTCCCCTGGCAAAGCGCGTTACTGAGTAACTTGGCTTCGATTTCGGGCATGCTGTGCTTTACACATGTACATATCTCCACAGGGGCAGCAGGCATCTGTGCATCGAGCCCCTGTACAAGCGGTGTGTGTTGGTGGAGTGGATAAAGGCCCAGGGTTGTACAAAGCAGCACGGGTGGTAGGCATCGGAAGTAGCAGTGGCAGTGGCAGGTAACGGAGGTGAGGTGCGGGTGAGGAAAACCTGTAAAGTCGGGTGCGGGGTCGGGAGCGGGCCGTGTTGCCAGGCCTACGGGCAGGGTGCCTTGATGCAGACTGGGCAGGGACCCGGGGTGCATTGGGTATAGCCGCAGCATGAGGCCCTGCACTGGTTCTCAAACTGCTTGCCAGCACAGCAGACGGGCTCGAAGACAGCTGGGCACAGGACGGTGGCGCAGCCGGGGCAGGATGGGGTGGGCGGGGGCGGGCAGGCCCCCGGGGAGCAAGTCTTCGAGGGGAACCCGCAGCACGAGGCGAGGCACTGGTTGGGGAACTCTCTGCCCTCGCAGCAAACGGGAGCATGCTCCGCGATGCAGCGGACATGGGCGCAGCCGGGGCACTTGGCGGTGTCGACGTCGCCGGTGGCCAGACCGCCGGCCAGCAAGCTGCAGGGGGAAGGGGGTGGGGTGGGGAGACGGGGTGTGCAGAGCACGGTTTTCAATGTGAGGGGTAGAACAAGGCTGGACTGGGCCACTGGAGGGCTTCGGGAAAATAGGAATTACAGCCAAAGACTGTCTCGAGCTCAACCCCTCCACCCTTGAGCACAGCGCATGCAGCACAGTTACCTGGCAAGCAGCAGGAGAATGCAGGCAGGGCGCGCCATCTTGACCAAGTTTTCAGTGAAGATGGATGTGGTGAGGGAAAGGTGGAGCACGTGTGATCAATGCCGCTGAAATGCTGCCCAGCGGCAGCGGCTGCCTGAAGCTGCCTGAACCTGGGGTTGGGCGCCGGTAGCTGCCGGCAGGCGGGAGCAGGGAGCACGGCCATTCACATTCAACGAACCCTCTCACACAGACATCTATGCAGTCGAGCGGGTGCACTTACGCATGTAAAGCCCAGGTGTTGGGCTGTGCAAGATGTCACGCGGCCTGCCGTTGTGCGCTGTGTGGCGGCGGTAGCACGGGCAGCAGAACCGAAGCGCAAACAGAAGCGGCTCCCGCAAGCGAGTTGTATCACCGATTCCGATCACCCCAAAGGCTCGGCCCGCGCATACATCAGCCAGGCACTCTGTGAGGACGCAGTTTTGTGCCCGCTTGCCTCGGCCTTGCTTGGCCGCGGCGCTCCTGGTGTTCAGGTAGGCGAGCATGTCGAGTGTGCAAGGCGCAGGCGAGCATGTCGAGCACCCTCTCCTAATCTCCGCACATGTGGCAATTGCAACAGAGCAGGTCTCCCGCTGCTGTGCTCGCAGACTTGTTGCGCCGAGCTGCATGAACAGCTGAAGGCGCCTAATGGAAGGCGACGTCGGCCCACCCAGCGGCCGCGAGCCTCCCCACTCAGCGGGCAGCGGCGGCGGCCCGCGTGGCGAGCGTGCCGCCAGGCTGCGGGCGCTGCTGCGGGGCCTGCCAGCTAGCAAGGAGCAGGCGGCGGGCACCAGTGGAACAGCGCAAGTGCCCAGAGGCCTGCTAGGCCCTCCCTCCCAGAGGAACCAGCAAGCGGACACGGCGGCAGCAGTCACGTTGGGCCAGTCATCTGCCAGGCAGCGGTCCGCCGCCCCTGCACAAGATGGCAAGCAGCAGCAGCCGGAGCAGCAGCAGCAGCAGGCAGCAGCGACGCCTACAGCTGGCAACAAGCGGCGGCCCGCAGCTGCCCGGGCTGCGGCGCCAGCGCCGGCGGCCAAGTGCTGGCTTCTGCGCACGTGTCGGACGCCCGCGCTGCCACCGCTCGAGGGGCAGCAGCAGCGCAAGCTGCAGGGTGTGAGGGACTGCAGCGGCAGCGCTGTGCACCTGGATTTCAGCTATGTCATGGAGGCAGAGGTGCCCCTTCCCAAGCCAGCAGCAAATGGTGCAACCACGGAAGTCTGGGAGCTGTCATTCCAACGGCAGGTGAGGAGGGAGGCTTTAGCAGAGGAGACACACCTGGCGCCCAGCCGCGGCATCAGGCGCCCTGCTGAGGCTAGGCCACGCTGCCGGCTGCCGGGTGTCACGTGCTTCCTCCCGGCATCACGTGTGAATCTGGAGGCAACCACCGTGCTCGACTTTCTTGAGAACGCGGCTACTGCTGCTGCGACGACGGCGGTGTGGGCTGCTGCTGCTGCTGCAGCGAAACTCGTCATGACGGCGGGCATGGGACATGCTGCAGGCCCTGCGGTTCAGCAGCTTGCCCTGCAGCATGTCGCACATGCGTGTCGTGTTGGAGGCCTGCTGCAGCCCCCGCAGTTCAGCAGCCACCCCCAACGCCGCCAGCCCGCTCACACGTTCCCGCCCCACGCATGCCTGTGCACCGCACCGCAGGAGGTGGCTGCATGGGCCCATGACATCGTCACGCTTTGGAAGGCGTGCCAGCGCGCCCTGGCGGCAGCGGCGCCCCTGCGGCACAGCAACCTTAACCTCAACCTGCCGTACAGGTGGGCAGACGCAGCGCTGTCAACCTGCGCAGCGTGCGGATGCACTTTTGCACGATGTTACTCCGCGCTTGCACCATTTTGTGTTGATCAACTGCCCTGGGCCTGCTGCTTGTGTGCTGCCTGTGTGCTGCTTCATCACTTGGATCCAGGCTGCTCCATGGCAGCTTGCCTGCCTGCCTGCCTGCCTGCGGCCAGCCTCCGTGATAGAAGCACTTCCTGCCTGCATGCTGCCCGCCACGGCCACTTCTCTCCCGCCTTTTTTCAACCGCTGCCACCGCCTGGTACCCCACTTCTTGCAGCACGTTCGAGCGGCATGAGGGCCTGCTGGAGTGGCTGGGGCGAGTGCAGTACATCGAGCTGTACAGCAGCCTGGTTGAGGTACAGAACCAGTGCAACCTCCAGGCCTCCATCTCTGCCTACTGCCAGCAGCGTGACGGCGGCGAGGCGGGGCCGGTGCGGTGAGTGATTGCGGGGCTGCGGTCTGGGCGGGGGGTGGTGGGTTGCATGTGCGGGTGGGTCAGAAGAAGAGCTGGGCAAGGGGGCACTGTCTTCTTCTTTTTTATGCATGTCCGCATCGTACATGTCAATAATCACGGTGGTTGATGTGGGGCGGGCGGATGGGCGCAGCGCGTGCAGAGAGGGCGATGCTGCAGGCAGGCACCTCACCGGCAATGGGAGCCAGGCATTGGATTGCACACCCATGAGCCAGGCATGCACGCTGCTCTGGGGGCAGCCTGCCCCACAACACACCACCGCCGAGCCCGCCTTGCGCCGACCCTTGCGTGCTCTGCAGGGGCGTCGCCGCTGCAGTGGAGCAGCAGCCGCAGCAGCCGCCGCAGCCGCAACAGCAGCAGCAGCAAGCCGCAGCAACAGCCGCAGCGGCAGAAGGTGACCAGGCCGTGCGGCCCGGAGTGCACTACATCTCTGCCTCCGCCAGGGTGCCAGGAGACCCCGCTTTCCGATGCATCATGCCGCCTGCACCAGAGGACACAAGAGAGCCCGGCTGCCTGCGGCCTGGTGTGGCGGCAGAGGGTCGGGACATGGGCCTGTTCCGGCAGAAGAGGGACGCTGAGCTGGCCTACGACCTGTGCCTCTGCTGGCTGGTGGCGCAGGAGCTCGGTAAGGCCTGAGCTGTGGCTGCCTGGCTGGCTGTGTCACGGTGCACCGTTGCCGGTGGCATGTGACGCACCCGTGGCAAGCTGCTAGAAGGCCCGCCTGCCGCGTGTACTGGCCCGCGCTGTTGCTGCTAGTGCTGCTGCTGCTGTGCTGTGCTGCTGCTGCTGTGCTGTGCTGTGGTGTGCTGCTGCTGCTGTGCTGTGCTGTGGTGTGCTGCTGCTGTGCTGTGCTGTGGCAGCAGAGGGCACCGGTCCAGTGCCTGCCCTCACTCGGTGCCGTGCGGCGGTGCATGCACTGCAGCTGACACCCTGGGCCGTGCCGTCCGATGCATGCATGCAGCTGACACGGAGCTGGCAGCTGTGGGGCTCATGCAGCCGGACATTACAGCTGCCTGGCTGGAGGACGAAGATTTGGCAGAGGAGCTGCTACAGTTCTCTCGGGAAGCTGTGCTGCGCGGGGTGAGTGCTTACAGTCTAGTCTGGCTGTGGTGGGCTTTGGCGGGCGAGTGCTTGAAAGCAGCATTTGAGTATCCAGGCACTAGAAGGCTTCCATTTGCTGGTCATGGTTGCTGGTTCGATGGCTCACCCCTGATTGCTGGTTTCAGGCGACGGACATGCCGCTCCATCGAGCGTCACTGCTGTGCTGTGCTGTGCTGTGCTGTGCTGTGCTGTGCTGTGCTGTGCTGTGCTGTGCTGTGCTGTGCTGTGCTTCTGCACTGCTTGGCTTGCTGTGCTTCCGGCAAGTCACCCAAGTGTTTGCCCCAACCTGCTCCCTGCCGCAATTGCCTGCTGCAGAAGCTGACAGACGGCAGGGGCAACCCTGCCGGCCTGTTGAAGCAGCAGCTCATGAAGTTAGAGGCGGAGGAGCGCAAAGGGAAGCGCAGGAGTAGCGGGCGGGGTGGCAGCAGGGCAGCGCCTCGTCAGCGCCGGCAGCAACCGGCAGCGGGGGCGGTGCTGGGCGCAGCGGGACCAGAGGCGGGGGCAGCAGGCGCAGAGGGTGCGCAGGGGGCAGCGCTGCCGGTGGTGCAGCCACCTCCAGCAGTGCCTGCTGCCGCCCAGCAGCAGCTGCCTGCTGCACCGAAGCCCAAAGTGAGGCAGCACGCTCATCCCGCTGAGCAGGAGCAGCAAGCGCAGCAGGCGCAGCCTCAGCCTCAGCAGCCGCCGCCCCAGCAGCAGCAGCCAGCAATCCAACAGCCGCCGCAGGCAGCTGGCCCGCAGCAGCAGCCCCAGCAGCAGCAACAGCAGCAGCAGCGCGAAGAGCGCCCGGCAGCCAAGCGCCGCCGCATGCCGCCTCCCTCTGAGCCGGGCCCACCGACATCGGAATTTGCAGCAGCTCACAAGAAGGAGGCTGCTGTGCCTGCACCTCAGAACCCCGGGGCAGCACAAGCAGCACCTGCCACACAGGAGGGCCCCAAGGCAGCACCGGAAGCAGCTGCCAAGCAGGCACAGGCAGCGCCAGCAGCAGCTCTGAGGCAGCAGCGGGCAGAGGCGGCACCTACGGCTGTCAAGCAGGCGGTCCGGGAGGCAGGTGCAGCACCAGCAGGTGCAACAGCTGTCGAGCCGGAGGGCGTGGGCACTGCAGTGCCTGCACCTCCCAAGAAGGACGCCTCCCGCACAGCGCCAGCAGCAGTACCAGCAGAAGCACCAGCACCAGCACCAGCAGCACCACTGCCACAAGCAGCACCCCTAGCAGCACCAGCAGCACCACTTGTCAAGCAAGAGGCGCCTGAGGCTGCGCCGCCGCCGCTGCCACCACCACTGCCATCGCCGGCAGCTCCGGCACCACCGCCGCCGCCAGCCGCAGCTGTCAAACAGGAGCCGACAACGGCAGCAGTGCCAGCAAGGCCAGGCGCAGCTGTCAAGCAAGAGCCTCTCATGGCAGCAGCGCCAGCAGGGGCAGGCGCAGGTGTCGAGGAAGACAGCCCAGAGGCAGCGTGGGGGCGCACAGCGGCAGCCAGGCATGCCCAGCGGGAGCGGGAGCAGCCAAGCGATGCAGGTGCAGCGGCGCCGGCAGCCCCGGCAGCAGCTGCAACGCCAGCAGGTGCCACACCAGCAGGGCAGGCGGGAGCTGCTGCTGTGCCCGCTGCTGTGCCGCCAGGAGGGCTGGCAGTTGTGGCCCAGCAGGCCCAGCAGGCGCCCAGCGGAAGTGGTGCTGCTGCGGCTACAGCAGCTGCAGCTGCAGCAACAGCAGCAGCAGCGCCTGGCGGTGCCGTTGCCGGTGGCGGCAGCAGCAGCGGCTGCACACCTGATCAGTTGCTGGTGGAGCTGCTGCCGGTGCTGGAGGCCAGTGGGCTGAGCCCAGACGCCATCGAGCGCTTCTCGTTTGCTTTCCTGCACAGGTGGGACACGTGCAGGGGGTATGTCGCAGGCTGGTTGCAGGGCCTGTGAGCGTGCATGTGGTGTCATTAAAGAACGCATCCTCATGTTGAAGTGGCCGCCGCTTGCCCCACCCTTGCTTACGCATCCCCGCAGCCATGCCCTGCACTTCCTGCTGCCAAGGGCACGGACCACGGTGCTGCTCACCCACCTACCGGTGTCTGGTTGTATGCACTGACCACGCCGCTGCCTGCACCTCTCCGCTCTTCTTGCGGCTGCCCGCAGCGCTGACGAGGCGTACCGCGCCGTGCGCCACAGATTCATCTGCACGGCGTTCCGGCGGGGTGATACGGCGGCGGTGAGGCGGTGAGGCGCTGGAGCTGCTGGGGGCCAAAGGGCAGCAGTGAGCCCGCCAGCAATGCACCCACTAGCCACGGGCACCCATCAGCAATGACTTTGCCAGCAGTAACGTCGCTCCAGCCAGGATCAAGCCAGCGGTGCTCGCAGCAGCGCGGCGCGGGGCGGTGAGTGGGGGCATGCCCCCTGCCCACCTCTGCACGTCTCTGCCCTTCTTATGGAGGTTGGTTCACTATGACATGTAATGAGGATCGCAGTCAAAGGCTGGAAGAGGTAGACACTCTCAAGTTCAAATATGCAGCCAAGGATGCAAGGACACATGGGCGCACAGCAGGCTCAGCAGGGGACGGTCTGTGGCAATTTCCGAGTGTTTGGTGCTCCAGAGCGTCAGAGGAGGCTGTTGCGAGTACTAGAATCCCGCGGGCTTCGGCTTAGGGAGCGCCCATCTAGCCCTCCGGTCATTCTGTGTGCCCACTCAGCTTGGCCGCCTTTTACCTCGCGCAAGCCCCTTTGGCAAACGGGTAATGTCATGGCTACGTTCACGACAGGAAGGACGGGCGGACGGCGGTTGGACTGGCAGCTGCTGCTCGTCGTCCTCTGCATTTTAGCTGCTGTGCTGGTGAGTAGCGACACTTCGAATGCGCACTCTGGCCGTGCCATTGGTCTTGCAATTCATCCGTGCACGCGCCGCCCCCGCCGCAGGGCCTGTACTCAGCCCACCTGCGAAAGGGCGGGAGCGGCGGCGCGGGCTGGCTCTCGTTTCGCGCCGCCTCGCCTGCCCTGCAACAGCACCATGCACAGCCCACTGATGGAGGCAGTGTGCAAGGACAGGTTGAGATGCAACCGCAGCAGCAGCAGCAGGAGCAGGAGCAGGCAGCAGCACAAGCACAGCAGCAGCAGGAGCAGGATGCGGTGCAAGCGCGGCAACACGACTCGCAGCAGCAGCAGCAGCAGCAGCAGCCGCAGCTACCTCCCCCGCCGCACTTCGTCCCCCAGGGTTACCAGCTGCCGCAGGAGTGTGCCCAGCACTCGCCGCTCCTCCCCGCCATTTTTGACCGCCTGCGCCCTTGGATGGGGCGGGGCATCACACAGGCTGACCTAGACGCATGCGCGCCAGTAGCCACCGGCCCCCCAGAGGAGTATGCAGTCAGGTGAGCCGGGCTGCTCCTGGCACTGAAACGTTGGGCGTAGCATAGATTGAGCAGACTGGCTGACCTGTAATCTTACTCCCTCCCATCAGGCAGCACCCCTGCAGCATAGTTTCGGCGCATCCGAGCTGCCTGTTAGCCCCCCACTGCATGCCTTTGCATCAGTCCGGCATGCAGCACCGCCACCCGTACTTTACAAGGTCCTCGACGTGTAAAGCTGCTGCATGCATGTGTTGGCAGGTATGCTGACAACAACCGCTTCAATGCCTGCATTTGGCAGGTGGGCTGACATTAACCGCTTCCGGCTCCTGGTGCAAGACGGCACGGTGTACATCACGAGCGGAGGGCTGCGGCGGGGCGTGGAGGACGATGCTCACTTGTACGAAGGTACGCGCCGGGAGGGCTGCCCCACCTGCCTGCCTGCATGCCCCGCATTGTCTTTCCTTGCCTTGCCTGCCTGCTGATGTGCCAGCCCGCTCGCGTTCCCGCCTGCCTGCCTGCCTGAGCCTGCAGGCCTGTCCTATGGGATCCGCCGGCAAAGCAGTGTCCCATCCTGCCTGCCTGCTGCCTGCAAGCCGTGTCATGTCCCCTGCTCTACCTGTGCTGCGCCCCTCTCCCTGGCCGCTCGCGCTCACGTTCACGCCACCCTGCACGCTGCCTTGCCCCCTCGCCTCCCCTCCTCTTTCAGGGCTTGAGTACTTCCAGATAAAACAGATCCAGGATGCAGCCCGACGGTTCGGCCTACCCAACATGGAGTTTGCAGGTGGGGGTGGG
>JTEE01000072.1:39003-51794 GCA_002896455.3 Chlorella sp. ArM0029B | reverse complement strand
TAGGTGGCAGGCAAGTGTTGCTGGGCTGAAACAGGCTGCGGATGAGAGGCAGGGTGGCCTGGATGGCAGGCAGGCAAGCAGGCAGGCAGGCTGGCGCCAGAGGGTGCCAGCAAGGTGCAGCCTGCTTGTGTAGTCATCGCCACTCCCACAATGCAGCTCGCTCGCTGGCATGGATGCCTGCTTTGCTGCCTGCTTTGCTTGGGAGTTGCTCCCTGTCTTTGCTGGCCCTGCCTCAACCATTCCCCCGACTTATCCCCCCATCCTAGCGCCCCACCCGGCAGTGGGGCTTTGCCGACCTGCCCCACGTCAAGGCCTTGCCTTCTGTATCATGCCTGCCTGCTGTGACGTCAGGGCAGGCGTGCCGCTTAACCCCTGAACGAACCACTTAGTTCGCTAATTCGTGGCTCCCCTTTCCCCTGCAGTGGGTTTTAACGACCTGCCCCACATCAGGGGGGAGGACGACACCACAAAAGGCCTGTGCCCGCTCATGATGTACTGCACATCACCAGACCATTACGACATCCCCATCCCAGACGGCCACTTTACTCAATACGTGAGCACCGGGCTGCTGCTCTGTGCTGTGCTGTGGTTGTTGGGCTTGTTGGGCTGGGCTGGGCTGGGCTGGGCTGGGGTGGGCTAACCTGCCCGGTCATGCTGTGCTATGCTTTGATGTGCGTATTTTGCCGTGCGAATCCGTCCTATGCTGGCTGGTGTACATTGCTGCCTGCTGTGCCGTGCTGTGCTGCACTGCGCTGGTTGCCTGCTGCCTCGCCAGTTTTCAACGAGTCCCGCCCGGCCCTCGCCTGATGGCATGGAGCAGCTGGTGTGGCAGGCAAGCGCACTTTCCGTCCCCGCCCAGACCCAGCCGATACCAGTAGCCCGCCTTCCCCTCCTCCCCTCTGCGCCTTACGCAGGCATACGATGAATGGTTGGAAAAGAACCGAGCCGACGGCGGTGGCGTGCCATGGGAGCAGAAAGAGGAGCGGGCTGTGGGCAGGTGCGGCGGGCTGTGGGTGGGGTGGGGGCTGTAGGCAGGACTGAGCTGTGGGCAGGTGTGAGCTCCCTGTGCTGTGTCCCTGCGCTGTGTCAAAGCCAAGCCAGGCCAGTGTTGCTCGCTGCCTCGGCAGGCTGGCAACAAGCAGCTCAAATAGTGCAGATCGTGGCCATCCCTCTGTCAATCAACGAATCAATCACTTACATTTCGAGTCCAAGGGGAGCCAGCAAAGGTTTCATGGAACAGGGTGGGGGTGAGTGTATTGGAATGCAGTTTGTAGCAAAGCAAAGAGAACGGAAACGTGAAAAGTGCCTGCTGGTCTCCGCCCCGACCCCGGGTGTCTGGCCCGGGTGCCTGCTGGCCCCGACCCCGACCCCGGGAATGCCACTCTCGCCTGCCCCCTTGCCCCCTTCCCATGCGTGCGACCAGGTGGACTGGCTACTGCGAGGAACGGCCGCAGCTGGACCGGCACGGCACCGCGGTGCGCTGCGTGCGCTCGGCGTACCAAAACCAGTCGCGAGAGCACACTGGGGAGCTGACGTCGTTTGATGGCGAGGCCATGAGCCTCTCCGACCAGCGGGCCTTCAAGTACTCCCTGCACCTGGACGGCATCGGGTGCAGCAATCGGCTGCAGAAAGTGATGGCCACGGGGCAGGCACGTGCAGGGGAGGGGCCTGGGGGGTGGGGGGAGTTGGTTTGTGTTACAAGGGCGGCATCCCGCCCTGGTTCAGTCTGCTCACCTGCGCACCTAGAGGCAAAGCCTCGACAGTTTGTTGCGAGCACAGCCGTGTACTGCACATGCACACCCGTTTTGCCTGCAGGCGGTGCCACACCCCTTGAACACCCCATGTCTCTGCTCCTTCATGCTTCACGGTGCTTCTTTCGTATAGTGCTCGCCCCCTGCCTGCAGACGGTGCTCAAGCGGGACAGCAACCTGACCGAGTTTTTCTACGCGGCCCTCAAGCCGTGGCAGCACTACGTGCCCGTGGGGTGGAACGGGCTGGAGGAGGCGGAGTGGGCGGTGCGCTTCCTGCGCGCCAACGACGGGCTGGCCCGCACGGTCGGGGAGAATGCGCGGGAGTTTGCGCGCCGGCACTTGAGCGAGGAGGGGCGTCTTTGTTACATCAAGGTTTGTTATAAAGCAAGGGGGTGGGAGGGAGGGGGGCTGCAGGGCACAGCGCACACAGCATGCACAGCACCCACGACGGAGGGCATGCTGTGGTGTTGCATCAAGGGTGGGGTGGTTATGTTTGGCAGGCAGGAGCGCGTGATGTCTAGCCGCTGCGGCAGGGGTGCGGGAAACCTGGAGGCAGGCAGAGAGCGGTTGATCGGCAGGAGGGCACTGTGGCTGGCAGCTGCGCCACGGTTTGCGGGGTGATGCTGTGGCGGCGGACAGCTGTCAAGCAAAGGGCCCTGGCTGCCGCTCGGGCTGCTCTGGCTTCCGCTGGCCCGCTACATATGTGCCCAAATTTGCCTTCCCGACCCCCGCACCCTCTCCCCCTCGCCGGCCCCAGGTTTTGTTCGAGGAGATGCGCAAGCTGATGCGGTATGAGGCGCCGCCTCTGGCCGCCTTCCCCCGTGCAATCAGCTATGATGAAGAGGTGAAGCAGCACGTGCCGCCGGTGAACAACATGGAGCTCCACAAAACCGAGTGACCTGGTAGCCGACTGGTGCCTCTGGCTTGATTTCCTGTCGGTTTCCTCAACACCACGCCCTCGGGCTGTCATCTTCTTCTTTTTCTTCTTCTCTTCTTAAAATTGAGTGACCTGCCGTCCCCTGGGCTTCACCTTGCATCAACCGCTTGGCCGCCTCCCCTGCTCCACCGTTTAAATTTCAGTCTGTGTGACTTCAAGCCCCTCGTTCTTCCTCATTCTTCATTCACACAGCAACTTGCTTCAATCATTTCTCAAGTTGGACGCCTCCATTTCTCAAGTTGGACGCCTTGTGCTTCTCAGCACTATGTTCACATGAACTGCCAATCTATGTATCACCAACACCTGATCAGGCAGGCAGGATGGTGGCTCCAGCAAGGAAAGAACACCACCCGCCAGGGTTGGTGCCAGCAGTCCCGCAGGGCACTTGCCAGCCAGCCTTGCGCCCTCATCCCCATCACCCCCGGGCACCCGCCACCTCCACTGCCGCTCCACGCCGCACCAGCTCCCCCAGCGCGCCCCGCTGGTTGGCTGCCTGTCGGCATGAGCGGTCGTACATGGGCTGGTCCCTGCTGGCGCAGTCCAGCAGGATGAGGTGCTCGCAGCCCGGCCGGCGCCCCCGCCCCTGGCACTGCAGCAGCTCCTTCCCGGTCACCGTCACGCTGTAGCTGCAGCCATTTTTGTTACAAAATTGGGGGGGGGAGAAAAAGTTAGCAACTTTTTAGGCGACTTGCCTCTGTTCTCCAGAATTTCAGAGCTGCAGCCAGGCAGAGGGCCCAGGGCGGGTGGGGGCAGGAAAGGCGGGAGCAGCCGTCAGTGGTGAAGGGCTGGCATGCCTGGGGTGGGTGGCCGGGACACAGGCAGCCGTCCGTAGTTTGGGCTTGGGGCGGTTGCCTTTTGAGTTGGGTTGGGTTGAGGGAAACGAAAAACTCGGGCTGCAATGTTCTGCGATGCTGCCAGGCACGAGCGTGTGCCGACAACAAAACAAAAGTCCATGGTGGACCCCCCTCGGATGAGCTCACCTGACGACCAGCTCGCAGCTGGGCACGTCAATGCCCTCCTCTGCCGCTGACGTGGCAACCAGCAGGCCGCACTCTGTGGGAAAAGTGGGCACCTTGGAGCCAGGTAAGAAAGCAGGCGATGCTTGATCAACTGTACCAAAAACACGAAGACAGCGCCCTGTAGCTGACGCCAGCAGGCATGGACACAGTTGCGCAACTGCCAGAGCCCAGCACCGCCCCGCCATCCAGGGAGAGCACGCAGGCCGGCGGGCTGCCGTGCTGTAAGCAAGGGCGTGGTGTGCCATGCAGCCGGCTAGAGGACGGAAAGGAGGGCCAAGCATGCGTGCCCAGCAGCTCAAGCTTATTGCCGGCAGGGTTGGCGCTTGTCGCGCAACCTAATCAAAGCTTGACAAATCTTATCACGGAAAGAACACCCGTGATAAAGCGAGGGGTACCGACATTTTCCCAGTACGCATTGATTGGCCCTCACCTGCCGCCTTGAACCGCTCCAGCGCCTCCTTCTGCCTGCTGTGGCTCATGCCTCGGTGGCGACAGCTGGCGCTCTTGCTGCCGCCTCCCATGAAGGCCACCACCTGCACCCAGCAGCGGCGGCAGCGTGCCAGCTCAGCTGCCAAATTGAGCGCTTGCAGGCGAGCAGCCGGAGCTGCCAATGCATGGGAGGCATGCTTCGCTGCAACACACTTTCCTTGCCGTCTTGGTGGCAGGAAGGCAGGCAGACGGGCAGGCGGGCAGGCAGGCAAGCTAACGAAGCGGGAGTGCAGGCGGGACGAGCGCATTACGCTGGCCTTAGAGGCGCTGGGCAAGCATGCAACCAAAGCGTGCATAGCACGCGTGGCAGGGGTCACACCTCGAGGAACCCCAGCTCCTCCCGCTGCTGCAGCAGGTGCACAAGCGCCTGCACAGATGCGCGGGTGCGGGCAAACACGATGCCATGGAAGCTGCCTGGAAGCTGCGGCCGACTGCCACTCCCAGTGCCGCTGCCGCCGTCGCTGCTGCTGCAGCCGCCGTCACTTCCCCTGCCGCCACCGCTGCTTCTGTTGCTGTTGCCACCATTGCTGCTGCTGCTACCATCGCTGCTGGTGTCATTGGCGCTGCCGTCTGTTCCGGTCTGCTGCTGCCTTCTGGCTTGTGTGCGTTTCTTGAAGGCCAGCAGGTGCTCCAAAAGTGCCTGGTACTTGGGGCTGCACGCTGTGGTCACGCTGCAGGCACAGGGTCAAAGGGGAGAGGTGGGGGCAGGCAAGTGGGCAGGTGGGAAGGCAAGAAGGCAGGAAGGCAAGCAAGTGGGCAGGTGAGAAGGCAGGTGGGCAGGCAGGCAAGCGCATGTGCTGGCTGCTTGTGGGCAAGCAAGCAAACGGGTGGACTGGCCACTTGTGAGCGGGCAGGCAGACTTGTGAAATACGTGCTGGCACACGGCGCTCCCAGTCGCGAGCACGCATGCTCCAACCGTCCGCGCAGCCGCAAGCCTCCTCTTGCACTCGCCAAGCAAAGCCGTGCCCCATCTCAGCCAGTCCCTAGGCAACGGCATCACCAGCCACCCCAAACAATAGCAAGGCCCGTGCCACACGCTCTTGAGCCGTCGGCACGCCTGAGAGGCAGTGTTACCGCCCCTCCGCCCGGCTTTGGCAAATCATTGCACGCACTTTGCCCACCTGAATGCATCCTCCATCGCCTCCCTCTGCAGGTCGATCACGTGGCAGCTCAGCCTGTCCATGAGTGCAGGCAGGAGAGCCTCGGGCGGCAGGCAGCGCTGCCCACCGCCCCTGCCCTGCCCCACCGCCTCGCTGCCGGGGCCCGCGGGTCTGCTGCCGCCTGGTGACGCAGGGCATGCCGCTGGGATGGAGGGAGCGCTGACGCCGCAGCTGTCCGCGGGCGTGGGGCGTGCTGGTCTGGGCACCTGCCCGCTGCCAGCGGCTGGGGCTACCGGTGCACCTGCCACGGGCCCACCCGCTGCCGCTGCCGCTCCCCCTGCCATTGGCGCCGCTGCTGCACAGGGTCCTGCCATGGCTGCGTCGGTGACCGCATCTGCGGCCGCTGCGCTCTGCAGCTGTCCCACCAGGGGCAGGGCAAAGGGAGCCAGCTGCTGCACAAAGCAGCGCAGTGCGTACTCGTACCCCACGGTTTGGATAACCTAAAGAGGCAGATGGGTGGGGCAGATGATTTGCGGGGGGTGGCCAGTGAGGGGGTGGTAGTGCAGGCAGTGGGAGGTAGGGTGGCAAGCAAGGCAGGTAGGACGCACACCGCCCCGGCAGCGGTGAGGTTAAAAGAACTTTACAGGTCATGAGGCTCTCTGTCAGCCCACCCGAGGAGGTTCCAGAAGCAGGTCAATGATCAGCAGGCGGGCGGGCGGTCGGGGGCAGGCAGAGCAGGCAGTTTAGCGGGGAAATCAGCAGGCATGCAGGCTGCTGCAGAGTTGGGTTGGGTGCAGTCAATCAATCAATCATATTTCATGTCCAGGAGGAGCCAGCAAGGTCTCATGGGACAGAGCACGGCCCGTGCCGGCAATCGCACGCACACCTGCATGCCCCTGCACCGATCCTGCGTTCTGTTGATAATACATATTGTGTTATCCGCAAAGCATGCACAGCATGCACCACCTGCCTGCATGGTGTCCAGACAGAATCCCAGCAGCTGCAGGCACTGCAGCACCGACACCTGCTGGCTGGCAGACAGCAGGACGTGGCCCTGCATTGAAACACAGCGTGGGCACAGCGGGCGCTGCCTGTCAGCAGCATGTCGACAGCTAGCACTTCCAGTGCCGCGCGTTGTGATGTTGCTCTTACTCGGAGCGATAGAAGGCCAGGGAACGGTGCACAGCCGCGAGGTTCTGCTGCCGCAGCTGCACCGGGTTTGCTGTGGGCAGGGAACTGCACAGCCTCACACACGGGTGCACACAAACTTGCTGGACTTTGAATGTAATTGATTGATTGACTGATTGAAAGCATCGCCGCGGTCGCCCCGACGCCAGCGCCCCCTCCCACCCACCTGCACAAAGCTGCGAGTGTCTGCAATCCATGCCTCTGCCTGGCCCATCCACACGCCGTCCAGCAGGCGCTCGCGGATCACGCCCAGCAGGCGGGGCGGGCGCGTGGGACGGGGCGTCGCCGAGGTGTCGCTGTTGCCGGTGCCAGCGGCGGTGGGCTCTCCCTGGTTGGCGTCGCCACTTGGCGGGTGAGGCGAGGTTGACGCCGCAGCAGCAGCGGTGGTGGGCTCTCCCTGGTCAGCGTCGTCGCTTGGCGGGTGAGGCGGGGGTGGCGCCGCCGCAGCAGCCCCATCTGCGCTCTGCTGGTCTGCAAGGGTGGGTGCCAGTTGGCTGGGGGCACAGTTACTGTGGGCAGCCTGCCTGTGTGTGCAGCAGAAGCAGCGGCGGCCTACAGGGTGTGCACCCTGGCTGCCCTTCGTGAGCAGGGCAAACAGCTTAGGTCAACCAATCAATCAATCAGGTACATTTCAAGTCCAGGGGGGAGCCAGCCAAGGTCTCAAGCACCAGGGTGGGGTGCGAGTGTATCGGAATGCGGTTTGTAGCAAAGAAGGGGCAGGACAGCCGGGGCCAGGGGTCACCCTTACCCAGCCAGCTGGCTTGCTGGCCAGAGCAGGGCAGGGTCGCCAGGGCTGTGCACCCACGGGGGCAAATCCCCTCTTCCTCACCTTGGTCGCCTGCCTCCGCTTCCTCGGCGGGTCGCGGCGGCAGGCTGCGCTGCAGCAGGTCGGCGGCGTACGCAAGCACCGCTCCAAAGCGCTGGGCTGCAGCTACGTCCGCCTCACGCGGCTCCACAAGCCTGCGGCAATCCCGGTTCGTGCGTGAATGGAGCAGGCGTGTTTGCAGGGCAGCATGGTAGGCCAGAAGCCTGCTGCTCATCCCTGGCTTCTGAGCAGCGCTGCTCAGAGCCGTGGATGCCTGCAGCAACACACCAACACCCGGCCAGACGTGCCCATTGCCCGCCTGGCAGGGGCGGTGGAGCTGCCTTGGTCACTGCTCACCCACACTCTGCCAGCAAATAGTTGCACCAAGTTCATGCCCAGGCAGGTCCCCCACATGCCCAGCTCTCTAGGCAAATTCCAACCTGCCCAGAAGCCGCATATGCGCACGGCTCACCGCTTCACCTCCCATGGCTTCACGACGTAGGGGGCCACCTGAGGGTCGTCATCTTTCAGCCACAGCAGCTGGGCACCCATGAGGGAAGCCAGCTGCCGGATCTCCGCCTCCGTCTCCTCCTGCCCACCATGGCGCAAGGGTTGAGTGGCAATGTGAATGGGGAGGCAGGGGACGGGTGGGGGTGTGCAGGGAGGGCAGCATGGCAGCATGTCAGCGATGGTGCATCCCACCTCACAACCCACGGGCACACTCCCAAGGCATGGACAGCTCTCTCCAAACATCACATTCACAACTATCTCCCGCCACCATTGAGTAGTCGCCAGAGCATTCTAGGCACCCCGGCTACTGACTGGTGGCGAGGCACGGCAGCACGGTCACAGCGGCACGCGCGCAGCACAGCACAGCACAGCACAGCAGCGTGGCAGGCGCTCACCCGAGTGTTCTTGGCGCCCGGGCTGGCGGTGAGGCCCAGCACCTTGGGGCGGTGGGCGCCGGCGGGGAGGGCAGCCAGGCGCTTGAGCAGGTCGGTCATAGCGCTCTGCCCCACAGCATTGTGGCACTCATCAAAGATCTACGGGGGAACAGAGAGGAGCAAAGGGCGTTTCAACAGGGATTAAGTGCAGGCTTGGGGGAGTTAGCCAGGACCTGCTTTTGCCAGCATGGCAGATAAAGGTGTTGTGGATCCAAGCAACGGAATATGCCTGGGGCGGAGAAAGCATGGGCGGGGCCGCGACCACGCCGTGCGCAATGCTACTCTCTGGGCGGTTGTAGGCTGTGGCGGTTCTAGGCTGTGGCAAGAAGCAGTGGCCTAAAGGCAGCAGGCCTGCCCAGACTCCTCAGCAGCCGCAGTGTCGGCAGGTGCAGGCAAAACAGTGGCAGCCGGCATGTGCCGAAGTGCACGAGCCCGGTTGCACTGTCACAGCTGCGCGGCACACCGCATTCACAGCGGCAAGTACTCACGAGCATGTGGATCTGGTCAAAGCTGGCCACCCCCTGAGCAAACATATTGAGCAGGGTCTGTGGGGTCATGAAGAGCATCGATGCCGAGGCCAGCAGGCCGGGCCACGCATCGCGGTGCAGGCCGCCGCACCGCATGTGCAGGCGCCCGCGGTACGCATCATCCACCTGCTTGACGCTCATGAACTTGGCTGCATGGGGCAAGGGGAGAAAATGGGGGGCGGCGAGCGGTGGGTGGCGGATGGGCGACTCGCGTGGTAAGGGCAGGAGGTTGGCATTTGGGTGCGGGTGGGGCATGCACACGCAGCCTTTTGAAAAGCAGCTGCTGGCTACGGAATGACACCACACACCGTTATGCACTGGGCTTGGAAATGTGGCGCGCCCCTGCTCAGCTGCCTCATCAGCACACAAGCCGCGCACAGAGAACAGCACGCACTCACCCAGCTGCTGCCGCACAAGCTCGGCGGTGGGTGCCACGAAGATGGCGAGCCTTGTGTGGTTGCCCGCCAGCTCATCCAAAATCACAAAGATGGCAATTGGTGTCTTGCCCAAACCTGCTGGGGGTAGAGAAGGAAGCGGGATCTCGGGTGAGACACTGGCGGCAGCATGCCACCCGCCACCGGCGCTTTCGTGCAGTGCGCAGCACAACACCGCACACAAGCCACCTTAAGCAAGTCGACTGCTCTGCATGCCGTGGAGTTTCCACTCACACCGCATCCCCCCAGCCGCACTGCCACCCTGCACGCCTGTGGACGCCACAAGCATGAAGTTGCCTGGCTTGCTCATGTCCCGCCGCGCCTCCTCTTGGTAGTGTCGCAGCAGCAGCAGCTCGACTGCCAGCCCAGCTGCCTCCACGCTGCATGGGTTGGGCAGCACATTGGTGTAAAGTGTGTTTCAAGGAGACGGGAAGGGTCTGTGGCTTTGTTGCCTGCCTGCCTGCCTGCTGCCTGCCTGCCTGCCTGCCTGCCAGCTCGGTGACAGGTGTGGCAGTCGCTGCCTGTGCCTTTGCCCTGTAAAACAAGGACTTGAGCACACTCCGACATGCACGACTTGCCTCGTCTCAAACTCGCGCTTGGCCTGCTTGAGCAGACCCATCAGGTAGCCCAGGCGCGCCTGCGGACGCCCAGACTGCGTGAGGGGCATGGCGTCGGCGCGTGCCTTCTGCACGGCGCACTCCAGCTGCTGAGGCGGCAGCTCCTGAACGTACCTCGTCAGCAGCCCTGTGGACACGAGGGAGAATGGCAGGGGGCAAATGAGCGGCAGACTCGTGAGTACTGTGTTTGCGTTCAAAGGCAATAACTCTGGGCGCTTCGCCCAGCAGCGGCGCAAGCAGATAGGGCCTGTGGAGGGGGGCCTCCTACCGTGCACGTCGGCTATCACCCTCTCAAGCCCCAACTGCAACAGTCAAACGCAACTCCTGCAGAAAGGAAGTTCCCGGCACGGCACATGCATGAGCGGCAGCACGCACCCCCGGGCCCATGCAGAGGCACTCACTGCGCTGCGAGTCCTTCTGCCTGTGGATGTCGGCCCTGCTGGGGTTGTGCGCCGCCACTTCAGGAGGCAGCTGGCCGCTGCCCAGCAACTCGAAAACGGCCTGCACTTTTTCTTCAACCGTCAGGCTGCCCAGCTGCTCAGCTGCTGCTGCACCGGTGCCAGCAGACGGCCAATCCGATGGGGACACAGGCTGGGCTACGCCAGTGCTGCCGCCCTCCTGAGCGTCGGTGTCCTCTGCCAGAAGGGGCGGCAGGTTTGCTGGCATGCCTCCCAGCGCCCACATCTGCGCCATTCTGATCAGGCTGTCCAGATTGTCGTGCTTTCTTGACAAGTGCTTGACGGCCGCTCCCATGTGAGCCATGGCGCTGCCTTGATGGAAGAAGGGCACGCCGTCTGGCCCCACGTCAGCTGCAAACAACCAACAACAGGATGGGGATGGCAGGCAGATGGAGAAATGCAGTCAATGTTTACAAGCCTGCTCTTCCACGCAGAGGCAGCCTAGTGAGCACCAGCAAAGCACCTCATGGCCAGGCACCCGCGATATCCGGGCACTCAACCAAGCGTGCAGGCGGCAGCCAGCAGGAGGCAGGGCAGGCGCTACCGCCAGCTGCAGGGCAGGAACTCACCCAGCACAGACCCAGCCGCCAGGGCTTCTTCTGCAATCACCCCCGCCTGCACGCCCCCACCGCTGAGGTACTCAAACTTGCGCCACTCCAGAAGGTTCACTGCCGGCGGCACGGCAGAGGCAGGGAGTGGGGATGCGGGTGAGGGTCGAACAGCTGAGCCTGGCTGCTGCCAGGGAGGTCGCTTGTTTTGGGCAGGCAGGCCAGTGAGCAGGCAGGCTTCTTTGCGGACGACAACTGGGAGACGAGCGGGCACACGTGCCTGGCAGGCTTAGCAGCGAAAAGGGCGTGCCAGCTGCCCGGCCAGCCATCAGGTGCCGTCCCTCCCTACACCCACCCTGCCTCATCGCCTCGGCGCCATCAATCTGCCCACAGATGCGCTTGACCATGATGGAGCACAGCTGCTGCAGGCCCCGGTGCTGTATGGTGCCCTCCACTCTCAGGTTCATGGGTATGACCAACTGGTCGCCGTCCAGGCGCACCCCAGCTTCCAACAGATCCTGGGGCAGGCAGGCGGCAGGCGTGGTGACCATCGGTGGATTTGAACAGCGGCCCAAGCAAAGTGGAAAACATGACTCACTCAAAAGCAAGCACAAGCAAGCAGTGGCATGTGCACTCCTTTCCTAGCACAGCGCAACGGCGTGCGCTGTGTGTGCTGCGGGTGCGCCCAGCCTGCACGCCCAGCGCACCTGCATGCCCATCCCCATCCCCTCCTCGCCGCCGGCACGTGGACGCTTGGTGCGCTGTCGTGCTGCCTGGTCACCTCGAGGAGTCGTTTTTCCGCCGGGGAGTTGCTCAGCGCCCTGTGCGGCAGAACAGGAGGCGTCAAGGTGTTGAGGCCAAGGAGGCTGCTGCCCCGGCCCGCTCCGCCCCACTACACTTGGCCAGAGCTCTTTCTGTTCGACTGCATCCGGAGCTCTGAGCACGCATTGTGGGGCAGGCCGGGTCCGGAGGAGCTTCATGGGAATGTGGGAGGGAAAGGGTGCAGTGGCCCTGCTCTGCTCAGCAGCTGATGGACCCTCGCTGGTGCACCCTCGAGCCAGCAGCCCTTAGAGCTCGGCAGAGCAAGGGTGCTGATCCCCTCCCTGCAGTCCTTGCAAGGCCACCCACAACTTCCTAACACCAGCGTGCTCCCACACACACCTCGGGTAAGCTGCCTGCCCAGATGCCGCCATGGGTGAGAGGTGCTGCTGGGTCAAAGCCGTGGGCGGCCTGTACGGTGGGAAGCGTGTATGCGGGGTTGTGAGGAGAGGGGGCACAGGCAAACGTCGCCATGTGGTTGTTCTGCATTTTGGAGTTGTTGTTGTTGCTGATGTGGAGCGTGGAGTTGTGGTTGTGATCGTGGAGATGTTGTTGTTGAGGAGAGGAATGGGCAAAGGCCACCGTCGCCGGTTGCATGTAACAAGGGTGGCTTCGAGCCTGCGCCCCCACGCCTAGCACACCCGCACACGCGCTTCCCACGCGCACCTGGGAATGCTGCACGCCGGCTGGGTAGGCTGGGGCGTGGAAGTCGCTCTCTAGGGCACCTGCAGGGGCCTGTACGGTGGGAAGCGTGCGTGCAGGGGTGTTGAGGAGAGGGGGCACAGGCCACGGTCGCCGAGCTGATTTTGTTTTTGGAGGAGAGGAAGGGGGTGGCTTCGAGCCTGCGCCCCCTCTCTGAACACACCCGCACGCGCGCTTCCCACGCGCACCTGAGACTGCTGCACGCCGGCTGGGTGGGCAAGGGGTGGGARGCTGCTCGCTACCGCTGCCGCCGCAGGCGCCTGTACGGTGGGAAGCGTGCGTGCAGGGGTGTGAGGGGAGGGAGCACAGGCCACGGTCGCCGAGTTGATTTTGATTTTGACTTTGTTGGAGGGGGTGRCTTCGAGCCTGCGCCCCCTCTCCTAGCACACCCGCACGCGCGCTTCCCACGCGCACCTGAGACTGCTGCAGGCCGGCTGGGTAGACAGGGGGTGG
>JTEE01000008.1:289480-309612 GCA_002896455.3 Chlorella sp. ArM0029B | reverse complement strand
TGTTTGTCTTGCGGCTCTTATTCATTCCCGGTTGTGTGCTGCACCGGGAACCGTCGCCTCTGTTGAGACGTACACGGTGTAACAGGAAGGAAGGAAGGATAGTTGAGTCATGCACGTTGGGCTGAACGAGTGGAAGACTTCAAGAAGCGATTGAAAGGGGATGATGCACCGGTAGGGGGCGAGGAATTTGAGGGTTGTGGGTGCAAGAAGGGGGAACAAGTAAAGGAGGGATGAGGGAGCAGCGGGGGGCTCCAGGTTTGGCAAGGAGAAGATGATCACGAAAGGTCCATCGTAGCGGGGGAGCGGGAGCAAGCAAGAAGGCGCGGATGGCGGCGGGCATGGGCTGGTTTGGCGGCGGCCCTGCATTAACCCCCGGCAGCAGTGCTTGCCCCAGTGTTGTGACTATCATTGTTGTCCCAGTGCAGTGAAGTACATCAGGATAACAACGCCACTTGTGTCGCCTGCATGGGCACCCGGTTCCCTGGCCAGCAGCCCAGCCACCATGTCACAACACCAGCACTATGTTGGGGGCGTGTGATTCCCACATGCTGAGCTGCAGCGGCAGGGAGGCAGGTGCATACCCACTGCATGCACCTATATATATATTATTATAATTGCTCAGCGGTGTGGGCATCAAAGGGACCTAGACTAGGCGTTGCAGGACACCAGCACCGGCCAGGAATCCAACCTTGCCGGGCACAATTCCCATACTGCCAATGTCCCAGGAATAGGAATACTGGGCAGCAGTGCTGCAGTTGCAACATGAGTGCAACGCCACGAGAGTCACATGCATGCACGCCCTTCCAAGACTTGGCCAGCATCCCGGTCACGTTGTCACCCAACCATCACTATGTTCAGACTGTACGAGTCCCGGATGTAGGGCAACGACATCAAGGCGGCAGTTCATACCCTCTGCAATGATGCGCTTGCAACAAGACTGCAACACCACAGCATGCAATGTTGCAGTTGCAACACCCCAACCACTCCAATGCCGTGATATGCATGCACACATCTCCGCCATGCTTGGCGAGCAGCCCAACCACCGTGTGACTTCGCCAGCACTGTTCACGGCGTGTGAGTCACATGAGTTGAGCCACAGTAGCAGGGCAGCGCACAGCAGCCCGGGCGAGCTGACTGCAGTGCATGCTCCATTGCGAGCTGACTGCAGTGCATGCTCCACTGCTCGCCTCCCCATGCATCGCTCTTGTTGTTTGTTATTGCATGTTGCATATGTTTGCATGACTGCATTGTCCAATGAGAGAGGAGGGGCCCGCTTCGGCGGCGGAGCAGGAACGGGTGACGCGCGTTGGCGCTAGCCCTAGTACCCCCCGACCCGCAGGGGCGGGTTTGAACATAATGCGCCAATGGGCGTCCCACCGGCTTGTTGTATGAGCCTGGAAACGGCATCACGGATCAATCACTACCCCCTCACCTGCTGCAATCCCAGAGCATACAGAAGGAGGGTGGTGCCCGGCAAGGTGGGCGCACCGGAAGGCAGGCTGGCAAAGCCTGAACACCCCCTGTCCAGGTCTCTTAGAGGCCAATGAAACAGGGCGATTGTAACACACATTGCAGTGATGTACTGGTGGCAGGATCGCAACGCCGCTGCAATACTATGCATGCCCGCCCCTCCCAAGACTTGGCCAGCAGCCCAAACACCGTGTCAACCCACCAACATCCGTATATGGATGTGCAAGTATCAGATGTAGGGACACAACATGCAGCCCTTGGCAGCAGTGCATACCCACTGCATGATGACTTCAACGCCAGCCGCATCAGCATACCCCGTGTATGGCGGCCCCCAATGTGTTCGGAGGGCTTGGCTGAGTAGCGTCGACAACACCGGTCCCTCAAGTGGGCACTCAAGTGGGCACTCAAGTGGGCACTCAAGTGGGCGTTCTTCCGTGCCATCGAGCTCTCAGCCAAGTTGCTGGCCGTGTTCCCCGTATCCCAACCGGAGCACTACTTTCATCCACTGCTGGGCGGCAGCCAGCCAGCGCCAAAGCCGCCAGCGGAGAAGCGGCCGCCAACAGAACCGCCAGAGCCGCAGCCATGCTGCCATCGCCAGCTGCAGCAATGCTGGTCCCAGCAGTATACAGCAGGCGTGCGCACACAGCTGTTTGGCTGGGCAGCAGCATATGCTTTTCTGCACCTACAACGCACCCGCGAGCAGCTTGCAGCCCTGCTGGCCATGCTCCCTGCTGGCTGGGCAGATGCCACCTGGGTACCCCTGAAGGACAGCCCGGGCCAGCTTGGCGGCAGTGCCACAGAAGCTGACGCACATGCAGTTGTGCCCAGCTCCCTGGGCAGGCAGCTGCACGGCTGCCCTTCCAAGCTATCGTGTGCGGTAAGGCACCCAGCTGCAGTTGGCAGGCTTGCGGCAGGAGCGGCTGCAGCGCTTTGCTGCCAGAGGCTGAGGCAGCAGCTGACGGAGAAGGCACTGCACCAACCGGCAGCGAGGGGGCACACCAGCTGCCGCGGCTGTGGCAGCTGACGTGGGAGAATCAGCACAAGGAGGTGTATTGGCGCCTCGTGCTCCCCCTCACAGCTTTTGCTTGCTTGCTTTTGCGTGCTTTCCATTTTGTTACCCGCAACGAAACGTGCGACAAATCTACTCGAATGGTCAGCAGCGGCTCGCAGCCTTGCCCATGCGGCTCCACCGATCCCCACCCCGGCCGCCGCCACCACACCTGGGAGTGCCCCATCGCCGCCGCTGTGCGCGCTGCCCAAGCGGCTCAGCTTGGTGGGCGGTACCCCAAGCGTTTGCAGCTCTGGCTGATGCGCACCCCTGCTGGCACTTTTGCCGGTGTCTGGAATGAAGTTTGCCTGGCAGCACTGTGCGCTAAGGATGCTGGGCGCCGCCAGCTCACAGCGCCTGCGCTGCATGCCCGCTAGGCTAAGGAGCGCTCACTAGCAGCCGCTGCCCACCAGCACCTTCCGCCTCACCCGCGCAGCTTGTGGCCAGCGCTCAGCGACATGCTGCCGCCCGTGTCTGGAACTTGTTGCAAGACCTGTGTGCAGTCGGCACTGTGCCGGCTGCTTGGCGCAGCGAGGTGCCCACGGGCCACCCGTTCTTGTGCAGGGATCCGGGCGCCGAGCGCTGGCGTCCGCACCGACTATATTGAGTGCTTGCTTCCTTACTTGCTAGTGCTTGCCGCTTTTCCCTTGGGTGGGCAGTGACTCTTGGGCTCTCTGGGTGGGCTTTCCTTAGCCCTTGCTCTATTCGTGACGCCCCAGGGGCTTAAGCTCACGGCAGCGTTGGGGTGGTGTGCAGCCACCTCCCAGTGTTTGTTCGGTCCTTCTTTCGCAGTGCCTGTCCGTCACCCTGCTGAGCATGCCTTGGGTAAGGCTGCTCGCGTCCCGTCATGTGATGCTTTCCGCTCGCATCTCAGTGTTATATCCATACATCCACTGGCATGCTAGCATCTTCACGCCTGCTCATCAAACCCTCACCCCTGCTCACGTGTTTGCCGCCTCCTCACGGAACAAACCGGGCTGCTCACCTGATTAGGGTTCAATAAGCAGGGCTGACCTCGCGCCGTTGTGCATGCTCACTGCACCCGCAGGGGCGAGCAGTTGGAGGTGGCCTGCTCACAATGCCCGCACACCTGCGCACCTCACCATAAACCAGCACCGCCATGTAAGGCATGTTGCCACCATGCCTGGCAGCGAGGGCCAATACTTTATGCTGGTGTGCGATATATTTCCAAGAGGGGCCCTTTTAAAATTTCTCTGAGCTACAATATGTATCAGATCATGGCTACCTACCTGTGTCTCAGGTCGGAGGCCTCTGAGCTGTTCTAGCTGCAGGCGCCGGCAGCGCTGCATCTGAGCCCCTGATCTGAGCTAGCTGCCCTACCTGCAGGTGCTGGCGGCTGCATCTGATCCCCCTGATCTGAGCTAGCTGCCCTACCTGCAGGTGCTGGAGGCAGCGTCTGATCCCTCCGATCAGAGCTAGCTGTCCTAGCTACTTTCGGCGGCAACACTGCATCTGAGCCCCCTGATATGAGCTAGCTGTCCTAGCTCCCGGGCGCTGGCTCCTTAGAAGCCTACACTAATACATAAGAACATCCCGAAATGGTTGGGCAGGCACCATGACACCTTATGACAACACGCACACACATCAAAACAACCCTAAGTTGTTCAGCGGCAGCGGCAGCGGCAGCTAGGACAGCTAGCTCAGATAAGGGCGCTCAGTTGGGCTGGCGGCATCGGCAGCTAGGATAAGTAGCTCAGATCAGATGCCTCAGACCTTGGCTGGCAGCGGCGGCAGCTAGGTCAGCTAGCTCAAGATCAGGGCGCTCATATCTGGGTTGGCAGCGGCGGCAGGTAGGATAGCTAGCTCAGATCAGATGCCTCAGATCTGGGCTGGCAGAGGCGGCAGCTAGGATATCTAGCTCATATCAGATGCCACAGATCCGAGGGTGGCGTAGCAGGCAACCTCAGGGGGCTCAGATTCTGAGCTGAACTGACGCTGCCTCAAATCAGGTGTCTCAAAAGCTGGCGTCGGAGCATCTGATGTCCGAGCCTGAACCATCCTACCTGAGCCAGTGCTCGGGGACCTCATATTCTGAGCTCTAGCTCAGATATCTGAGGGGGGCTTGGAAATTTATGCTGGTGTGCCGGTCCGGCCGCCACAATATGGCAAGGTGGATGGTTGGCTATGAACGTGTAAGGCGGGCGGTGCACTTTGTGATTTTGCGTGACCCCCAAAACTATGTGCGTGCTTTCCCTTGATTCCACCACAGCAGCAGGCCGGGTGGGCACCAGGAAGGTGGGCTGTGCACTTGGTAGTTTTGCGTGACCCCGAAACTATATGCGTGACCTCCTTGCCAGGCTGTCTGCTCACGCACCTCGCCCGTAGCATCCTCACGCCTGCTCACCAAACACTCACGCCTGCTCACGTGTTTGCCGCCTCCTCACGGAACAAACCGGGCTGCTCGCCTGATTAGGGTTGAATAAGCATGCATGACCTCGCGCCGTTGTGCATGCTCACTGCACCCGCAGCGGTGATCAGTTGGAGGCGGCTTGCTCACAATGCCCGCACACCTCCGCACCTCACCATAAACCAGCAGCGCCATGTAAGGCATGTTGCCACCATGCCTGGCAGTGAGGGCCAATACTTTATGCTGGTGTGCCGGTCCGGCCGCCACAATATGGCAAGGTGGATGGTTGGCTATGAACGTGTAAGGCAGGCGGTGCACTTTGTGATTTTGCGTGACCCCCAAAACTATATGCGTGCTTTCCCTGGATTCCACCATAGTAGCAGGCCGGCTGTGCACCAGGAAGGTGGGCTGTGCACTTGGTAGTTTTGCGTGACCCCGAAACTATATGCGTGACCTCCTTGCCAGGCTGTCTGCTCACGCACCGCGCCCGTAGCATCCTCACGCCTGCTCACCAAACACTCACGCTTGCTCACATGTTTGCCGCCTTCTCATGGAACAAACCGGGCTGCTCACCTGATTAGGGTTCAATAAGCAGGCATGACCTCGCGCCGGTGTGCATGCTCGCTGCACCCGCATGGGTGAGCACTTAGAGGCGGCGTGCGCTCCTCACCATAAACCAGTAGCGCCATGTAAGGCATGTTACCACCATGCCTGGCAGCAAGGGGTCCCAACTGAGTTATATACAGCCCCCTGTCCCTATTGTTGTGCCTGCCTTGTTGATGTTCCCTGCCCTACTAGTTGCATTGTGGGCTAAGGTGGCCGTATAACAGGCGTCCGCATCACAAGGGAGTTCATGTTCTCACCGTCCAAGATGAGGCGGACCCGACTCACTTCTTGTGGAGCCCCATGTCTTTGCTGGTGTTCCCGCCTTACCATTAACAATGATTTGCTTGACGGAAGAGGCAGCTCGCGACCAACTTTGTGTAGCCAACTGCCATAGGCCGGGCCGTTGGGCTTCCCACCGGTAAAGCAAGGTTGACCAGCTGACAAGCCCGTGGCACACCCAATTTATATAAGCAGCATGCACAAACCTGGCTCTGAACATGGCGTAAACAAGCACAAGCATGATGACATGTGCCGCCTGCCGCTCCGCGGCCGGGCATCCTCGCCTCGGGGAATGGCGCCGCCAGCTGGTCGGCACGCTCAGCACGAAATGTCCCTGTCTGCGTGTCCCCGCCTGACTGCCTTACATCGCAGTGTACTTGTCACATTATTTGTCTCCAGATGGGCCACACAGAGGAAAAGGAAGAAGATGGGAAGGAGCTCACACCGCTCAGAGCTGTTCATCAGAAAAGAAGCCCTCACCAGGCTGCTCCGCAACAAACGGCATGGGTGGAGGGTGGTGAAGCAGGTGGGGGTGAGGCACGTGCGGCCCCGGGGCATACATTGTTGCAGCGCTGGTGGCAGGTGGAGCATCCGCAAACTGCATGCCGGGCTGCGGCCCAGAGCCAGTAGAGTCGGTGCTCAAGGCACGTGTGTGTTGGATGCGCAGGCCATCGGAGGAGCGCATCCCAGGCTGACCTGCCATCGGGGCTGTCGCAGGAGGGAACATGGTCCCGGCTCCGGGAGCTGCTGCCATCGGCGCCATGAGCTGGGCAGCTGGTAGCACAGCAATGGCTGGCCCACCAGCAAGGCTGCCGCTGGTGCTCGCGGCCTCCTGGGTGCCCGGTTGCCATGCAGCCGGCCCACCAATGCTAAAGCCGCCCGGCTGCGGCACCAGGCTAGCGTTGGCTGATGGCGCAGCCGACTGCATGCCGTAGCTGCCTGCTAGGGCGTAGCGAGAACCCACAGAACCAGCCGCAATGCGACCGCCAAACAACGGGGCAGTGCCTCCGGGCAGAGGCATCGGTGGCATGGAGCCGCCTCCAGGCGCTGCTGTTGGCAGCAATTGTGTCTGCCATGTCGTGGGTGGCGGTGCCACTGGCTGCAAGCACGCAGATGACGAGGGGCAGGGAAAGATAGTCAAGCAGTAAAAAGCATGTGGCAGGCTGCGATGGGGGGCCAAGCCATACAGCCAACGTGCTTCCAGCAGCCTGAAGACCCACCGAAACAGCAATAAGTTGCATGACAGCTCCACCCATTCCTCCCTACCACCAAGCCACAGCTTCGAGCCGGAACACTGTTGTCCAGTTGACATGCTCTTTTAGCTGTGCACAGACGTCCACCTCAATCCCGCCTGCTCATCCAACCAAATGCTGCCACAGGCATGGCACCCACCGCAAACCACCAGCCACCCCCGCATGAACACACACCTGTGGGGGCGGCGGCGGTTCCACACCACGCTCTCTCCACATCTTCAGCTCTTGGTCATAATAGAACACATTCTCGTTATCGCTGGGAGCGGGCGCCGGCGGGGCAGGTGAAGTGCTGCCCGCTTTGGGCCTGCAAAGAGCACACGGCGGGAAAAGGGAAGAAGATCAGATGGAGAAGAAGAACGCCCTGAGGTGGTGCAGCTGCAAAAAAGGATAGGGGGCACATACGCAACTGCCCGCCATGTCATGCATGCACGTGCGTTGCACACCCACCAACTTGAACCCTCCCATCCCCTAGAAAAGCACCTTAGCAGGCTGGTGATGCTGGTGACCCGGTGGAACAGGCTGGCACCCTTCCTGCTGGCCTCATCGAGCGGTGCACGGGGCGTGGGGGACACACTGTCGCTGGCTGCTGCCACTGCTGTAGAGGCGTCTGAGTGTGCACCAGCTGCCAGCAGGCTGCCGCTGCTTGCGCTGCGCTTGTGTGTTCCATCCTGCGGGCAGGGAAGCAGACCAGCAGGCAGCAGCGAGGCGGAGGGTCAGCTGCCAGCCTAAGCTGAGGGGCTGCAGGACAACAACGGCACATAACACGCCGTGCAAGCACAATCAGCCTGCATGCAGGCTCACCTTGCCGCCGTCCATGCTGCTGGTGCTAGGGTTGCGTGAGTGGCTGGGGCGGCGCGAGTGGCGGCCGGCATCCGAACCTGCAAAGCAATGTGGGCAGGAGCCAATAACAAGTTGGCGGCATGGCCTGGCAAGTGTATGCTGCCGATGACGGAAGCTCCTACAGCAGAGCCCAGCCCACACCGGCGTGCTGTCCGGCCGGGATCCAGTCGCCTCCCAGCCCCGCCTATAAGGCTGCCCTGCCCACTTGCCTGCCTCGCTGCCGCCTCCAAGCATAGCGGTCAGCCCGCGATCCAACCACTTGCCAACGCTGCTGACCAGCGCCCCCGTAAAGCTGCTGCCTAGCGACAACTTCTGACCCTGCAGGCAAGAGGGGCCAGGGTGTAGCAGGGCACAACAGATGCATCAGAGGCCTTGAGCGCAGTCAACTGGAAGGCGGTCGCAGACAGCAGGCCAACACCTCCCAGCCCGGCCTTGCCCGACAGCTAAATTCCCGCTTGTGCCCACTCACCGTTGCGTACTGCTGCAGGCGGTCTGCCAGGTCAGCAGTGACTGCCCGGCACACCAGCAAACCAGGAGGTACCTTCCCGCCCAGCGCCTGTAATGCGAGGAGGGAGGGGCAAAGCAGGCCAGGCGTGTCACAAAGGTAGGGCAGCCTAATGGGAGGTGGCTTTCTCCTTCCAGTGTAGTTTATAGGCACAGGCAGGCAGCGCAGGGCAGCAGAAGCATGACTGGTTCCCTCGCTTGTCTCACTCAACGCGCAAGTGGTCTACACTTCCCGGCGCCCATCCGTCGCCCAGTCCCCGGGCTGCCCTCGACGCCCGTCCCATCCAGAAGGAAGCACCCCACCGCAGGCCCCACCTGAAACGTTGCATTCATGCTCGCGCAATAGGAGGAGGCCTGCTGAAGCAGGCCCAGCTCAGCCAGAGCATGTGCGTGCAGTAGCTTGTAGGGCACCACGGGGAGGTACTGGCCAGACAGGGCGGTGTTGCCTGCAGGCAGGACCGGTGGCAGAGGGCAAGGCGCACGCGGGTTCAACAAGAAAATGGAGACATTGGCGATAAGCAGGTACTCAAGCGAGCGGGTAACAAGCTGCGACCTGTCATGTACAGCAATGCGGGATACATCAATTGAGACCACAAAGCCTAGAGCTACCCTAGTAAAGCAAGGAAGAGGAGCTGTGGACATAATACCGCACCACCCCCAAGTGTGCTGTTGACTCACCCACGGTGCGGGACCAGGTGTACACCTCTGTTTGAAGGATGGACGCCAGCTGGCAGCAGGAGCGCGGGTTGCCCGGCGCGTCAACGCCCAGCAGAACCAGGGGTGCGACACCGCCTGCCTGTGCGTGACCAGCCAAGGTCTTGGTGCCACTGTTGAGCGTGGGGACCGGTGGCAGCTGCCCGGGTGCTGCGGCTGCCTCAGCCCCTGCAGCGCTTGCTGCCGCCAGCTCCCACGGCTGCAGCAGCGCCCCTGCCAGCACAAAGCATATGTGGGCGGGCAGCAGCTGGCCTGCCGATAGCAGCCGGTTGCCAAGCTGCATCATGGCTGCCTCATCCCCAGTGGTGCGGTTGGCAGTCAGAATGGCCAGGCAGCGGCGCCAGCTGGCAGAGTTGCCTGCTGCGGCAGACGCTGTTGCAGCTGCAGCTGCAGGGTTGAAGACCCCTGGTGGTTGCCAGCCAGCCGCGGAAGACGCCTCGGCCGGCGCACCAGCTGCCAGTTGGGGCGCGGCTGCGGCAGCGGCAGCAGCGCCCAGGGTCTTCTCTGCAGACGTGCCGCCGAGCAGGAGCAGCAGAGCCTGCAGGGGCGAGCCGTCTGTGAGGCACTGCTCACCCAAGGCGGCTGCGGTTGCTGCCGTGGCGGTCTCCCCCAACAGGCGTGACAGCAGCAGCGCCATGGCCCACAGGTGGTTGTCGAGAGCCACCCTGCAGGAGGAAGGCGGGCAGTGAAAGAGCAAGCTCAGGAAGGAGAGCTGGATGAAGGGATGGACAGGCAAGAAGGCAGGCAGGCTAGCATGCTTGCTGAGCCCCGCAGAGCACCAAGCCACAGCCAAACCATGTTACCGCAATCCCACCTGAGTGCCTCGCTACGCCTGCCCTGCATCAACAGCTGCTGCACCTGGACAGCAGCAGCCTCCGCGGCAGCAGGGGTGGCAGGCGTGATGGCAGGCAGCAGCAACTGCCCGGCATCGCTGTTCGCGCCACAGCTGTGCAGCAGCGCTGCTGACAGCTGAGTTTCGGGCAGGGAAGCCGGATCGTGCTGCTTGCCGCTGCCTGCGCCGCTGCCGCCGAGAAAGCTGTAAGGGGCGCTGCTGATGCGGCCTTGGTGCTGGGCCAGCACACGCAGCACCGACCACAGCGTACGCTGCACCTCTGCTGCGTCCCTGTCACTGCCCCCTGCTGCCGCTGGCGGTGCCACAGCATCTGCCTGCTCCGCACAGAACTTGGCGACCTGCGTGACAGGCAAGCGGTGGGCCAGCACCCGTGCAGAAGGGCAGATGGGCAGTCAGAGTCCGATGATTTGCCTGGCAGGCACTGGACGAGTGCAGCACAAACACCACAGAACCTTTCAAGGGCGGGATACCGAGCAGGATGCCAATTGTCAGGTGCATACAAATTAAAGGCTCGGGCAGTGCCAGGTCAGCGCACTGGATGCACCTGGCCCCTGCTCACCTTCTCTTTGTTGGTGCTACTGATCAGCGGCCCAGGGAAGCTTTCCAGCAGGCGCAGACCGGCGGACAGGCTGGTGGTGGGTGCGCCTGGCAGGGGCTGCAGCAGCGTGGCAGGTGCGCGTGCAAGCTGGTGCAGCTGCAGCGAGCCTGCGGTGGCCAAGAAACAGGGGAGATGGGAGCAAAGGGGCGTGACACGCATGTAAGTGATAAAGTCCCGACAAAGCGCACAGCATGCTACAACCCAGAGACTAGAGTGCATTGGGGCATGGTGAACGGCAGGCTACAGCCCCGGCGCACCCGAAGGCAACACCAGCAGCACGCGGCCGCCAAAGAGCAGCTTGCCAAAGGCGGCGGGCGGGCGGCCGTGCAGGGGGTAAGCTCCGCTGGCCACACCGGCACCGCTGGCACCGGAAGCACGCGGGTACACGGCGGGTGCACCCACGGCTGCTGCCGTGGCCGTTCCGACAGGCTGGCCGTGAGAGAAGGTGGCGAAACCGCCGCCGTAGGGCACGCCGGCTGCAGATGTGGGGTGTGCTGGAGCCATGGGCGTGCTGCCTGTCAGGCCTTCTGCAGCAGGTTGCGCAGGCATGAAGGCCGTCGGGTGGCTTGGAGCTGCAGCAGCTGCTGCCTGGGTGGGCGCGAATGGCTGGAAGACTGCAGGCGCCGGCGGATGCTGCAGTGCAGCAGAGGGCTGGAAAGCAGCTGCAACGTCCCCTGCTGCTGTGCCGGGGACCATGAACGCAGGCTGGGAAGGCAGCTCTTGTGCTCCGCCTGATGCCTGCAGCGGCAGAGGGTGTGCTGGCTGCGCTGGCTCTTGGCCCTCCTGAGGGCCGCGCTCAATAAATGCGCCCGCCTGCGCTGTAGCTGCCGGCTGCCACGGCTGCGGCTGAGGCTGCCAGGGCTGCTGTAGCTGAGGCTGCTCAGGCTCGGCAGGCACTGCAGGCTGCCAGGTCTCCTCTGCTGGCTGCCACTCCTGCTGCGGAGACTGCTCCACTACCTGCCACTCCTGCTCTATTGGCTGCCCTTCTGCCTGCCATTGCGGGGCTGCCAACTGCTCCGGCACCTGCCACTGCGCCTCTGCTGGCTGCTCAGGCAGCTGCCATTGCTGCTCTGCCGGCTGCTCAGGCACCTGCCACTGCGCCTCTGCTGGCTGCTCCGGAACCTGCCACTGCTGCTCTGACGGCTGCTGCGGCACCTGCCACTGCGCCTCTGCCGGCTGTTCTGGCACCTGCCATTGCTGCTCTGCCAGCTGCCACTGCTGTTGCTGCTCTGGATGGAGTGCATCACCCACTGGAGGCTGCAAAGCTGGCTGCTCCGGCATCTGCTGCCTGGAACCAGCTGACGCCTCGCTCTCCTGTGGCATTGCGGCCTCTGCCTGCCATGGCTGCTGCTCCTGCTGCTGCTCCTGCTGCTGCCGCCATACAGTTGGCTCCCATTCTGACGCCGGTGCATCCTGGGCCGGGGTGTCAAATGGCGCTGGCCAAACATCCTCCTGCGCCACCTGCCCATGCTCCTCCGCAAGCTGTTCTTGCCGCTGTTGCTGCCCCTGCACCTGCGGTGCTGCAGAGGTCACTGCCTGCCCACCCTGCGCATCCTCCGCTGGCAGGCCAAAGCTGTCTGCCCATTCGCTGGCGCTGCCACCAGCCTCCTCGGCTGGCTGCTGCATCCAACCGAGCTGTCCTGAGCCGACGTCTACCTGCTGACCTGGCCCCATGCCGGTCTGGCCGGCCTCCCAAGGCTGCTGCGGTGGCGGCGGCGCAGTCACTGTCTGCGGTGATGCTGTGGCAGGCGCGGCAGCAGCTGGGCCGCCCTCAGGCACCCGGGGGAGGCTGTCACTTGCAACCTCAAGGGCTGCACATGCTGGCGCTGCTACAGCCGGCTCGATGCTGGGCTCCGCTGCAGCTGGCGCTTCACCTGGCTGCCCGGGCACACCCTGCACTGGCTCTGTCTCCGGCTCCGACGCCTGTTCTGTAGCCTTCGGCTCCTCGCCCTGGGCTGGCTGCTCCTCCGCATGCGCCTGCTTCTGCTCTGCCTCTGCCTCATGCTGCTCTGGCTGCCCCTCCAAACTGGCAGCGGACAGTGGGCTGGGGGCCGCCTGGCTGTGCTGCTGCCACTGCTGAGCGGCGGCATCCCACCAGTACACCCAGCCATCCGCGGCCTGGCACCAGCAGTTGCCTGCCTCGTCATACCACGTCGCGGACTGCAGGCGAGGGGGAAGGCAAGGCAGGGCAGGGCAGACATGTGGGGAGCATCTCAGAATGGAAAGCAGCAATGACAGCATGTGTGGGGAGCGTTCAGAGCGCACACAGCACACGCGATAGAGAGCACAGCACGCGTGCAGAGAGAAGACGCGAGCCAGAGAGCACAGCAAGGCGGCATCACGCAATCTCACCTCTGCCTGCTGCTGGCCATCAGCTCCGGGCTCAGCAGCCTCTGGTGTGGCATCAGTGGCCTGCACAGTTGGCCCCTCGCCGTCAACAACAGCAGCACCTCCTTCGGCCGGTTCAGCCGCTGGCAGCGACTCCGTGGCCGCTGCTGCAGTGCCCACAGCAGCTGCATCCATGGCACTAAAAGCTGCTGCCTCGTCTGTGGCTTCCCAGGTCTGGAACCCCTGCACGCACGCAGGCCAGGCGGATGGGGAAGAAAGGTGTTGGAGGAGCTCTCTGAGGCCACGGCATCCAACGCTGGCCTGTCAGGCAGCTGGACAACAAACCAATAGCTGCACCCCGCAACTCTGCCTGCTACAATGTTGCCTGCTGCAAACCAGTGCACAGAGCCCTGCTACCGTGGGTGCACCGCATGCCCATTTCCTAGCACAACCCTGCAAGCCACCAGCCTTCATCTGAGCAAGCGCACAGCCCGGGCCTCACCTGCGCTGAGATTGCGGCCACGCCTGCTGATGGACCCGCCTGCCTTGGGGACTCCAGGTCCAAATAATCTGTGGATGCCTGCGCCTGCGCCCCTGGCTGCCACGCGGCCAGCTGCTCTGGCAGCAGTGGCGGCGGTGCTGCTGCGTGCTGCTGCACCTGAGCAGAATGATCCCCAAGCAGATATGCGGCCTCCGCGGCTGCGGCTGGCTCGGCTGCCAGCTCTGCGCTTGCCGCCTGCGGCTCCCCGCTGGCAACCCGCTCCTCAGCCTCTCCCAAGACAGGCGCATTGTGACGAGCAGAAGCCACCACTGGCATAGCTGCCACTGGTGGCATGCTGCCCATGCTGGGGCCGGGCTGGATGGCTGGGTGCGGCACCGCCGGCGCATGCGCTGCGGCGGCCGCCGCCTCATCGGCCGGCTCTGGCTCAGGCGAGGCAAAAGACGCCACCTGCTCTTCGGCTGCCACCGCCATGTCCCAGGCGCTGCCGCTGTCTATTGACGGGAACAGGACTGCAGCAGCTTGCCCCCATGCAGCGGCTGCTCCTGCTGGCCCAACGCTCCAGGCCGGTGCTGCAGCAGCCTCTCCCACCAGGCTGGGCTCAGCCTCGGCACCTGGCTGCACCACTGGCTGCTGCCACTGGCAAGCATCAGACTGCGGCTGTGCCATGAGGTGTGGCAGCTCTTGCTGCGCCGTACCACCTGCGTCCGGGCTGTCGAAGAAAGACTCGGGCTCAGCCGCAAAAGGTGCTGCTCCGGATGGGTGCCAGGCGGCACCAGCTGCAGCGGGCGCAACGTCGGCGGCCGCAGGCTGCCAAACCTGCGACTGCAGCTGGCGTGCCGCGGGTGCCTCAGGCTGGTCCCAGGCCACAGCTGCCGGTGAGGGCTGCTCAGCCCGCTCCGAGGGTGCCACTGCCTGCTGCCCTGGCTGCCGCCGAGTCTCTGCCGCCTGCTGCCCAGGCTGCTCCCAAGGCGCTGCTGCAGGTGCTGGCTGCTCAGGCTGCTCCCAGGGCGCTGCTGCCGGCGCCAGCTGGTCATGCTGCTCCCAAGGCGCCGCCGCCTGCTGCTCGGGCTGGCCCCAAGGCGCTGCCGCGTGCTGCGCGGGCTGCTCCCAGGGTGCTGCCACCTCCACAGGCAGCTCACGCTGCTCCCAGGGTGCTGCTGCTAGCTCTGTTGGCTGCCCAGGACGCTCCCAAGGTGCCGCCGCCTGCTGCTCAGGCTGGCCCCGAGGTGCTGCCGCGTGGTGCTCGGGCTGCTCCCACGGTGCGTTCACCTGCTGCCCAGGCTGCTCCCAGGGCGCTGCTGCCAGCACAGGCAGCTCAGGCTGGTTCAGAGGCGCCAATGCCTTCTGCTGTGGCTGCTCCCAGGGTGCAGCTACCTCTGCTGGCTGCTCCGGCTGCTCCCAAGGTGCCGCCGCTTGCTGCTCAGGCTGGGCAGGACGACTCCAGGGCGCTGCTGTCTGCTGCTCAGACACGTCAAAAGGAGCTGCACCCTGCTGCCCTGGCTGCTCCCAGCGCGCCGCTGCCGGTGCTGGCTGTTCAGGCTGCTCCCAGGCCGTTGCTGCAGGCGCTGCATGCTCAGGCTGCGCCCAAGACGCCGCCTGCTGCTCGGCCTGCCAGGGCACAGCAGCCGGCTCCTGCTCCCAGGCCGCCGCCTGCGGCTGCTGCTCTGCACCCCACACCGTGTCCTGCCGGGCGCCTGCCTCCCCCAGGCCGCTGCCCCCTTCGAAGAAGCTGCTCCTGGGTGAAAATGCGTGAGGGGTGGTGCCAAAGTCATCAAACGCAGCCGCACTAACTGCAGGGGGGGGTGACATCAGGAAGGAGGCACAGATGCAAAGATGAGTGAGTACTGCACAGCAGACGCACATAGCTATCCATTGGCTGGGCAGGGGCATGCGAAAGTGCGCAGCAGCAGGAGCAGCCATGTGCCCCTCGCAACAGGAAGCAGCAGTTCATGCAGGCATCAGGCTAGGAGGCACCGGATGAAGGTGCACCCACACTTCGCGACGGCCCAGCATCAGCCGACTACGGCAGCTGCGCACCGTCTGTTGAGCCAAACATGGGCCTGGCCAGGACTTGAAACGTGGTGGCCGGCTCAGGCACCGCCCAATCAGCGCCACCCTCAGCCTCCGCCCCCTGCCCAGCCACATGCCCCAACTCGGTGGCCGCTTCCACCACTGCCGCAGGTGCTGCTGCTGGCGCTAGCTGATGCGCTGGCAGTGCATGCGCCTCCTCCCCCTCATGGTGATGCTCAGCCAAGGTGGAGAGAGCAGCGGATGGCGACACGGGTGGGGACGGGCCGGGGGGTGGGGCGGACTCTGCTCCGTCTAACGACCCACCCTCCTCCTCTCCTGCTGCCAGCGCCTCTGCTGCAGCGGCCACAGCCAGAGACACCTGGCGAGGCAGCAGGGAGTTGCGCCGGCTTGAAGCCTCTGAGCCACCACACAGCATCACGCTGCCAAAGCCGTGGCTCACGCTGCTGCTGTCCCTGTCCTTGTCCTCACCCGCCCACTGGTGCGGGGAGGTGCCGCCGCTGCTGCCGCTGCCCAGCTGGAACTTGGCCTGCTGGAATGCAGGACGGTCTGGCTGGCGCGGGCCCAAGCCCATCCCCAGCCAAGCATCCTCCTCACTAGCCTCCTCTGCGGCCTCCGCTGCCCCACCAAACAGCGGCGCCGTGGCTGTGCTGAAGCTGCTTGCTGCAGGTGGGCCCTCATCATCCGCCTGGCTCGGCTCAGGAGCGGGGCCAGGGGCAGCAGGGGGCGGCGTAGGTGCAGCAGCACCCGACACTGCTGGCGATGCATTTTGCGCGGCCGCAGTCACTGCTGGTGGCTGCTGCTGTGGCTGCTGCTGCGGCTGCGCCACAGGTTGTGGCACCGGCTGCTGCTGCGGCTGCATCGCTGGCTGTGCCAGTGGCTGCGCTTGTGCCTGCTCCTGCGGCTGCAACGCCGGCTGTGCCTGTGGCTGCGCATGTGCCTGCTCCTGCGACATGGGCTGCGGCTGTACCGGGTGGTGCACAGACTGTTGAGCCAGGCGATGGTGGGGCGTGCTGAGCGGGCTGCTGCTGCCCTGGCGCTCCTGCCGTGGCAAACCCATGCGCCCAGCTGGCGCAGGTGTCTGCTGCTGCTGCTGGAACCCGCCTGTCGCCATTGGCACTGCCGCTGCCACCACTGCAGCCTTGGCAACCGCAGGTGCTGGGGCAACGGGTGGTGCAACAGTGGCCGACGCTGCTGCTCCACCCGACACCTGGGTGCTAAGCGGGCTTGGAACCATGCCTTGGCGCGCCGCTGGTGCAGATGCTGGCATGGGTGGCACTCCGCTGCTGCTGCGGCTGGCGATGCTCAGCACCTCACTGCTGCCACTGCCGGCAGGCCGAGCCGCTGGTGACGCCGCAGCTGCCAGGCCGACTGCCGGTGCTGCTGCCACTGCAACCGCAGCTGAGCTCTCCATGTATGCTGGCTGCTGGCCGGATGGGGAGCCCAGCACCCGTGCAGCAGCGGGCCGCACAGGCGGTGGTGCTAGTGGACGAGCGGCAGGTGGAGCGGCGGCGGGGCCTGCCGTCGCCGGCGCCTGTATTGGCTGCGGCGGCGCATCGCATTCATCCTCGTAACTCTCGACTTTCTTCCGGCGCATGCTGCACACCTCGTGGAAGGGAAGAAAACAGGGGATCGTGGGGATCGAGCCGGCACAACGACTCCCTTTCGGTGGCAACCGCGAACAAGACCGTATTTAATGCTGGCTCCGTGCGATCGCGGCCACTCCGCCCTGGCACAGGCGGGGCAGGCGAACGAAGGCTGGTCCACCCACCTGCTTGCAGCTTCGCCTGAAAACGGGAGCCTATCGATCTGCGTTGAAACGGTAGTTTACCGCCGTCTCTGCGACCAAAGCCCATCGCCACATGGGCTGGCCACATCGCCACCTCAGCCGACCGCCGCTGTGAACGCCGCCGCCACACCGACAGACAGCCCTACGTGTTCCCTTCCTATCATGTGAACACCTCATCTATGCACCTGAACTACACTACATTGGTCAAGAGGTCGCAAAACCTGCGCGCTCTTGTATGTGCAGCTTGTTTGCTGCCGCTTGTCGTGGGGCTGACGTCGTGGGGCGGTTTGCTGCCGCTTGTCGTGGGAAGCGGGGGCACTGACACAGGGCAGTGCGACTCAGTACACGCCTGCCTTCCCTAAGTCAACATCACAGTGAATGCGCAAAGATTCACACTTCATTTGATGTGCTTACAGACACATCGAGGCACATGTACGGTGGCAGCGATTTGACAAGGCGGGAGCACCCAGGCACCTCAGTTTGCAGCGGTGCACTGCTCACCGCTACCTGAGCTGTTGCTGGTTTCAACGAAAGACCAACAGCGCGCCCTGGCTGCGCCACGGCAACCACCCGAGGCATCAGCACCGGCGCCACACCATGGCGTGGCTGCAGCCCCACTGGAACTTGCGGCGGTGCTCCCGGATCACAAAAGGCACCTCCTGCTCCTCCACCAATGTGAAGTCACCTGCGGGGCGGAAGGGCGAGAGGGGCGGACAGTGAGCGGCCCAGTGTAAGCAGCAGCCGGCCAGCGCAGAGGCAGCAGCCCGACAAGGCGGTGGCATCGCACGAGGTCAAGCCAAGCTGAAGTGCGGCGGCAAAGGTTGCAGGGGCATCATGAGTGCCAGGGACAGCCCGTCAACCACCCTCGTCAGCCGCAGCACAGCACAGCACAGCGCTGTACAGCACAGAATGCAGACACGCCTCTGTGCTGCCTTACCAGACAGCTTCGCCTTGAGTGCGTCGACAGACCACACTGGCTTGCCCTCCTGCAGGCAAGCAGGGGAACGGCGGGCAGAGGCATGGCGTAAGGGTGAGCAGCCCTGAGCATGAAGGCCTTCAGGGCTGCCTGGCATCCGTGAGCAGAGGCAGGCGGCGTCACCCGCAATTACTGGTCGGCGCTAGGGCGTTCTCAGGCTGTGCACCCTGGTGGCAGCACCGCTTGCAGACTCTGCAGGCTGCAGGGCTGGAAGCCTGAGCAGCTGCCCACCGCCCCAGCCCACCTTGTCACAGTATCCCCCCAGCCAGCGCTCCCGCTCCGTCCAGGCGGGCAGCCAGCTGTAGGGGCTGACCAGCACCAGCACACCGCCCGGCTTGATCAGCGAGGGCAGGCGACTAAGGAAGGCAAGGGGGTCGGGCAGCCTGCACAGCAGGTTTGCGGCCAGCACTGCAGGCAGGTAGGTAGGTGGGGAGCGCGCGGTGTGAGGGGTACAAGACGAGTGCTGGAGCAGCGCTTCAGAGGGAAGGCAAGGCAGGCAGGGCAGACGGAGGGCAGGCAGGGCTGACGGTACAGATGGTGCATTGCGCAGGGAAGCGGGACAGTTGGGCACAGGGTGCACCCCAAAATCTCCCAATAGGGAGGCCAGGCAGACTGGTGTGGCACATGCAAGGTGGGCGGCGGCAAACGAAGGAGGTGGGGCGTCAGCAGGGGCAGCGGGCGTTGGCCCACACACGTACGTACCTGCATCCACTGGGCCCAGCTCCCTGGGCAGGCTGCAGGCATCACCCTGCAGCAGGCGGGGCCACGACGTGCACAGGTCGGTGGGCCGCCAGCGCACTCTGCTGGCGTAGGCCACTGCAGGACTCTGGGCTCTTTTCAAAGCTGACGCCTGCATCTTGGCGGTGTGTCATCCCGCTGGCCGTGCATCAAGGCATCAGCTTCACACGGCCGCACAGCAAGTTCAAGACATGCGCAGCGCGCGCGTATGGCTGTTCCCATTCCCTCCCACGCAACACCTACGAATGATTTGTGAACAGCTGCTAAGCAGCTACGGCTTGCACAGCCTACAACTAGGGCGTTACCTAAGAACTACTTGGCAAAAGCCTAGAGTGCAGTGGGACGCACACACAGACACACACACACAGCCCCCCCCCCACACACACACACATGTGTGCACACGTGTCAGCGCAGAGCAATTCCCCGGTAGGTGCCACCTGCCCGCCACTGGGCCCCACCTGCATGAAGCGCACGCGCTGGCGGTCAATCCCCTCTGGCACAGCCGCCGTGTGCTCCAACATCACCTCCCCCTCCTCCACCGCGCTGTACCGCATCCAACCCCGCTCCTTCATCCTCTGCAGGCGAGTGGGTAGGTGGGCAGGGCAAGTGGCAAGTCGCAGGACCAGGGTGGGCGGATGAGGGCCTGCCACAGCGCAACCAAGCATGAGCCCTCCGATTGCTGGCATCAGGCTGACCAAGCAAATGCAGCAAAACCACCGCACCACACATGCGCTTGCCAACTGCCCGCACCACCGCACCCACGTTCATCCCCACTGCCACCATGTCCACACACACACACACACACAAACTCTCTCTCGCCCAAACCCACGTTTGCTGCGTTGACAAAGTGTTGGCTGAAGTCGAGGCCCAGGACGTGAGGGAAGGCGCGGGCGAGCTCAAAGGAGGCGCCACCCACAGCGCATCCTATGTCCAGCGCTGTCGGCTCGCCGCCTTCCCCTGCGTGTGAGAATCAGCAGCAGCGCGCGGGGGCGGGGTGAGCAGGCGGTGGAAATGGTGCGCGACACGGCCACTTTGCGCCCTGGCCAGGCAGCTCCATCAATGGGCAGCGCAAGTCGCAGGGGGAGCAGGGGGATTCAAGGAGCGGCTTGCCATGGCAAAAGGCCCGCCCATGGCGGCAGTGCACACCCGTGAAGTCTTGCAGCGCCGCACAGTGCCGCTCGCAGAGCAGCGCTAGCTGCTCCGTGAACCGCAGCGCGTCCTGCAGGGGGCGGGGGCAT